>OX459048.1:21071409-21618937 GCA_949775005.1 Orthosia gothica | reverse complement strand
CCTGCGTAGTCCCCCCATCTAAGTACTGCTGTAACATGGAAATATTGTAAAACCAAACCATTTTTAAAAGAGTAACCATGGAGTTTCTTGCCGCTTCTTCACCATAGGAAACGACCAACCCGAACCGTGCACATTGTCGACGTTTTATAAGTGCCCATGTAGGCCTATATGAAATAAAAATTATTGATTTTGATGAATGCTGTGTATGACAGTTCTATTTGTAACCAAGCAGCTAGTTATTCTTTGAAGTCATATTACATGCAGAAATCAATCGATCGAACATTCAACCCCTCGAACTCCACTGCCTGTTTTTGCAATATTAAAGTAGGTCAGCTTATATAAGTAGTAATAAATTTAAACGTTAATTAAAGTTAGCAGTTTAAGTACACAATAGATTGAAAATACATTATTATCTTTACTCGTGGATTTGGTTCATTTGGAACTGTTTACTTGAAATAATCTATACTAATATTATTATTTTCCTTTATTCAATTTCTTTTCTTATTGTTTACATTTTTAAATCTTATATATATAAAAGAAAGTCGTGTTAGTTACTTCACTTATAACTCAAGAACGGCTGAATCGATTTAGCTGAAAATTGGCAGGGAGGTAGCTTAGAACCAGGAGAAGGACATAGGGTAGGGTAGGGTAGGGTAGGGTAGGGTAGTGTAGGGTAGTGTAGTGTAGGGGTAGGGTAGTGTAGGGTAGGGTAGTGTAGGGTAGTGTAGGGTAGTGTAGGGTAGTGTAGGGTCGGGTAGGGTAGGGTAGTGTAGGGTAGGGTAGTGTAGGGTAGCGTAGGGTAGTGTAGGGTCGGGTAGGTTAGGGTAGGGTAGGGTAGGGTAGTGTAGGGTAGGGTAGGGTAGAGTAGGGTAGGGTAGTGTAGGGTAGGGTAGGGTAGTGTAGGATCGGGTAGGGTAGTGTAGGGTAGGGTAGGGTAGGGTAGTGTAGGGTAGGGTAGGGTAGTGTAGGGTCGGGTAGGGTAGGGTAGTGTAGGGTCGGGTAGGTAGGGTAGATAAATGTTTGGTCTTTTTATGGCAAAACAAAGTTTGCTGGGTCAGCTAGTATTTTATAAATTAAATCACAAAAAAAATAAACCTTTAAAAATATAAAAAATAGAGGCCCACCGGTATCGGGAACAGGGTCCAAGCTACCGGCGGTCAGGGCTCCAGAGAGAGGAACCTCCTAACAATACGAGCCGTGTCCAGCAATCCTGATTTTTGGATCAGGCCCTTGTGGCCGCCTTTGGCGCCGCCTAACGAGAGCCTCCTAAGGTGTTGGTGTGTTATATTATTATTATTATTATTATGAAGCTGAAGAGTTTGTTCGTTTGTTTGAACGCGCTAATCTCAGGAACTACTGGTTGGAATTGAAACATTATTTTTGTGTTGGATAATCCATTTATCGAGGAAGGTTATAGGCTATATAACATCACGCTACGACCAATAGGACCAGAGCATAAAGAAATTGCAAAAACAGGAAAATTATTCCTTGCGCTGCGTAAACGGTTTAAGTTACGCAACAATCATGTGTGAAGGGTAGGGTAGGTAGGGTAGGTAGGTAGGTAGCCAGTTGACGGAAGCGAAGCCGCGTGGGACAGCTAGTATTCAATAACCGTGTTCGATTTGTGACAAAGTAAATAATGATTTGATAGCTATACATAAGGGAAGCAAATAAACTATGGAGGGATCGTGTGAAGAATGCTATGTCTAGAAAGAGGGTGATGACTAACATGGCCGTCGCCAAGGGTGGGGGGCAGGGAGAGGCATTTGCCCCCCCCTAGAGATTTAAACAAATGTAGTCAAATGCAAAGACCTAAGTCCACTCATTTAACTTAAGAAATCTAACCATTGTTTGTTGTCCTCAAGTTTGCCGTATAACCCAGTATTTGACACTTATTAGCGACACTATCGGATCGTGTAATACAGCGGTTGTTTTCTTTTCCAAAAACAACGGGTTCGATTCTTGGCTCGAAATATTGATTTTTCAAAAATCCATGTTGCTTTTTAGTTTTCATCAAAATCGGCCTCGTGATTCCTTTGAGTGTTTTTCGTTATTCCTCGTAGTTTAGGCTTTGGCCAGCCACGCCCACTTGGAAAATTCATTCAGTATATAATAACTTTGTTAACAAGTTTTATTTTTTCACAATCTCGCACCCAAAACTCGCTAAACTCGCACTACCAGTGTAAGGATTTATCTAGTTTGAATGTATTTAAAAATACTTTGCCTATCGTCTATATATCAGTTTGCCTTTCTCGCCCTTGGGCCATCGGAAGGCGACGCGACGCCCTTGACGCCTAACAGAGAAGGTATGGAAGAAAAGAAAATACATTTTTCGCCGACCCAAAATTAATTGAAAATAAGAAAAAGAGAATCATTCTAATGAATAACCACTGTTAGTACTTATATTTAACTACGAAATCGACCAAGAAGATAGATATTAAACGACTCAGCCCACGCAATAAAAAGCCTAGCACATCCGTCACATTCTGTGATTAGCCTAAACACATAAATTTCGCTTCATTTCAGCGAATATTAAGTTCTATTTCTACGACGTAATGTTTATAGTCAAATAAATGTGTTGGCATACCACAACTAACCAGACGACGGTTTTTACGCACCGTGTACAATGGCTGGCGGGCGGCGCGGGCTGGCCCATGTTGGACCATGTCCAACGGTTGCAATACCGCGCCACTACGCTCGCGACACTTCGTTATTGATATTATATTATTTACTATTTGACAACCTAGTTAGTTATTTAGACTTGAGGACTAGAAGAGCGTTCATTAACACTTTTTATTGTGTCATTTATTGTGTCAATGTGTCTTGTATTTAGATAATGTGATGATTTATCTAAATTAGGTGTTGACAGTTGCTATTTATAGTGTTGCATTGCTCGCATATAACTAAAGGTAAACTGGTAGTGGGAAATGCTTTTTGATAGAAATAGGGTAAGATAAAGCCAGGCCATAAGTTTGTTTAGCTGCATACCTACGTGACTGGTTACTACGGGCTTCCGTCATTCCTACAATTTCTATGTGGGAAGTTAAGCAGCTGACGTAATAATGGATGTCTGTCTGCCTGGCAGTTGTTATGATATAATCATTGCTGTACACATGTCTGGTTCCGGGGTTTTGACTGCATAAAACATTTTCACACAAACATCAAAAATAATAGAGATGCAAAAGTACCCTCCCTTAACACAGCAATATTTTGGAAAAAGAACGTGACAGATTCAGATATCCTTTTTATTGTAGAACCGGTACTTATACACATAATGCATAAAACACCTACAATGCATATAAACTAGGTATACTTTCATCAATTAAAAGTTCAATTACACAAAAAATTATAATTTATCTTTATAGTCCGGGAGCTAGTTAACAAAAGGAGTGATCAAGGCAAGTGTTTCGGAGACTGCTAAGTGGAGGGTACCCTCATCACGACGACACCTGTCACGCGACCTCACTCCGCGACAATTTACTTCTGACCTCATATTAAATAGTAATTGGAAATGAAGCACTACTTTACTGCCCTTTGTGAGGGTTCTGTGTGTATCTACCTAATCTAAACTTTAGGCAATTTTGAAAATGTGTATTGAAATATACCGTTCAATTTTATTTCACTGCTTCATGCATTAATTTTAATGATTTGTGAATACATCATTAATTTATGTTAAACATTAATATTCATTTTGCCAACCGTTAATAACTGTTATCAAAGAGAATTTAATTAACTACGTGCTTGCACAATGTTTCGGCAATAATGTTAGTAGTCGATTTTCAATAGGTACTTCGACAACAACCGTTATTCAGCCAAATAAATTCAGCTGCCATTTCTAATTGCGGATGAAACGTATCCAATTAACCATTTCAGGCCACTGCCTCATCATTACATAATAGTGATTTGCACAGTTTCCCACACATAAACTTCAACTCTTGATTTGTGGCCTTTGTTGAGGAGTGACCACAATTTCGAAAACGTCACTTAGTGACAAGTATTTGGTCACCATCAATGGTAAGGACTCCAAACATTTTACTTCTTGAAAATGAATACAAGAGACATACCGTGGCAATCAATTACGATGAACAATATTTTTTTAAGTCACTAGCTCCTAAACTAAGTATCAATAGTATAATATTGTACGACCTATGCGTAAATATGTATATTTTTAGTTACCAGCACGAAGTCGGCTGAAAATGTCCAAAACCATGAACTTATATTTGTTACCCTGTTGCATCTGTGTGAAATAACTTTATGTTCTAACGTTTTTCTTTCTTGCAGGTCAAATCTGCGGCGGGCAGTGCTGCGGGCGGGGGCGTGAGATTCAGGTGCAGTCCGCACTGCGACGCGCAGCCGAGGTCAGCACCACTGTGCCCATCAAGAGAACCGCCAGCTTGCTGCTCAGTACCAAGAGAACATTACAAGGTAAATAGCAGAGTTAATTACTTATAAAAAAGGCGGTTTTTCGAAACTGGCATTGCGTTTCCCGTAAACAAGAATTTCGAAAAAAAAAAAACTTAATCTTTTCGTAAATGGAACGCGTTTTCCCGTTTTCAGGTAATAAGGTCTTTACTGTCGCGAAAACGTTGTTTGGAACATGGCGTCTTGTTGTTACGAATCCTTATGATTTTGTAAGGTAAACCCTCAGTTTCCCAGCTTAAAATTATCGGAGAATTAATGTGACAAATTGTCAAACACGCGTTATCTGCTTTGATTGGTTGAATGAATTTTCAACTGCCAATCACAGCAGGTAACGCGTGTTTGACAATTTGTCGCATTAATTCTCCGATAATTTCAAGCTGGGAAACTGAGGGAAAGTGTTGTCCCGCTGAAAATCAGGTCTAATTCATAAGGTTGCCTACCAATACATCAGATGATAGGATCTGTCTTGGATAGAGCATGTAGATATTTTTTTATTGACATTGCAAAAATGCGAGCGTTTTTTATGTTCATATTTTTATGTTCGTGAACTACCGCTGCGTAGGATCCTATCTAATTTATATGAGAAGCCTACGGCACCTGCTACTGGTTGGGTTTAAATAAAACGTCCTTGTAACCGTATTGAAAGAGTAGGAGATCATTAAAAATGGTTTAACGTCTGTAGAACAAAACTGAGAAGCTTTCCTCATGCCTTAAACACGAGACCCGTTTGTAAAGAAATCGTGAATGTTTCATAATGCCAAACACGAACAGATCTTAGGTCTTAAGCCGCCTCTTAGTTCACCTAGCTTCTAAATTCAAAGTGCCTAGATTAAAGGAACGGCCTGGTTATGCTCTAGTTGCTTTGGGAGCCATCAATATTGAACGTCAGTGCTGTTAGAGATCAAAGTGGATTGCTATCTGTGCGGTGTACTGAGTAACTGTTGTATCGCTTCCATCACCTAGATTGCAAGGATTTCGTGTAATAGATTAGAGTAGGTAACAGATAACAGTGATTGACAATAGATATAGGAGAGGATAGGAAATTATAAGGTAGGCTTTATCTCTCTTAATTATGTGAACGAACATTTCAATAGGGAAGTTTCCAGGGTAGAAAAATGTTAATTCTATTTAGTCCGTCAGTGAGATTATCAAATAATATTGGACACGTATTTTTTGCTTTTTAAAATATTAAATAAATAAAGACAAAGATAAAGCGATGCAATGTTCAGGAGTGGGAATGAGTGAATGGTGACGTCACTTGTCAGTATAAAATGTAGTAAGGCGTGACGTTACACGATATTTCAACGCACTGGATCGTCGTATTTTTTTTATGTGGCAAAAGAAAAATACGTGTCTAATATTATTAGGTAATCTAACTGACGTTTTAAATAGTTATTTTTTGTCATCATACCTATTACTAAAATAATAGGCAATTTCGCGGGTAGAACCAGGGTGAGACTGAAACAGAAACGTGGGCATTTGCGCAAGAAAAGAGAGGCCTATGCACAGCATTGGGCAAAGTCTGTATAAAAAAAATTTAGTTTACCTTTAATTGAGTGTGCTTAACATGATAATGTTTTTCAATTTATATATATTCTGTAAGTTTTTATTATGTTACTCGTTGGTGATCCTTAAATAAATAAATAAGTCGGGCTGTGGATGAACCATGAAGCAATTCATTGCATTACGTTTCTGTCGTTATAATAATTATTTGTATGTCTCCAAAGATACAGTTTTGGTTCAGATTAGTATCAAATAAGTAAGACATGTTCAGGTTATCGACAGTCATATCCTCCATTCAGAAACTCCATTCACAAACCACATTGAATGAAAGAAGCTTTAAAATAGCACACATGCATTCATTTACAAATTGTATACGTGCATTATACAATAACCACTATCTGTAACCTCATTGTGAGCTCGTTATAAAAGGAGACGTTATTGAAAGACGTGAGCTGAGCACATAGATATGTTTATTATGTCAGTGGGCAAAGATCAATCGGCACAATAAGCGGATGCAGCATATCTTTGACACGGGGAACACCGAGCCTACCGCAACCCGTGCTCTTACAACAATAAATATGAGAAAGTCGAGGCGGGCCCACGGCCGAGTGTTAGTCGAGAGAATACTTGTTTAACAAACAATCCCAAACGGCCGGCAAATTGGGCGCTTTGTGTACACCGACCCTTATACATTGTAACATACGTGCTCCCCTCATAAAAAAACAAAATTTGTTACACTATTTTTTATTATTCGCAAATAATATCCGACTCAAGAGATCGATTGAAGGAAAATTTATTCGTATTCATTTCCTTGTTGTTCCACCGCGATGAATGCTTCTGGTCATTCGCTTTTTGTAACTTGTTCTGCAATAACATTGACTAGAAGTTACGATAATTAAAAGTTAGGTTTAGATTTACTTTGATAAAAGATTGCAATTAAATTAACAATAAAGATTTATGTGGGTATTATTGAAATTATGAGTTATGTTTGTAATGATATCGTAATTTAAATGTAAAAAAAAAATTGTAGACTTTATGTAACTCACATCACGCCTATAAAATAAATATTTTATTGTGTGTTTCCCTGAGATGGGCCCAGACACAGAAACTTCCTTATTCCAATAAACTTTATAAAATTACTGCATGTGCGAGCAGTGTGCATACATTACATAAACTAGTAATGAAGACGTGACTACACATATCATTAATATTCATACATAAAAAAACATTTTTCCCGTACCCACGTCGAACACAGATGTTAGAAAAACTTACCTATTTTAGAGTTTTTATGCCCTTGCCTGTTCTCACCGGCCGAGACTAAAGCAATTTCAGTTGGAAAACTTACCTACTTTTTCTCATATATTTGTGCAGGTATATTAACAGGCACATGGGTAGCATTTGTGCTATATTCAAGGAAAGAAAGAAAACTTTAATTTCCACCTGCTACGTTTGCTAGAATTTCGTATTCCACGCGAGTAAAACCTCTTTAGAAACGGAACACTCAAAAAATACTGGCCGGAACTGACAAAACTGGAGGGTTTTTGGTAGTGCTCTTGTGGTCCAGAGTGAACGTGGAACTAGTGCCATCTGTATATACTCACAACAACTAAACGCTGTAGACGCGATGCATTATAATGAAAATGTAAACGTTGCGTTATTTAGTGCCATTGTTATGGAACATACAGTTAAGAAGAATCAAACTTGCACACCGAGGGTTCCGTACAGTATAGTTCAGCTGTTTCTGCGGCATATAACATTACTACGTTGATAAACAATGACAGAATCGAACATTGCTCTAACGAAGGAACAAACACCCTTTTCCGTTGGAAAACTGTTGTCCCCATGCAACATATGCATGCATATGCATGCATGCATATAGGTGGCGGTCAGTTTAACAACTGCAAATAAGCTAGTAATCCTTTTTTTTGTTGTATCTAAAAATTTACAGCATTCAGATTTTTTCCTTCAGTTTTTTCCCTTTTTTCCTTCCTTGTGCTTTAAGACACTGCGTCTTGCCAAATTTCATGATTCTAGGTCAACGGGAAGTACCTTTATGTTTTTAATTCCCTTGCGACTCCTCATAAATGCAACGTAAACGGCTGTATCTTTTGATTGCGATGATTTAGAAGGTTGTTTTTTTCACAGCTCCAAGAAAATGCAGACCTGAGTATACTATAATAATTTCGACTTGATATCTCCAGACATTAAAAAAAAACACACGGACATACAGACAGCTAGACAGAAAATGAAATGACCCTATAAGGGTTCCTTTTGATTAATGGAACCCTAAAAAAATATATGATGTTTATGTTATTATTTACTAGCTTTTTCACGCCGCTCCGTTCCATGGCCATTTTTACACGAACCATATATTTTCAAGGATTAAAAGTAGGTACCTACCTGCCCCCCACTTGTAATCGCACCAGATTAAGTAATCAGTAATTCCAGACAAACATATATTAATAAATAAACAGTTTTTATCTCTCTATAATATTAGTGTCGATTTAGATATATCAAAAGACTCTAACTCGATTAGACGATTATGCCCAACGGACTACCTAAGTGTAGTCCAATAAACGCTGTAAGAACTCCCAAAAGGTTACGTCACTCACTGCTCAAACAGCGTGTAATTCATGCGTGCATTCGTTTCATGATCGAAGCATTTGGCCTTTAGGAAATTAATTAAATTGTGTTTTCCAATAAATGCCACACGATTTACTACAACACTCGTAAATACGTGGGACACTCAGAAAGTTTTGCGAAACTAAAAAAAATTGTTCTATACGTACATATATTTTTATTAAATCTTTTCAAAGTACTTTCCACCAGCCTCTATACAAAGATTCATGCGCCTAAACCAGTTTTCAAAACACTTTTTCCAGTCCGCCGCAGACACCTCGTTTACAGCCTGCTCGAACGCAGCCAGCGCATCTTCCGGCGACGAAAATTGTATCCCTTTGAGCTGATTTTTTATTTTTGGGAATAAAAAGAAGTCACACGGTGCTAGATCAGGGCTGTAAGGAGGGTGACCCAGGAGTTTGACTGGCGTGCTGTCCAGGAAGTCCCTCGTTTTGAGTGCGGTGTGCGCAAGGTGCATTGTCGTGGTGGAGCAGTAGCCCGCGGAGCCCTGTGTTTGGTCGCTTGTTGCTTATAACAGAGAAAACTTCTGGCAAACATTTGGTAGTATACCATTCGGCATTAATGCTTCTTTGATCCCGTAAGGGAATTGATACCAAGTGGCCAGTCAAATTAAAAAAGCTAGCGATCAAAATCTTACCCCCGCTTCTAGATCGCTTCACTTTGGTAGGCGTTGGCTCATTTTGAAACACCCAAACAGTCGACTGGCGCTTGGTTTCTGGGTCGTATTGATAAATCCAGGACTCATCACCTGTAACGATGTCGTAAACACGCCGAGACGAGCCTGCTTCAAATTTGTTAAGCATATCACGGCACCATTCCACCCGGGCCTGCTTCTGAGCATCGGTGAGGTTGTGCGGCACCCAGCGTGATACTATCCTCCTCACGCGAAGATGGCTGTGTAGAATCTCGTGAACGCTTCCCGATCCAATCTTCAATATGTGTTGAATCTCCTGATATGTAATTCGCCTATTGTCTTGGATTAAATTTTTCACTGCTAGCACGTTTTCTTCGGTAACAGCCGTCAAAGGGCGACCGCTTCTTTCGTCATCCCCCAAAGTTGGTCGACCGCGCTTGAATTCGTTATACCAACGATACACGGTTGCCTTGGAAGGGCCTTCATCCATGAATGCCATTTGAAGTCTATCGTACGATTCATCCGGTTTCAGGCGACACTTGAAATCGTATAAAATCATAGCTCTAAAATGTTCCCGGCGCAGATCCATATTTCAGTGAGACACAATACTTTGAATTAACTCGCAAAAAATGTGGAGGGCAATTTTGAAATTGGAACTTACTTATTTTTACTTATAAATAATCATATTTTCGAAAAACATTATAACTGGCCAGTCTCCCATATATAAAAACTTTTTTTCGCAATACTTTCTGAGGGGCCTGGTAAATTAACCACCATATTAGGCTGTAAAATGCTTTGGAATTTCTCAGGGATCGGTCGCGGTGACCTATCGGCTAACTGACGACGGTTTTCAATAATCAATCAACTCAAAAATATTTGCTTTACCTTTATTTACTTATACTAGAAAAAAAACACACAAAAAATGCATGCAAAATATATCTACTTTTTGTAATACAATGTAGCGGATTTAACAATTTATTGTTATAAAACAAACCGTTGCGTTATTCCTCGGCTAGAAACGCAACGTAGATACGTCTAGTGCCAAGCATTGACTAACCCGCCATTAATATCTGTTTAGCACGCAAACGAGCATAATATATATCCCAGTCAAATAACATACGCTACAAACAAAAGCAATATCAGCCGACACAAGTAAATTAACGACAACGGCTTGCAATCACACGTTGTTTTGTTATTTATATGCCGAAACCATCTTTAAATAGGTTCTCTCATCTTTAAAAAGAATCCTCAAGAGCTATTTACCTGCGAGTACTCTTCAAAAACTCATGAACACGAGTGGCGCAATATTATCTATAAAAAATATAATATTGGGAGCGACGACCCCGCGACTAACAAGTATGAAACAATGAGTTCAACCCCCTGCTTCTGAGAGGAAATAATCAGAGTGTGCTTCAGCCGAGGGTTTCCTTTTCCACCATTGTGAGCGAATGCCTAAGGGCCCCCGGGACCACACGCACGTACCCTCATTAGAGCACTAAAATAATTTACCTTTGTGCTTTATGAAGGAACCCAACATTAACGTTAATACAGACCATTTAATATTAATAGAGTTCTCATTAACAGCTCTTGTCTCAATGCTTTACTTCGTGAATTTGGTATACTTTGTTTAAGTTTGTTGGTATCCAACCCTTTTATCCCGTCTAGTTGACAATGCAGTCCCATTCATCCAGTGTGTGCTCGGGTACGTGGGCCGGGCCCGTATACAATCCCACTACCGACACTCCGATGGTATGAAATTTCCTTAAACGTGTTTTCTATAGTGTGCACACCTCAGATTTATAGGCTATGAAGATTCTATCTACCCTGCTATATGAACCGAAGAGACTCGTAACTTACAGAATAGACAGGATCTTCTTAAGATAAACTTTGTTAAATGTTAGTCCTTTAACATAAACTTAGATGCGACGTTTTTAAGATTCTGAAACTAAGCAGCCGTGAGCTAAAAGCTAGTCTTTTAAGTAAATGAATGGTGATAAAGGGAGGTTATATATTTTCCTTAGCAGCTACTACACAGTCTCGTTTATATTCACTTTCCCACGTCTCAATCCTGTCTAAATTACCGTCTCCCTGGCTTCTCATTACTATAGTTCAGTCCACGAGATGAAATTGCTTTAAACACAAAAAAAATATACCTCTTAGCTTTGGCTTGACGGAGTTCATTTGTTAAAACAACCTCTGTAGTAGAATTTGCATAACTAAGTAATTAGTCCTCTCTCCGCAGACTATTCACAGATCGAGCTGCTACACTGTAATGCAATTTATGATTATTTAACTAAATGACTTTTAAAAGTATGAGTGTTGAATTGAAAGCGTTGGCGGAGAAAAATGTCAGGATTTTGATGAAGGGGCGTTAATTGCAAAGGGCGCTTAGCTCGTTGATTAGGTCAGCTTTATTTACATTATATTCTGAAATGTAGCGAGAAGAGGGATGGAATGAATAAAAACATTTCTGTTTTAGAGGTGATTTCTCTTCTTTTTAATTTTCCAACCGTATTTTTACATTTGAATTAAACATTTGTTGCCTTGTTTAATTTTCATATTATTCAATTTCATGCTAGATTTTACTGTTTTATTTTACATTCCCTTTTTATTTACGTCCAGAATTGAAGCCGTTTCATTAGTACAACGTAAGAAGATAACGTGTTAGCCCTTTTCCAAATATAACTGTAAATAAAATACGTAGTAACGTTAAATGTAGCCAGTTGGCGGCCACTGCAAAGGGCGTCTGGAGGTCTCCCTCTGAAAAGACGAATGACACTTATTATTTATTGAGCTACCGTCGTCTCACTGTAAATTAAAATGCTACAGAATATTAACTTTGCTCGACCATCAAGCTTTTAAGTAATCATGTAGCTGAAATGGCCCAAATGATCTCTTTGATAAAATGCTAGTCTACAAGTGGATGTCGTTACAAAAAGGTGTCCTTATTACGCATCTACCAATCCGCATTAGGCCCGCGTGGTGGTTTATGGGCCCATTCCCTCTCTATGAGTGGAAGGTCTGTGTCCCAGCAGTGGGAACATTAAAATGGCTGATTACGCAAAACTGTAAAATCTCTTCGTTCCCCAATAAAAAATCTAAGAATGTGACGTATTCACGAATCACTTGGCTTAGGTTCATACCTAAAAAATGCAGTTTTCGTATCAAGTAAATAATATGAATATCAAAGATTAAGCTAAAGTGCCTAATGATGTTGTGAACCTTCTGTCCCTTATCTTTGGTACACTACCTTCCGGATTTTCTGCCACGAAACATTGAATGCGAGGATTTGCAGTGAAGCACTGGGAACTGTCATCAATCCTCTATTGTGCAGGTGGAAACAGTGCGAGTTACTTTAATGTACTGTCTATAGCCCCCGGTGGCAGTTGCGCTGAACTTCACGGGAAATTCAGAAAAAAAAATCTGTCTACTGATTAATAGTTTCCTTTTTGTTGGCTACGGTTTTTTTTTGGATCTAAAGTTTGACATTTATGTTAGTTTAAGCAAACATAAAGTAAGATAGAAGTCAAAGTCTTCCATTTTATAAATAAAAAGCCAGTTAACAGCCTCCTAAAATTAAACCATGTGACATTTAACTCCTCGCATATAATCCTCGGAGATTTATAACTAGAATCATAATGAATCCTCCAAGCGTACGGTTCAAGGTACATACGCGGTAAGCGCCGCCGCCGCCGGGTAAAAAGCTTTTCGTCAAGCTCCGCAGATCAAAGGGCTTTTCATCCTTCGTATAAACATAGTAGGCTTTCCTCACAGTTTAAACACACGGTCATTCGGATTTAGTCGTGGTAGCATTTTGACAAAGAGCCTTGTGTTATTTAATTAAAAAATATCTTGTAGTTATCTGTATTGGTAGGATAACGTCGTCTTTGAGCACTTAATACGTGTATGTTGGAAGGAATGCGCCGAGGCGTTGATCCCGCGGCTCGGCCCAGCATTCCAGCGAGATAACACTAGATACTCTTATAACCCCGAGCAGGTGCCACAAACTATGGAGCCAAATACTCGGGGATGTTTAACCAACGAAACGTATTTACACAGGCTCTGTTAACATTACGTCTAATTTATTGTACACAAATGTTTCGTAACTACATGTATCCAAATTTTGGTAACACGCGTTGTAAATACCGTATCCTTGGAGGAGGAGGTTAGACTTGGAGGTTTCACTTACATTATTATGAAATAGAGTTTACTTGATTACTGATTTAGGACCTGTCAGTCAAACCGTAATTGAATTATATGATTAAAACTAAGGTAGTGCATATTAATACCTTTATCTCGAGTTCTGCATTCATATTTATATTTTTCGTACTTCGAACGCAGCACATGTATAATCATTTTATTTTTCTTCCCTACAGATCACCTAACGGGACTCTCACACCAGTCTCAGAACAAGACAGCGACTCTCTTCACTCAGCTGTACCGAGGGCACGCGACACGGACGGTTACGCCTCTCGCCCGCTTATACGATGACATCCGAACAATCCTCCGAGCAGAAGGGGACCTCACCAGCGAGAGCCTCAGCGCAGGCCCACCTAAAGACCTGTCCCTCACCGCGAAGACTTTCTTCAGGGACCTGTTCCCTGTGGCCTATCATAATGTGCTCAAGTTGGACTCGAAGCAGTTCACTTCAGAGTACGAGGTGTGTCTCAAAGACGCCTATGATGCAGTTCAGCCGTTTGGGGATGTGCCGCAACAGGTAATTATGCTTGCTAACTATTCGAAGAATTTTGATGTGATAAACAAACACACATGTATATTATGAAACATACTAAATGTTAATTTTAGAAGTTTTGATACAGTTTGATTCAATCTCAACCGGGACATTATCTGAAACACTTTTTTGGTCCGACAAACTTTCCTTGTCTAGAGTTTGCATTAAACAATGTGTCACACTGTTCGTATAAAAAGACTCTCATCACAGAGCATTAAAGTTTATTATTGACTGAAGTACCCTTAAAATGTTATACGTATGTAAGGCTTAGCATAAAAGTACCAAAACCGTGTAAGAAATTCCAAATTTCTTAGCGATGCCGAAAGGCACGCGACGTTAGGCGAAACAGGTAGGCAGTAGGTTTCGGTCATTAAAAGTAATGGTGCATTACACCTTTTACTCGACTCCAGGCATGTGCCTTAATTGGGTTAACCCGGAGATTATCCGAATTAACCTGTGCCTTGCAGTGTCATATACCGGTAGGGATAACTCACTTTTAGTTCTTACTTTTAAGCTCCTTACGTTTTCGTAAAAGGGGAAGTGCTTATTTTCATAATTCTCATAAGTCTGTTATGATTATGATTGTTTTATCATTTTCTATATTTGGCCATATTATGTGTGATATTGTGTCACCCAATTTGTAAATGTAATAATCCTTAACGTTAGGTAGCAAATCATGCATCAATTGAATTAAATCGGTTTCAGTACCTAGTACCTACAAAATTCTGTAAGTTTCTGCTAACTTCGTAGTAAGTATTAAGTTGACTAAAGATTCAATAGTCCCGCCAGTAGGTCGCGATGTTGCAACGAAGTGTCTTTAGAGAGAATTTGTATGCAGAGTGCAAGACAAAGCGCAGTGTACACAGCATAATGAGTCCTATTGCAGAATGCCACTGTTGAGCCATCGTGAGATATTGTTGGCACTAAGATAACACAGGCATTTACATAAAACATAAAAACATAATGTCTTAGGTATTCCGTACGCAATAACACTGCGAGATGTTACAAAACTGCTTTAGGCAGTACCGAATTATCTAGGTAATTAAGTTTGCTCCAAAAGCTCAATCTTTTCAGGTCATTATTTAGTCATTACTTAGTTACTAATATATTTGGAACAAAAATTATATTATATACATTAAAAGTTACAACAACGTGTACCTATACGGTAGCAAGCGAGTAAGAATGAACACAAACCCGGATATGAAACTCGGGAGTGCGGAAGTACGATAAATGCTCGCCCCCATAGAGCTAAATCCTATACACTATTCAGAGATTTTCGCGTTTATTTATTTATACTGCCGACATATAAAAATGACGCTTAAGCGCTTCTTAACGCGTCGGTGGCCGGCTCATAAAGCGCTAAATCGGATTTATTTCAACGTAGCTGCCGCTCGCCGACACCATAATAAATCATTTCCTAGTTATTTTAACAAGTTGGTCGGGAAAAGTCGTTTGATATTTAAAGCTTTTCCATCACTTTCGTAGGTAGCTACATAATTTTAATTGGATTATTTGATTTATTGTAATTTATTCATCATTATCGCTTCGTTATGGGACCTCCCAGTTAATCGTGGGTGTTTTTAACTACCGAAACGTGACGTTTAGAAACTCTCATAAAAAATATTGCAATAATCAATTTAATTAATTCTTGTCAACAGTTGGGCACATCACTATCGCGGTCACTGGAGGCGGCGCGTGCGCTGCTTCAAATGTTAGCAGTAGGTGCAGACGCACTCGCTTCCACTGAGCGAGTGCTGGCCAGTGGCACTGAAACCTGCGCTGAGCGACTGCTACGGGCTGGCGGGTGTGCAAGGTGCCAAGGACATGACGCTCGGCCGTGCAGGAACTACTGCCTCAATGTGGCGAGAGGGTAAGTACTTAACACTATTCATCATCATCATTATTTCAGCTGAAAGATGTCCACAGTTGAACATAAGCCAAGCGTCGCCTCGTCTACTTGTTTGTGCTTCTTGTATTGTGCTTCTTACATTCAGAGACCTTCACCTGTTTTTCATCTAGTTTGTGGGGACTTTGCAAGCAATGTGCCCTGCCCACTGCCAATTAAGTTTGACAATTCTTCGGGCTATGTCGGTAACCCTGGATCTCTTGCGGATCTCTACATTTCTGATTTGATCACACAAGGAAACGCCGAGTACAGCCCTCTCCATTGCACTTTGGGGGACTGTAAGCTTTCTGATAAGGTCCATTGCGAGCTACCACGTCTCAGAGCCATAGGTCATCACTGGCAACTCACTGGTCATACACTTTTGCAAAACTTAGTCCCAACCGTATGGACAGCTTCCATGAACCCATCGCTGTATTGGTCCACGGAGCTCCCTAGGCACTCGAAACGATGGCGAGATCGAGCTGAAAGCTTTCGGGGTTTTGGATCCAGATCAGTGCTGGACGGAGCATAGACTTCATCAGTCGAGACCTTTCGAGCTTGATATTAATGTTCTCTTAGCATGCGGTGATCGCTACCAGTTTTCACCGAATTGATCACAGAGACATCATTGAACAAGGCCGATAGGGCAGAAAAGTTTTGGAGTGGCGACCGCGAACCGGAAGAGGTTGCGTTGGAAGGGTTCCCATTAGGTTGACCGATGACCTGGTGAAGGTTGCGGGGATCCGCTGGATGCGAGACGCACGGGACCGGTCAATGTGGCGACGCTTAGGGCAGGCCTATGTCCAGCAGTTGTCGTCCTTCGGCTGATATGATGGTGTTGATGTGGGGACTATGGTTGCTTTTCATGTTCACCTCTCCAGTATATAAAGGTGGCTTGCCGAGGGTATTAACCTATACCTATGTCTGCTCTACTGTATTTAGATATTCTATAGCTACGTATCTTTTGAATATAAACGCTAAACGTAAACGTAAAATGCTTTGACCACGATAGAGAGAGCTCTGAAATTAATTTATCTAATAGCTGAATTCTACGAGCATAATATTGTGTTCTAGCTAGGAACTAATCTAGTACCTTCGTACACAAGATAGAATGTTTTGCTTTCAAAGCAGCTATCTTGTAAACGAGGCGTTAAATTATATTGTGTTTTCTCTTCTATCTCTTATTTTTATCGCGTGCTGTCGAGTTTAGCTTTAACAGTTTTATTAACATTATTCAGTTTATTTTTCCGGTCCACCTATTAAAGCGTTTCCTTTCCAAGTCTATGTATACCATGCTTCACCATGTTCCCTTTACCAATTACGTATGCTTTCGACAAGACCCGACTCCCCATACCACTTTGCCTAGCCATGTCCTGTCCACTAAATTCATTCACTTCTACTTCTTGACCGTTTCGACGTCATACTTAAACGTTAAGTCATTCTTATCCCTCTGTGCTTCTTATTTGTGCAAACAAAGTCTTTATGAAATACTGTGACCAGCGACTTTCCACCTCTAACCCACAAACTTTATCCACAGACATTGAGAGAATAATAAATTATACTCCTGTAAGAAAAATCTATTGAAAACCTTTGATTGACTCTCTGTTTCGAACGGTATATAACTTCTAATCCTCCGTTTTCAAAAACACGAATTTATTCATAGGCTAGTCCACAATACTATTACTTAAAGTGTTTGTTTAAAGGCAGTTGCTTCAGAATGCTAGTGCTGGTCGCGTAGGCATGTCAGGATTGCATGCTATTGTCAATAAGAAATATACCGGGAATGCGCCCATGGTGTTGCCTGCAATACAACTCGGTATTACAAACGGAAGCCCAGACTTGCCAAGAACTTTTACTAAGCTATGGTATGGTGGTGCTTTGCAATATGTGAATAGATTATTATTTTATTATATTAAGATTTTATGACAAAAATCTATGTTAAGGCAAATCAAATTAACAATCATGATATATATCATGATTGTTAATGTAATTTGCCTTAATTCAAAGTTTATTTCAAATATTGATAAACCACTAGAAAGAGCAAATTTAGTATTTTTTTTTATAATTTTTATTTTACCTTTGTATAGATTTTTTTGCCGATTGTTTTGTAAATGTGTGAACATTGTTGGCCTTCTAGATGCTTGTTAACATTTGTTAACATTTTTAATTCGTTTTATTTTCTTTTTTTTATATAATATAATATTCTTTTTTTTGTTTTTCTTATGACTTATTGTCGGGCCTACGTTGTCCCCCCATATCTAAGTACTAATGCTGTGTAACATGGAAATATTGTAAAACCAAACCATTTTTTAATAGTGTAACCATGGAGTTTCTTGTCGGTTCTTCTCCATAGGAAACGACCAACCCAAACCATGCACATTTTGTCGACGTTTTATAAGTGCCCATGTAGGCCTATGTGAAATTAAAAAAAATGATTTTGCAATGTATAGTGAATACCGAATCATAATTTTCGCAATGTAGGTTGATGATTGCCGACAATCCTTTTTATTTATATTGAAATTATTCGGTAGACAAAGTTAATATCCACCTACCTATTTAAATATAAACGAAAGGTAGGCTACTGCAAACACGTCACTAATTAAATCCGTTAACTTCTGTCAAACAAAGAGATTTTAACTTTAACGAGTCCCGAAACTCGTCAGAAAACTCAACAATTATACGGAGGCTATTCAAAAGTGTGCCAACCTGTGATGAATCTGTGGGTTTTAAACAGGAATGACAATTGACGGTAAAAATAATTGTTGCTGGAAATCTAAGTTCTAATCTAATCTAAGTTTAAGTCTTGTGTAATAAAACTGCATTTTATAATTAACTAGGCCAAAAAAACTAAAACTGATTTTGTTAAAATGAAAGAAGCTGTATAAAACGAAAAATACACTTCCTGTCTACTGTCTTTACTACATTGGTAGGTTTAATCACGTAATTGTTTGATGATTGATGAGTTTAACGGTGACATTAAGTGATCACTTGATCTTCATCTTCATAGAACCAGTACCACTGGTTTGTTATAGACCACGGAAAGCCGAAGCGGCAGCGATTTTTTGCTGGCAGCTTTTGCCAGCAGCCCTACCCGTGTGAAGTTTTTCCCAAAGACCAATATAAAACGTATCCTTTGTCCGAATCCAGGACATGGTCAACCCGTTTGCCAAGTTTGATCTAAATCAGTTCAGCCGTTAAGACGTGAAAAGGTAACCACGACTGACAGAGTTACTTTCGTATTTGTGGTATTAAGTACGGATTGGCACAGGTCGTTAATTTCCATGAGTAAACAATGACACTCACATGCTTGCTTTCTACGGCAACTATTAAATATGACGTTTCTGTCAGCCTCGGAGGCGTTTCTGTGCTCTGTGGTTATTGTTGTTCGTCTGCTCTATTGACTTAAATTGGCACTTCGTTGGAATGCAACCGCCATCCCGCATCGTCATGCAACTCATCCGGCTATGTAGGTAGAATGGTAGATTTACTGATCGGCGATCCACTGTTTACAGTTCTAGAAAGTTTTTAGACAAAACAGTGTCGGAATACATTCAAGTATGAATTTTGAGAAAACTTTGACATGATACATGGGCAATATGTCTCATAAGGTCTTCTCTATATTTTGTCGAGTTACCAACAGATTTTTTTTCGTTTTTCAGAGCAGAGTTGAATCCATTCCATTCTTCTCCGCGTAGGTATTTTCCGAACTGATGGTAGAATCACTTAATCACGATCCAGCTTTTTTTGTCTCCCTAGCGACGCCCTGAGCCAAGGTTCGACCCCATAGGTGGTAGCCCTCAGCGTGGTCGCTTAGGTTAAGCTTTTTGTGCCTGGCTGGGGGCTATAGTTTAGTCTCCACAGGGAAGACCGGTTAAGCAGATAGTAAATCATATGATTTAACTGTGAGACGACACTTATAAAAAAAAAATGTTCAAAAACCATTAAAAAAAAATCATGGAATTAAAAATAGCCCGTTAAAAATAACATCACTTTTCATAATCTGTAAAAAATCCTCTATTTTGCAAACAGTTCAAAAGCTCAATAGAACAAAGGTGAGCTTAAACACCGAATAAATTCTCCAAACATTAATCCCAAGCATAAAACGAAACTACAGTCCAACAAATAGCCATTTAAAATAAAACCTCAACTATGCAGAGATAAATAAATTGCAATTTCATTAAAAAAATGTTCAGTATCAGTTGTGGCGGTCGAGGCGAGTAATCAAGGCAAGTAATAAACTAGCTTGGGTTGGTGTACAGTCGTTCTAGTCGTGCGTGCGGATTAATTGCAGTCGGGGTTCCGTACACCCGGCTTGTGGCAGTGTTTGAGACACGGGTTGTGTGCGAGAATCTGTGTACACTGGATTTGAGAGGAATTTATGTGGGAATGGAAAGTTAGGTTGTCACATTGAAAGGATAGCTTTAGAAGTATGGGATTGTTCATATGGGATAAATCTCACCATCTGATAGTTTATAGCTGCTTATCCAAGACATGTTTAGATACTGTAGGTAAACTCAACAAGTATGTAATAAGGAGCGTTCTCACTGAGAGCATTCACTTGTAATGAGCATTCGACGTTGTATATTTGAGTGGTGTGGACGTTGAGCCGAGAATTATAAAGCTTACACGCAAGCGCGAACTTCGGCCGGTGTGGACGTCACAACGATTTTCGCGGAAACGGCTCGCATTCGAATGTTCACGCAAATAAAACGCTCGAAAGCGAGTACTCAGATGATGAAATGAATGAGTTTGTATGTAGGAATATTACTGGCCACTTGTAAAGCATGGAACAGTTTCTTGATCTTAAGTGTTTGGGACCATGGAGGATAATAAAAAAAAACAAAAATGCTGCAGCCACAACCGCTCTATCCGACATTTTGAAATGAATGATATTTAACGAGATCGTATTCGAATGCTCCAAGCTCGCAAGGGAATGTCCGGCTCGAACGTTCATAGTTTTGCTTGAACGCGAATGCTTGGCTCGCTGGAAAGCATTTGTTGCTCGCCTACGATTGCTTGTTTACAAATGCTCACGAACGAATGCTCCCAGTGAGGACGCTCCTATACCCAAATCCAATTTTGTTTGACGCCATGGGGTGTGTTCCGATTTTATATCCAATTCAACTGTACAACGATGGCGAGGAGTTTCCAAGCATAAATTAATTAACGATACATAAATTCTGCCTTATACAAGTTAGCTTATGAGAATATCAATGTTCCGAGCCAAGATTTCAGTTAAAAGGAATATCTGTGTCAAGCTAAGACTGGCTAGAAATTGAGTTAAATGTGTCCTACACAGGCTTCACACAAATCCTAATGTAGGATTCCATTTGGATTTGTAAGATACCGAGGTCGTATACGGTCCAGTTGGCTATTGTATTCCGCTTTAATATTGAACTGAGTTTTCCGAATGAAGGCGTTTATCGTAGATCTCTCTCTCTCTCTCTTGTGCTTCAATTTCAGATAAAGGCTCTCGTATTTTCCCGCATGCTTAAATCGTACAATTGCAAAACCGTCGTTATAGATGGGAACTGCGAAGCAGCTAATGTAATTTTTATTAATTGAATCAAACAATAAAATGATCAAAGCACACGAGTATAAACGAATACAAAATGTAACACGCGCTCGTTGTTCAAAGAGGATCCTGTGCAATCCATAACAAACTTGATCAAAAGCAAGCTAAGGATGGCACGGAGAGCATTTGAAGTTCCTCTGCGAAGGCGACAAAGTGAAACACGGTCAACATTTAAAGTCTCGGAGAGAATTGGAAAACTGCAGACATAAGAAAACGTATAAAAGTTTTTCATGTTTTATATCATTGCACTTGTTCTATAAAGAAAAGTTAGTCGTCTGTCGTACTTTTCAGTCTGATTGGCGAATGTTTTGGTGCCAATATGTGATTCTGGTGTCCTGGTCACCTGATGGTCAGGACAATGTTTTTGACACACCCTAGGCCCTAGAGCCACTCGGTGTATTTGGGCTTTGTAGATCACATTCACATTTTCTGTACTTAACTGTCCTTAATCCTCTCGCAAAACCAATAGTTTTATTATAAGTTCTCACATTATATCTTTTCCCAACAGGTGTATAGGCTCTCTTCTGTCTGAGCTGGATGGGCCCTGGGCAGGGTACGTGGAAGGCGTGGAGAGGCTCACCAAGGTAGACGCAGATGTCGCCCTGAGGGAGCTCGAGACCAAGATCTCTAAGGCCATCATGTACGCGCTCGAGAACAGGGCTGTTTCCGAAAACAAGGTGAGTGAAAAATAATACAAAAACCTCTAAAGATGTCTCGACATGATAAACCAACCGTTATCTCAAAGATTAAATATTAAGATATCAAAATAAAGTAATAAATAAATGATAGTTTAAGTCAAGTTAATCTAACGCATTAAAGCTAAAATAATATTTACATACTGTACGCGCTCGAGAACAGGGCTGTTTCCGAAAACAAGGTGAGTGAAAAATAATACAAAAACCTCTAAAGATGTCTCGACATGATAAACCAACCGTTATCTCAAAGATTAAATATTAAGATATCAAAATAAAGTAATAAATAAATGATAGTTTAAGTCAAGTTAATCTAACGCATTAAAGCTAAAATAATATTTACATACAGAAGCAATTTAAAAAGATAATCATATCTCGATGAACAGGTCAATCTGATCAACGCCCTCTTTCTAATTGGACAACTTTCGACTTCGATTCAACATGATAATTTTCTCAACGATAAAATATGGCTCTAAATTCACGAAGACTGACTATAATTTCGTTTGATTTACCGGTGCAGTGGTAGCCAACAGAAGTTCCTCATTTTGCGCTATTTTAGCATGAAATTGCTGTTACAACTAGGAGCTATGAAATGTAGAACCGCCATTTCGCGCTCATAGAGCAATCAAATACGAAAATATATTCTAATTTAACAGGAGAACTTGAATAAAATAAAGTAGCCGGACGCGCCCTACAGTTTGGCAGCTCGCCACACGTGCCCCGAATACCTCCACGAGACATTTCAATTATTCCTTAGTTACTGCAGGTTCGAACTGAAAGTGCTGTCGACGATTTGCATTTGGCTATTTACGTACTAGAACTCGATCCGTACAAGAATTCAATTACTTAGTGCGGCGATATCTATTGGTGGGTCGTATAGTGTAGTGAAGCATCTCTCTGTCTAAATGTTTACAAGGCATTACGAGACCATAAACAGTTAAAGCGACGTAGGCGCCGCGCGCCGGGTCAGCGGTGGGCGCAGGTCGCGAGCGCCGCCAGCCTGCACCCACCACATACTACAAAGAGAAATTGCTTTTACACTAAGTGAGCTTTTTATCATCGCATCTAACGTTGAAAGTGAGTTACCGTCACACAATCGCTGGTGGTCAAAAACTTAAATCATACCCTATAATCGATTACAGAGAAATATTACATTTGAAATTAAATGCCTTCTCTAGTAATGCCAGTAGATTGAAGATTTGATTGAATCAATTTTATCAATTGGCCCATCTCGACTACATCAAAGATCGATTTCCGAATAAAATTCGTGGCTTACCTCGGCAGTCTTTTAGTATTATATCCTTACTTGGATGGCAATTTCGTTCATTTCGCGTCGCTCGTCTAATGTCGCTCGCAGCTCGTGGATTTAAGCGCAGTCTAGAATGGTTCATGGTCGTTTTATTAGAAATAACGAGGCTCATAAAGACCTCCCTTTATTTAGCGGTATGCATCCACCGCGCGTTAAAATATCACATAACATGCGTTTCGCTTCATGAATATTAATACTGCAGATATATACTTACTGTTATTGTGGGACGACGCTTTAACATCGCACTTTCATTTACTATACGTCTCTTTAATGGCACACATAAAAGGATTTGCAAAATATTAAAAGGCTTTAAGTAATTTTGGCTATTTGCCGTTTATTATGACAAGGCACTTTATCAGCCATATTCGGTAAAAACGATCCCGGATAGACAAATTGCCGTCACACGTAAGAGACATCCCGTTGACTCACACGTGGCAACACCTATATTTCATATAGTTATGTGACAGCGCAGCTCGGATCAAGGACACTGCTTCCGTCTTCCGGCTTAATAGGTTCATCTGTATACAGAACCGTTTCGCTGAGATTGACTAACTCAATCGGAACACCAATTTATTTTAAGCGTAAAGTAAAAAAGACAAAAAAAATGGCGCGCTGTTTTTCTCCGTGAATATTTTCTGAGAGAGAAGATATTTTATTTTGTGTCCTCTCCCGTAATCAGCCGTGGCAATATTGCCAATATAGGTAATCTTGTTTCGGTCTCAAATCATTTTCCTCGTATACAGACGGTTGATTCAATAAGCTTGTTACAGCATACGTTTGTACCTTCAGGTTTTATTTGCTGGGACAGCTGATCTATAAACATATCAAAATATGTATTGAAATATGTAGGCATGAAATGTTCTTTGTTGGTAGTATTTGTATGAACCAAGAGTTAAGTTAATTAAATAGCAGGAAAATAACGGGAAATAGAAAAAGAGAAAGAATAGATAAACATGCAATATCCGAGAAATTGCTAATGAACGCGTAGCTAATTAAGAGATAAGTTTTAATTCTTTTTAGAAAAAGATTACTTGGTTATTGGAATATGTTCTTAGGATGTGTACCTATGGAAACTGTTATCGAGAACAATAAAAAACAATCTAAATAACATTCCTCCTGATTGTGAATGATAATGGTCGGTATAATTACTCATCTTATTCAATTAGGCTGTAAAGATAGGCGGACGGACAGTAACTACCTTCATAGGCTAGGTTTTTCATTTCAAATGACTAAGCACAAACTCAGCAAGGCATACCGCAATAAAGTTTTAAAATCCTGTTTTATCACCGCAGCAAAATAACAAAAGATAAACGACATAAAATATAACACACTTTAGCTTTACCACCCAGACTTGGGCGTTTTATAAAAACTTTTCACTTACCAGCCAAGACCGACATTGTAGCCTAGAGAGGTTGTTGACTTTCAATCCCCACAATCTAACTAGTAACTACACAGTCGACTCGCCTTTTAATCAAGTAGAATGAGTTAGTATTTGCGAAACAAATTGTTGAATAATAAAACTGGGAATGGAAAAGAAAATGAACACTGTTGAATATGTAGTGGAAAATTAAGCTTGGTAAAGTTTGATGAATTGTTATTGGTTTTCTAATTCAATTCCAGTTTCTAACTAATCAATTCATGAGTGTAGTTCTAAAAATTGGACTAGGTGTTATTTATTTGAATTAGAAAGGCTCTTAAACGTACGTATACGATAAGGTACAACACGACAAAGATGAAAAGAATGACAATCTCATAAAAAAAGCAAATAAAAACATAGGTATACATAGTACTCCATATGAGGTATTTACTCATGTGCTTATGTATCGATAATTACAGACTATAGGAACATGATAACCATCAGTAAACCAGAGATAAAGTCGCGTATCCAGCAGCAGATCTGCGGATCCCACACGACACACTCATCACGTATCCGTGTCAAGAACTCGGGACCGGTAATCATCGCCTCTCTTCGCTTCCTACGGAGCAATTTACTGGTTGTTCGCTAATCATACCACCGCTAATCTCCTACCCACTGACGACATGAGGTAATCACTGGAGAATACCTATAATCATGTATAGGAGTGAAGTGAACTGAGAAGGTTTTGGTTTGAAATGATTGGTTTTAGTGCCCAATTTTTCAGGCTGTCCAGTATTTGGGCAAGTTTACTTTGAACCTTACTTATACTTGCTGATTTAAGCCGCTCAGCATTCGAATTGCCCATATTACTGGCATACTATCATAATTCCGTTGATGCCATGCTATAAAACTCATGTATTCGAATTTCGAACCGGCACGGGTGTTCGATTTAATTACAATATTTTTGGAAACATCATATTTTATGCATTCAACATCATCCAATCATTGAGAGACCAATTTTGCCCGTTATTGCGTAGTTACTGAATGATGAATTACTTATTACTAGTTATTACAGTACGTTTTACCATTTCAGTACCTTTTACCCATTTTTTAAAACGTTATCATTTAATATTAAATTTAGAGGTAAGCATTCTAAAGTACCGTTTATAAATGGCCCGTCTAGAAAGCAACATGTCGCCCAATTGTAAAAACTCGATGGTTTTTTTTAGTTTTCAGCACTCCTTTTCCATATAAACTTTAACAATGCCAAATCTCACACTAATGCGTGGCTTTTTAAAAGGGGTACTTACACATTTTTCTATTTACGTATTGAAATATAGATCTTCATTTCTGCAACCAAAACTTTACACAATCCTATACAAACTTCCTTAAGACGTGTTCAATGTCATATGACATATATCATATAAAGAGTGGTGTCATCGACACGTGCAGTTCCGTACTTCATATGAACTCAGTCCGTGTATTATTGAACCCCATCTCGTGCTAGTCGCCAACACCCGCCCACGCTTATGCCTGCTTTCACCTCGCGAATCTCAGGCGCAATATGCAGACGATAGCGGGGGAAAATGGTTTTGCAATAAATACTCTTCTAAGTACTGTATTTAGGGTTCACATGATTTATGTCTAGAACGGAAAAAAATACAAATAATGAATTTGGGCTTGCTGATGACAACTCATAGAGAAACATAGAAGAAGGAGCCAAATTTTGCGCTATCCTCAAATAAATTAGGTAAGGTACCTCCTTCTTTTTTTTAAAGTCGGTTAAAATAATAATGATGATGATGATGGTAGTGTAATCTTTAGCTGTATTTTAGCTTCAACTGCAGCAGCTTGAGCTTTATTTAAATAAATGATAACAGAACCATAGAAGTGGCTATTCTTGGGGTGGCCTATGTCCAGCTGTGGACGACTTTTGGCTGAAATGTTGATGAAGATTTTTTTTATTCGTCTGTCACGATTCTAATGGAAAATATTCAGTGCTTTGTGGGCATTGCCTAAGTGCTCTCAGAGTTATAGGTATTCCATTTACCTGAAATACTTACCTACCTAAATTTTACTAGTTAAGGCTAATAATGCTAAGTTGTTTATATCAGGTCGTGAATTCCCTGCACCTATAAATAACCTATACATTACTCAATTTGTTCAAAATGAAGTACCAAAAGGTTGATATTAAACAACTATTTTATATACCACCACATATCACGAAATTCGATAGGTATATCGAAATTTACTGCGTTAAAGATAACATGTAACGTGTAGAGCTATTAATATTAATTTCTCAACGCATTTCCCCGGCGCCTACGCACATTAAACAGTATGGCACACGACCTTATACAAAATGCTTATAAAGTTGGATAGAAAAGTTCAGAAGAGCCACTTCATAAAATGGATGACAGCAAACTCTTTTAAACAAGCATGAAATTCTCGCTAAAGTAGTATTTACAGCCATTTGCAACTTCCAGTGGTTACAGGAAGCTCTATCCTTATATTAGGAATAAAAAGTCCACCCTCTAGCTGTAAACTTATATGAAAATGACACTGAGCTGCTTACTTAGCAAGCACAGCAGTGAGCTTTCTTTATATAGTTGAAATTCTACGCTGTTGGTATATTTGTCCTGTACCTATTAAGTCAGAACTTACAGAATTATAGTGTCTGTAAAGAAATAAAATGAGATCATTATTAAATACTGATATGCTGAATGCAGCTTACACCTGGTTTTGGTCAGCTAGCTCGCGAATATGTATCCTCTGCATGATTTTCGTTTCTACAGCAGTCGGGTTTTTTGCTTTTATGCATTAACTTTATTTAATAATTTATCTATTGTCGTGGCCAGATCTTAGAATTGACCACTTCACGATGTGACCATTTCAAATTGTTGAATTTCTAGACGGACTGATGTCTAAAATGCGACATTACAAAAAATCCTTATAACACCTACAATATTCTTAGTCTTATCTTTTTCTCTACTTCTGTTTGTTTCGCAACGTGGAAACTATTGTTCGTTGCCTGTTTTCGTGCATTATTAAAAGTGAGCCTTCTAACCTTTCACATAATACTTATTAGTTAGAAATGTGGGTTTGGCGTGTGGCAGATTGTACCGCTCGTGTCTTGGGTCATGACTTACGTGGGCGAAAACTTAGAACCTCGATACGACCAATCGCAGAACTGATGTATAGTCCCACCGACTTTATTTATTGTAATACCGCGACTTCTTTATGGAACGACTTCTGGTTCTGACGTATTTTTTATGAAGACTTATGATTAATTAGAACTGTACTGTTATAAAAGTTTGGCCCCGATTGGGTCGTAGTTACGTAAATAGAAATTCGGAGTTGGGTCGTAAAATAATTAATGGTATTGTTGTAATTAGTTTTAGTAGGTTTCGGGTTTTCAAATGGGACTAAAAGCGGTTTATGTCGCGTAATAGGCACTTTACCTACTATATTTGGTTTGTGGTTGGGCTTATTTACTAAAATACGGATACTTATACCTACTTTTAACTATCCTAAAACTAATATATAGTACTTAAAACAGAAGGGATCTCTTATCATATGTAAGTACGAATACACCTCAATTTACTAATTTTTTTTTATTTTTTTTTCCTAATATTCTGATATTTGGAGGTTAGAAAACGAAAAAAACATTGCTGGTCAGAATAATGTTTGTTTACATTCACACGCAAGTGACAAACACTAGCTGTCTCTTTTTTTCTTGTTGGTTTTATCATGCCATCCCTTTCGACTTGTAGTGAAATGTCAGATGAATGAAAAGTGTGTATGTGTGCTGCCGCTGCTGCGCAGAACATTTTTTTCAATTGTTTTGTGAGTGTATAACGTATCTGTTTATTTGAATCTCATTGGTTATAGGTAAACCGAGAATATATCGATGTTATTTGTGTCCAACATCGCATGTACGAACAGGTATCTCATTTTAGTCGCCGATTAATTATTCTAAGCAAAGTATTTCTTATTTATTACCTTGTTCTCAGTAGCGAGTATTACTTGTTACCTATGCTGTATAATAATGATTACTATTTATTAAGTAAATTAGCCATCATTAGAATTAATAGGAATTAGAATTTATCATTTACATCCACGGCAATCAAGCTGATATTTTAAAACTTTTAATTACCCAATATCTATTAAATAATTAATAAAATTTATTTTATTTCTGCTTTAATGTTATTTACGGCAGTTGAATATTACTTCAAATGGTTAATCATTCAGCACTTAAATGAAACTTCTTTCTCTATTGCGATATTTACAATTCACATACAAAAACAAATTTTACTTACATTGAATTAAGTTCCTAAGTAATATTTACTTCGTGAAAGTAGCAATTATTTGATTAAATACTACATTAACATCAAAGGCTGTATGATTAACACCTAATAACAATGGCATTCAGTGGAGAATTTACCTATTGAGCGTCTATTTACCGCTTTAAAGCGCTAATCTGCGCTGAACAGCAAATGTCACGCTTGTCTGTTTGGCTAGTGACATTATAAACATTGGAGTACAAAGAATTATTCTCTTTGTGCTTCATTATCCCATGTTATTTCCACTTTGCCAGTAGCTAACACGCAGGTTTTAGTACATAGGTAACATGCGTGAAGGACTGTAGGTCGTGTTGGAGTTTATCAAAAATAATTCAATACTATTCAACACTATAGCCTTCTCTCTCTCTAACCATTAATTATATAGTTTATTATTTGAGCCCTTGTCAACACTTGAAACTGAAATGCTAGCTGGTCACGGTACAGTATTCCGTTAATCTTAGTAGAGGCCACATGTGCTACACACACCTTTCGATATATAAAACAAAGGGTAATTAAACTGTTATTATTCAAACCCTAAAACAGTTCTTTTCTTTGGTGTCCACCTTATTAACCCCAACAGGTTATGGGCCCAGAGCGCTAAGCCACAGTGAAAATAGTTATTGGACACTAAATAATAAAAAAAAGTTGTGCATCTAGTGAAACAAATAAAAAGGAATAAAACTGTTTAAAATCAAAAGGAGTAATATGAACATTTAACATTTTTGATGGAAATAAGTAAAGTGTGTAGACATTTCAAATATCGAAAATTATTAAGTGAACTTGAAGTACCTACTGAACGTTATCGACAGTGAAGTTCCAACGAAAATATGTGCCGAAGTGCGACGTAGCTGTCTCTTGAAAAAGATTGCTGAACTGTAAGCTACAAGTGTAAAGTCAAAGGAATTCTAAAAAGTTATAAACCTTTTTCATGACTTTAGCGAATGCAAAAAGCAATATTGTCACCGCAATCGAGACTGAGTGACAATTGACTAAAGATAATATAATACTAGCGTTTGTGAAAACGAGATTGTTCGATCATGAAATCAAACTTACAAAGTGAAGATCATGATCTAAGTCTAAAAGTACTTCAGGCTGCAATTTCGAGGCCATAAGTCACATTTTTGAAACAATTCAAGAGACCATCAACAAGTGCAAAAGTCAATAAACCGTTTAAGAACCCGAGAGATGTTAATTCATTGGAAACAAAAGAAGGAACAATACAACGGTGCTGATGTTTAGTTCAAAACCAGAACCACATGATATACGTCTGGATTTGCCTTCGTGACGGGCAAAGATTACTATTATATACTGGGTGACGGACAGTCATGATGGCGCGTTTATACTCGCGACGAAGGGAGATTTGCCGGATACCTGTAAGATGGGCGTTCCAGGTGTGCTCCAGAATGTATTTTTCTACGAGATTCCATAATATCGGTAAGCAAAATGCAGCAAGCAGACTGTCGTTTTTGATAAAACGGCGGCATCATTGTGTTCAAAGATGTTAAACTGGTAATGAAGGGTAAGTCTTTGAATAATCTAATTGACGTTAATTGTCTGCATTTTATAAACGCTTTAATTTGCAAATGTTTGTAAATAATTTCGTAAATATTAATTACGATTTAATGTGGAACGAAATGTATGGCTATAAAGGCAAATTATATTAAATAGTGATGCAATTAATAATATTGTCCCTTACGAAAAATTGTGTGAAGCTTGTATTTATGTGAAACAAACTTGTTTGGCAATTGACAAATTGAAAACAAAAGTTTTGTTAAAAGTAGATATTGAAAGTGCTCACTGATGAGTTACGACACTTGAGTCTATTGAAAACAAAAACTGAGTTTTGTTGTTTTTGTGATAGGCCATATGTTTTTGTTGTTTCGGGATTTAATTTTGATCTGAGCAATCCTAACTTATGTTATGATAATCAAGCGGAAATTGTATCCAATTAAATGAAAGAGTTCTGAACTCGAAATGGTATTAGTTACCAATACAGTGCTTTGTATAACGGCATTGAATGGAATTGTCGGATGGATGATAAGAACATTGAATAATATAGAACGGAGTCATACATGTAATTAGTAATAAGTTTTACTTACTATTAGGGTCTTAATGTGTCAAATCATTTAGTGATAAGATTGTTCTGGAGAGCACTGAGGTTAATAACACACCTTATGTGTTATGGCATAATAAGACGCCACAAAAGTATTTCAATGTTTTGGTTTTACTGTTAACTTTGTAATAAGTAGAAGATAACGAAATTTGGCAGTGTTGTCAATATGAAAATAATTCGTTGGTTATAAACGAAATGGTAAACCTAAGATGTAGGTTGTGGTAAACAATTAGTTTGTGAGAGTCAGTGATGTGATAATGGATCTTATCAAATAGGCCAGTGAAACCTGAGCCCGAACGGATTATGGCTAAAAGTAGCAATAACTCTGTTGATAATTCTGACTTGGTACACCCTGGCAAAGTGGTGTGGATCTAATAAGAATATATCAGATTGTACATGTTAATTAATAGGATTTAATTCCTGGCATAACTACATGCGATTGGCATGAGTTGGTACACCCTGGTGAAGTGGTGTGGATCTGATAAGAATAAATAATATTGTACATGCGAATAAATATGATTTAATTCCTGGCATAACTACATGCTATCGGCATGAGTTGGTACACCCTGGTGATGTGGTGTGGATGTGATAAGAATAAATAAGATTGTACATATGAATAAATAGGATTTAATTCCTGGCATATCTGCATGCAACTGGCATGAGTTTTTACAACCTGTGGAAGTGGTGTGGATCTGATAACAATAAATCAAAATGTATATGTGAATAAATAGGATTTCATTCCTGGTATAATTGCTAATAAATCTGTTAAAGAAACAGTGGAGCATTTGAACCGATCTTCATATTATCAAAATAAATAAGAGTTAACTTTACCATAAAATAATGAAACATAGAAAATTTAAGATTAAGTTTTAGGATGCAAAATAAGTTCTGTTTCAAATAATTAATATTATGAAGACTGTATTTTTGGTAAATATTATCTACTGATTTGTTGTGTGCTCAATCTTTACTTATTCAGAAATTGAATCTATGTATAATTAACATGTATGGGAAAATATCAATCAGGAATATAATTCACTTAGTAAATAAATGTTGCCTGATGTATAACACTAAAATCATGTATAATAAATATTTTGATCGATTGTAAGTGGGGCATTTACGATTAAAGATGATGAGTTTGGAAAACCTATGAATAAATGGCTAGTGGTTTTAGATTACTTACAATTCAATTTAATTTACTAGTACATCTTATGGGTGTTAAATCATTTTAAATGGAATTTTATCAAGAAAAGTACATATTTATAAATAAATTGCCAAGCATATCCTGACTGAATATGTTATACGTTTATATGTATATGCACTATGTCCATTGATTGATGCAGTTTGCAAGCTGTTAGTTCCGAAACTTCTAAATGTTGGGACAAGCTTTTAAAGTAAGGGGTTTTCATTACTCATCAGTAAATCGGTGCATTAACATTTTTAATGCAGATAAAGTAAAGCCTAGAGTCTGGACTTGTGCCCGGTTGGCGGCAATAGACTCGCCCCTATACCATAAGACCTAAACATAACTGGTGACATATGTTGATGTACTATAATGTACTATGTTCATCTGCCTAACCCTTCGGGGAACACAGGCGTGATGTAATGTTAAGTTATGTTTTGAAAATAATTTATATAACTGAAAACAATGAGTGTGTATTATAATATAGTGTACTAAGCCTCTATCTAACCGTTTTGGTAATACAGACGTGATGTTATGTATGTTAAGTTATATTTCAAATTGTATTTAAGTTTTACGTGTGGATGATCTTGTGACGATCGCTGCTTTATAAATTCTTGATTATAGATTATTGAAATATGTATTATGAATAGTTTTGAAACATTCTGACTGAACACTCAGTTATTGAGAAGTTAAAATATGAGTAATGTAAATAAGTCAATACTTGTACCCAAAGTGGAAAATAAACCATATTATGAAGTACGAAATATTAGAGTCGTGTGAAATTACAAGTGCCCCTTATAGAAATTTCGTTGAGTGCTTGAAGCTTATCATGCTGGCCACTTAACCTGACCTAAGTTTTTCTATAAACATTCTGAGTCAGCATGCAAGCAAAAACAATAGTTCATTATGGTCACACTTCAAAGGGTCTTGACTTTTGAGAAATTTAAAACGAACCATAAATCTCAAGTTAATAAACCAATTAAATTATTGGAAGTGGCTTTGTTCATTGTGACAAAAGGCTATGACGTAATTGATAGAAAAGTACTACGGGTTAATTGTAGTATTTGATCATTGCACAATGTGATTTGTATGCCACAAATATACAGTAAACATGGAAGCCGAGCAGGTACATACATAGCTCAATATGAAGTTGTAAAGGAAACTTTGTGGTTTAAGTAATTGATGTCGAGTTTTGGCATTGTGCTACTAGATTATAATTAAATCGTTACAGACAATAATGGATGCAAAAGCACCAGCAATCCAACCAGTCACAGACGATCTAAACACATTTAAACTATAAAAAAAAAATAAGTTGAGAAAAAGTGTGTGAATGTGTTTTATGTTTCTATTAACCAGCTGCCTGTTATCCTGACAAATTCCCCGCGGTGTGTCTCTGAATGAGTATGAAGTTCGGGGTGTTGTTGCAAATATGTATATGCAACATGGTAATAAGGATATGTTAATTAAAAGGCTTGGTTATAATAAAAAGGATAAGTTAATTATAAGAGGCTTGGTTATAACTAAAAAGATTATTACTCACATAAGTAGATAATGTGTTAATAATAAAAGCTTGGTTATAATTATACGGATATTTAATTATAAGAGTTTGGTAATAAGTACACGAATAACTTTAATATTTCATTAATGAAAAGAGATGAAATGATTGATTGGTCTGATTAGGTTTTTCTGGGTTTCCCTAATCCTGCGCAATGAATGTTGGACCATGATGATATTGTTTTCCCAGAAAGAAAGAAAGGTGTGTGTTTTATTATTGTATAAAGATGGTAGGAGATACGTATTATTACGATGATGTTTTTAAAGAGAAAGGGATTTATTTTTGAGGGGGCGTGTTGGAGTTTATCAAAAATAATTCAATACTATTCAACACTATAGCCTTCTCTCTCTCTAACCATTAATTATATAGTTTATTATTTGAGCCCTTGTCAACACTTGAAACTGAAATGCTAGCTGGTCACGGTACAGTATTCCGTTAATCTTAGTAGAGGCCACATGTGCTACACACACCTTTCGATATATAAAACAAAGGGTAATTAAACTGTTATTATTCAAACCCTAAAACAGTTCTTTTCTTTGGTGTCCACCTTATTAACCCCAACAGGTCGTGTGAGCAATTAAAGGTAATTGCAACTTGCATGCGAACAACGTAATGTTTCCATAAAACCAGATACTTTGGATCTGCAAACTGAGCTCGACTAACGCTGTCACATGATAACAGAATTTTATTCGTTTATTTTATGTGAAAATTCTACATCCAAACTTTAAACTTTACCAACAAACACCTAACCTATACGTCACCTTAAACGGTTTTCCACGAAACCTTCGTAAAAATGAAGCCAGAAAATAAATAGAACTTCAAAACACCTGCTAAGAAGTGGTTAAAGCTAATTGATTTCAAATAGGCAATCGCAAAGAAAACTTTTCTTATTTTCTACTAAGTAATCTTCCGGGACGGCGCGCCCTGTAATTGCCTTATTTTGTACAAATGGCTGTCCCGAACCTTTCCCGGTAAAACGACCATGACGTCACACTTATCTTTTGTCTATTGTTACTACTAAAGCAATGATTGTCACCTATTCACACTATTTGCTGTAGATGGCCCATGATGGCCCAAGATTGCTCTATACATTCAAATCCGTATCAAATAAGTAATGTGAATCAATTAGATGTAAAAGGAATGCTTGACTGTATATATTGATCAGTAAATATAATTGGCTTTTTATTACCCTTTTTCCAATACGTAGACCGAGCATAAAATCCAAAAGCTCGTGCAAATTTAATATATATTACACAGCAAATACATATTTTATTCAATAAATCAATAGCACTAGACAAAATAAATCACTTTCAGTAATTTATTGCTGGTCCACGCTTCAAGTAAAATAGATCGTAATTGCCAGCGATATTAGCTAAACCCAAGTAATAAATTTTACCACACTTAGATGCGTTTCACGACTGGAGCATAACATGCGTGCAATTTGTAAGATTTGCCACCAAATAGGTGAAGTAATAATCTTATACTGCTCAGATGATGGGTATAGGAACATGAAACATGGCCGATTTATGATAGGCCATTTATATGACGGCCTTACGTCTGAACCTAAAATATTTATTGTCATGTTGGGAGCACCTATAAAAGTGCCATTTATTATTTATCTCGTACAATCTAGTTATACAGACGAGAGCAAAAAATGCGAGTTAGACTGCGGGCCGGATTGCTTTTTGTGATGTTCAGATGTAATATGATTTATGTGGCCGGGTGTGTTGTTTATCGTGTTTTGGGTTAAACAGACCCATGTTGGCATTATTTTGTATTATTAATGTGAAATTATGGGTGTACGCTGTATAACATTTCTAGTGGCCATGTTTCTGTGTGCAAAAGGTGCTTTTTCACCAGTCTACGTTTAGTAGTCTGCACAATAGCCAACTTTAATAAATTCAATAGGTATATTTGGTAGCAGTACACCAGTAATTTAAGTGAGTACGCGACTGGCATATAGTGACACAATTCTACAAGTCACACGAACAGATGTCATTCATAAAACGACATTCAGATTCAATGAAGAGCTGCCTTGACGCCGGATGTTCCGTTTTTTGTTTGATGAATTATTTAACACTTCTCTCATATATTATTACGTTTTATATTCAGCGAATATGTCGGTATTACATTAAGTGCCTATTGAAGTGTAATAATATGATCGCTATATGATACTTGGGCATTTTTCGTTTAGGCATTTCATGAGAAAGCTCTAATTTAGTTTCGTTATATAAAAATGACGAACATGCCACTCTGTCTGACACTCGTTCGTACAAAATATGTATTTCTAAGTTGAACACAACGTAATTTAGTATAAAGCAACCTCTCATCTAGAAACCTAAGATTATTAGAATCTTGTTCAACGTTAAGCTTAGCTATTATTAAACACTTGATTATTATAATAACTGTATTCTATTGTAACTCCACGTCTAAAATGAACAATGAAACAGAGGATAATACACGTAATTTTAGATCATTACTGCTAAGTAGGTACTACAAAATATAACATTTTCATACATACTGCACAATTGTGTATGAATCATGGCGAACAAAGACGATCTTATGTTACAATTATTAAAATATTTATCGATTAGCGATACAAAGCGTTAGTCATTCGTTGAATTTCATTGTAAGGATCAGCTCACACGAGAATATAGAATGTAGAACTTTATTTACTTCTGAAAAGGGTACACATTTCAATGAGAGGATTCGAATAAATTCGTATTTTCAATTTTAAATTCAGCTTGGTGTATTCAGATTCGCAATTTTTTGTAGTATATATAAGGTTCTATATTGTATTGCTACCTTAAAAACTGTTCAAAGCGTCGCGTCTTGGTGTGAGCTGATCCTTAATGTTAACCTAATAGATAAATTGAGGTCCAATAAAGAGCTTCCCATAAATAGCAGTGACACATAGACACACGTATGAATTAATAATTAACGCTTAATTAATGACTGGCCAGCGACCCACTTAACAATGGATTTAGTGTCATCTGTTCAGTCGAAATTGTGACTGTTTGAACCTTTAACTGGTGCAGATACCGTCCATAGGAAATTACCAATATAATAATGGAAAATTGCATTTATAAAAAAAAACCTGGGATATATTATGGGGAAAGATCATTTCTCCTGATGCCAATAACCTTTCTGCAACTATTCTTCAACGAGATTTTGGACTTCACAAAACTTTTAAGCATGTCACAAAGCGTCATGGCTCATCAACGGACCAATTAGCGATTTCCGGCATGATGTTTTTAACACCAAGCCAAATAAAATATGTAAATTGGGCGTCAGTGCGAAATGTAGGCATCATGTCTTCTTAATAAGCACATTTCTACCTACGAAATGTTGGCGCACCTTTTTAGGTATTAATTATGTATTCACACATTGTTTTACACAACCTTATCACATTGTTTGCATAACTTTGCCATTTATTTATCCATACATAAGCAATACGAATTTATATCTTTTTACCCGACTATGAGACATCAAAGACAGGGTTATGTTTTTCACGCGTATTAGGTATTTTCTTTATTCCCTCGAAGCATCCCAACGGATAGATATAGGTATTAAAAAAAACTTTAACCTCTAAAAAAGTAACATTCAAAGCAATATACAGTTATTCTACAGCTGTTTCAATTCGCAATCATAATAAATTTCTGCCATGTATATCCGTTAATCGCGATCCCGAGCGGTGCTTATCTGGATTCTTTAGTACTGTAATTATTACATGCCCACCGCGGCAAGCAAATGCTCGCGATACACCTATGTACAGTCAAGTTAACTATTTGGTATACAGGCAAAAAATATTCATCCTTCCACTACACTGCCTAAACCTTTAAATGTTATTGCGTGCGCAATCATTTTTATGCTTATTCCATAAGAGTCATTATCAGTCTTTTCCCATCTATGTTAGGGTCGGCCGTTCAGTCTACCCGAGGCAGCTGGATATTTGGAGTGACTGCCTAGCTGTCTTCCACAACCCACTTACTGGGTAACATAGTTAACACTATACCCTTGGCAGGGCTAGTTGTCACACTTAAGAGGGTAATACTAAAGAATTGAAGGCGCAGAAAACTTTAGAGACAGATAAAAAATTTACGATTTAGTGATGAACTAATGCGGTACCGATTCGATTTCTTATAACAATCGACATTATTAATAAATAAATTTTATTTGATTTAACATACGATCACATGATTTCATTCAAGTGAAAATTCCAGCTTATATGGAGAAGAATCCAACGATTCATCATAATAAAATGGCAAGTATTTTATTTGCTGTTATTTTAAAATTTAAATCCAATACTGCATTTTTTAAAATTTAACCATCATTGGAAGGACGAACCTTAATTGCAAATTCTTTTTATAATTACATAATTATTATGTCACAAACTTTTAATTTACAATGCGATATTGACTGCTACGTAAATTCGATCTAACTGTGAATTTTAATTAATCGTCATAACGGAGCGAAAAAGTACGTCGTTTCACTATTGTAAGCGTCCATAAAGTATTTAATTTTATTATCCATGGTTGCCTGTTAATAATTATGAAATAGCATAGGCCTGTATCTGTCATAAGTAAAATAATACGGACGGAGAGTAGTAAACAGTATCTGTATAGCAAACGGCTTGTTTGACTATACATAAAAGCAAACAGTTTTTTAATTCTTTTCGTAACCAACGGCGATACAATCCGGTTGCTGTCTTGCAAAATGAATGCGTTAATGAATATTTACTATATTTAGTTGTCGGCGTCTTTTTATGCCTATCTTGGGCGCTGTCGGTAAGAAACAGTAATTAGCACATAATGTTCAGAGTTTGTACCGACTATCAGGGTTTTGGACTGTTAACTTTTAATTGATGTCTGCTTTTTGTTGTAGCATCTTTATTAGTTCTTGTGGCGTTTAAGGCGGTACCCCGAGCAAAACGCCGCGCAAGCCGTTTTCGTGCTGTTTTTAGGAGCTATCTACTCGTTATTCAAAAATAAATATCAATTAATAAAAATACATTAAATTTCTACATAATATTGATTCTAAAATGGTAGATTTAGTTTTTTTAAATGTTGTATATATTTCACTAATCTCCTTACAAAAAAAAAACACAAAAATGAGAAATAATTATTGATAGCATGCATTTTTTGTTTTAACACTAATGTATAGACAATTTAACAACGAATTTTTTTTCAAAAGACCAACATTCGATTTTATAAAGATTTTATTCTAAAATCTGGACGTGTTCACTACTGTAATTCATTCAGGCGCCACCAGTGCCGCTAGACCAATAGGAATGCTCATATCGCATGTCGATTTTTTGGTCAGGGTACCGTCTTAAGTCAGTACGTAAACACCAGTACTTATTAAAAAAACTTAATTAAATAGTGAACAGTGATAGTGCAAGTAACAAAAAGAAGACATCAATTAAAAGTTAGTACGAACAATACTATAAAACCATACTAGAAATAAATCAAATTTACCGACAGAGAACTTCAATACACTCTGTTTTCATTTGACAAAGTAGTCTTGTAGTTTTTACATTTATTAGTTATAGTTGAAGTTTCTGGTTTTATTTCGAGGAAATCGAGAAAAGCTCTCTTTAGAGCTCAATGCGAATATATCCCAATATTAATAAATCATCAGCAGCATTTTTAATGTTCCTACTGTGTGTTATATCAGTGGGCTATAATACACCACGCGGGCCCAGTTCGGATTGGTAGATGTCACATGTCTTTGAATTTTTGGTTCTAGGATATGCCGGTTTTCTCACGATGTTTTTCTTCACCGTTTTGAGAGCAGTGGTGATGAAATAAATTATACAAAGTAAAGCGCCTGCTCGGGTTCGTACCCACGACCTACAACTCGTAAGTCGGGACCGTAACCACTGGGCCACCACTGCAGTGATATACATAGATACTTACCCAATGCTTATTAATAAAAGCAGAGATATACATTATTCTATGTATGTGTTCGCGACAGATGTCACAGTCGTAATAAAACTTTGTCCTGAATCCTGCGGGATTCATGATATTACTCCTAAGTTGCGCAATCTTTGCTTCGCTAACTTTGCTGGCATACATAAGATATCACACGGAAAAAACTCATTTTCATCCGCAGATGCTAGACCCAAAGCTACCTAATCCTTATACAAGATTAAGAAATAATGAGGATGGTGAAACGTAGTTATAAGATTTCGAATTTCAGAGACATCACTAAGTATTAGAAACGTTGGTATTTACAGAAGACGTTTTATTATCTCAGATTTTGACTGCCACAGTCTCCAGCTTCAAGTTACTTCCACTACTTTACAGAAAGGTCACGAATGCACAGAGCAAAAACGTTTACCATTTCAAGCATATTTAAAACTTGCTTTTCGAAGAAGTCCAAACATACCGCTTGTTATTAATAGCAGAAAAATGTCAAAGTATCCCCGGTGGCGTCGCCTGGTGGGATTATGTAGTACTTTTTGCAATAATTGCGTCGGAACTATGCGCCTATTTGCGTCTCAGTTGTTGTGGTTTATTTGCGTGTCGCGAGTCGTTGAGGCCGTTCACTCTGCGCACGCGCTGGTAACACCGCCGCACTCCAATATATCTTGACTAGAGATGTGAGTGGGGACTGAAATGTTAGCTTGTATTGTATCGATACGTAGACATATTTTATCACAAAAACTGGCCAAGTGCGAGTCGGACTCGCGCACTGAGGGTTCCGTACAAACAGATACATTCACCAAAATCATTAAATAACATTACTGAAATTCATAATTTATGCGGGCACCGAACATTGCTCTACCGATAAGTTAAACAGAATTGAGGGGCAAAATTAACTTTGCCGTTGGCAAACTGTAGTCCTCATACATCGACATAAGTCGCGGTCAGTTTGCCAACTGCAAATAAATAAGCCTTTGTTTTTTTGGCACAAATTTATGGTGGTTCATATTTTTCCCTTTATTTGTACTATAAGATATTGCTTCTTGCCAAATTTCATGATTATAGGACCGACGGAGTACCCTGTAGATTTTGAAGTCCTTGCTAGTGCAAAATATGCGTCATTAACGGCTGTGTCTCTTGATTGCGTATATCAAGAGACACAGCCGAGTAAATAAATAAATAATAATAATAAATAATCTAGAAGTTTGTTTTTTTCACAGCTGCAAGGGGTTGCAAACTTGAGTATAAAATATTAATTTCAACTCGATACCTCCACGCGTTCCCGACATAAAGCGTCTTGACAGACAACGGACAGACAGACAGACAACAAATTGATCCTGTAAGGATTCCGTTTTTTTCCTTTTGAGGCACGGAACCCTAAAAAATGATTGAAGTGGACGAAATATAATGCGAGACAGATCTCAGAAGAAACTGGCGCAAAAATCATACGGATGATCAAATGCTGAGATGGACAACAGGACACAGCTTAAAGTCCACCTACTTAATGATCAAAAACTAAATATGAAAAATTATGAAACATTCCTGAAAAAAAATCGCTTTCATCTAGATTCACGGTGCCTAAATTGGTTCAGATCTTGTTGCTGATTGAAACCAAAATAGGAAAAATAAACCGTACAATATAGGTAACTCCATTAGGTACCTACTCGTTCACCGGTTATTCACACCTCAATCTGAGATCCTTCTTCGTGATAATCCAGCGACTGCAGCGCTGCATCTATCCGCTGACAAATGACACGACTAGCGACTGTATCGACGCTGCGCCGTCGTTTGTCTTCATCTCGGCTGGAACACGCTGAAGCCCGCTGATTACATCTCACTTTTTGCTAGTTATATGGATAGCGGTACAGCATTCCTTGTTTGCGTTTACGATCACGTACACAGGTCTTAATGTTGTGGAGAAAATTATACTTGGATTTGAGTACCAAGTTATGGTTATGACTGTTGTAAACCTTGTTTTAACTTCGACCTTAACTTAGCTTTACGATGGGCGGTAGGTTTCTGAATAAAATATTTTAGGAATTTGTTATGTCTCTTGGCGTTCCAATTCTCGACATTCGCCGCTTACCGTAACCGAAACGAAAGCTTAACGTACCCTTAGTGTTTACCGAGTTAGCTCCGTAAAGATTATCTTCAAGGCCAATCGATTTGCTTGCTTCTAAAGCGGTCAATAATTCACGATCATATTTCGTTACAACATTTAAAATGCTTATAGTTATTCCTCAAACAATTATCTAACCAAAATCTTCTTTCTTCTCCTAGGTGCGTCAAGAATGCGGTCCTCCAGCCACAATGGACAGTCCAGCTCCCTCGTCCGCACAACCCACACCGGGTTCAATTCGCCGAGACAACATGAGGGCGCCTCCACCAGACACCGAATTGCTGCAGTTCGCTGCCACCCTTGCCTCGACAAAGAAACTGTTTGCTGGTCTAGCTGATCGGGTCTGTGATGAACCGGACTTTGCTGCTGAGGAGAGTGAGCGCTGTTGGAATGGGAACGCTGTTGCGGAGTAAGTAGCCGAATTCTTTTGTTTCGTCTGAGTAGTTCATGCCTTCTGTCTCTTCTTCACGATGTTAAATTAATATCAATTTCACGATGTTAAATTAATATCAATTTCACGATGTTAAATTAATATCATATGTTGAGTCTCTCACTCTCGTCACTGGTTCATTTTCATTTTATATACATATTTACCTTTCATACTAAATAAAGCTTTTCATATTGCCTAGGTCATAAAAAAATCACACCTAGGCAATTCAATAAACTTTTAATGGAACTCTAAAATTAAATTCATATTTAATTACCTACGTACAACGTAACATACCGCATTTATGTGCAATGTATGCTAATCCCATTCAATTTGACTGGCAAATTGCATACACGATTTAAAGCGGACCGTTTGTCACACACAAATGTAATCATGGCCTATTTTAATGTTATTTATTATATCGTTGTCTAGCTACATAAAGCCGTTGGTTTCTTCTGCCTCGTTGAGCGACCAAAAGTACAATCCAGAGATCACTGGCAGCCCACCACAGGATTCAAGAGTAGCAAACTTAGCAGACAGACTGCAACAGGCCAGACAGGTAAGAAACATGCCTCTATGTTTTATATACGAACATAAACGCTTGAACGTGAAGTTGCGGACACCAGCCCGGTATACAATACAATACTCAAAAGTTCGTTTTATGTCAGAGACGGAACATTAGATGTGTGTGGTAGAGAAACAAAGATAAATCAGCGGTATAAGAGCCATTAAAAATTAGTCTAACACGTAATTAAATAAAAGAACGCTTAGTATAACAAGGCAACTAAAAGTCAAGTGCTTCAATCAAACAACGGTTTAACTTAATTCTGCAACACAAAACTCTGTAAAGCGACAGTATAAATGTTGATTGTTCTTAGAACAAAAGATTTAGGTGCATGCCAAGACAGCTGTCAATAGGGTCACGATTCTCAGCAATGACTAAGATACGAGTATGACTCCGGAAGAAATGTCACGTTACAAAAGTAGTACAAGCTTGTTCGAATTAATAAAAACATATTTCGTGGCACCCAATCCTGTTATAAAACATGGCTCTTTTTGACCCTAAAATTAACAAGTATAACACATTTGTGAGTCAGATATTTATTGTTTGTTAATATTAGGAATAGGAAATCGCCACTACGCTAAAGTACAGAATAGGTCCGTCCATATATCTATAATATCCCTTATTTACTCTATATTCGGATATAGAGTAAATAAGGGATATATTTATAGTACCTACCACGTTCTTATTCTATACGTATAACAAAACTTCGTCAAAAAAGTAGTATTTTTCCACAATGCTTAAAGCCGTTCCAAACTACTAAACTAACACCAAGCTTTGTAGATAAGAAAAAGGTTCTATCTCAACAGGAAGGAAATGCACAGTTATAGATGTCATGAGAAACGTTAACTTGTGTAATGGAAGAAGGGGAAAACTCTGGGATAAGTGTTTGTGGCTAATTGACATCGGTCTCTTTTTTAATTACATACTTACGCCCGTTTCTATAGCTGGGATTCTAGAAAAAATATGTCGAAGTATCGCTTCGCAATGCCTTGATTCCAACTTTCAAGCAAAAAGCATAATTGAAATGTTCTACAACATAAATCCTCAGTTATGGGCTATAACTGAGAATTTATGTTTTGTTATTAAGAAAACGAAGAACTGATTATAACGGGTGAGAATTTAGCGTTAAATCTAATACATGATCCCGTTCTAACTAGCTGAAGTTCAGTCTATCAATCAACATTCCTATAAATGACTTGGTATTAGACCATAGTAAGTTTTGATATAACGTATACGTGTATTTGGCCTAACTATAGTTTCACCATGATACGAATTAAGTTATAATTGCAACTTAGTCATTAATCAATCAAGTAGGGAATCCACTGCACCACAGATTATGACTGCACTAGGAACAGTAGTATTCCGTGTTCTTCACTTCGTCAAAGAGTCAACTACATCGTGTTTTTCGTCTATAATGTCTCCGTTGTGTTTTCCTTTTCATATTCATCAAAATATCAATATTCTACATCGTCATGTTCTGTACACAGTTGCTGGTCTCTTACTCTCGCAACAAGGAGCTTTCCGCAGAAGCATTCATGCAGGGCGACGAGGCCGGTGAAGAAGGTTCCGGCTCTGGTCGCAGCTACCCTGACGATTACGATACGGAGGGATCGGGAGACGACGGCTCCGGGGATCATGATGGACGTAAGTATTTCAAGGTTATTAAACTTGTTTTTTTTGTCATTTGGACCACCTTTGCTATGGTTTAGAGTATAGTAATTAGGTCATCAAAATCTAAGCATGAATATGTTAAAGAGTTTTTGAGGTTGTAGGGGGTAATCTCTGGATCTACTGAACCGATTTAGATACAATTTGAAATGGAGATAGTTTGAGACCCTGGAAAGGACATAGGATAGTTTGTTTTCCCTTCGGATGATAAAACACTTTGTACATGGATGAAGCCGCGGCCAGAAGCTGGTAGCAAATATTGGTAACATTGAAGTCACTGGCTTTAATTACTACTGCCGTTCCATTGATAGCCTAAAACTCTTATCCAGTCAGAACTGTTCCTGATCTTCTATATGATTACTAAAATCCATTGCTTTATCACAACAGAGAGCAGAACGTACCCCAACGAGACTCCTCCAGACTCCTCGACGCCGAAGGTGGCCAGCGGCGCGCCACAGTTCACCATGTCAGCGCTGGTGCTGCTCGCGGCCGCACTGCTCGCACGCCTCACCTAAGCCACGCGCACCAACGTAAGAATAACCATATCATTGTATGACGTCATGAGTGAACGCGTGTTTGACTGCCACTTGCGCACGGAGCTCAGTCTCTCGCGCCATCCCGCTCACACGCACCAGTGGCCCATACGTGAGAGGGACGGCCGACACTCCGTCGTAAGAACATAGTGTAGTGACGCAATAAAAGACACGTGAGTGATGCGTAGTGCGACCGTTGATGTAGCTAGTCCTGAACTAAGGTAGTATCCGATGCCAGATTTCCGCGTATTTACAAAGATATTTAATAAGATTTTTTAACGAAATCTCACAACGATGCACGCGACAATCCCGATGCATTTAAGATATTTTAACGTTTGTAAATGTACAGTGCATATCCCAGTTAATGTACAGTACATATCGATGTTGTCTTCATTTTGTAAATATTTTTTTTGAAGATTCTTCTTAGAATTAGGTGGAAATATACATTGTATTGGAAGCTTTACTATACTTCTGCATTTAAAACTTCGAGGTGATTGTGAAATTAATTGTCATAATAATAATAAATTATTTGAGAAATCTTTAATCATTGTTGAACACTAGCTGATTGGCAATAATTTTATTAAGAAAAATGTATAACGATTAGAAGCGAGTGATAACTCTTAAATAAGGATTCTGTGTACAGATTGTGTAAATACCTGAAATCCTACTGGTCTAGGTGCTTAGCTAGTAAATATATTTCGTTGCCATATTAATATTACGGATATTATTATTTATAATATTAATTAAGTCATAATTTAAACTAATATTATGTTATGTGATACTGATTAGTTCATAAGTTGTATTGTGTTTTAATAGAATCGATTTATTAATTCATCTCATAACAAGTAAGTATTTAATATCGAACATCTAAATACAAAAACAAAGTTCCATCTTAACAAAATAAATTAAATATATTATTTTAAATAGCTGTATGTTTGTTGTGTATAATTTATTTACTGCAGGCCTATAACCGTGTTTATTCTGATATATAAAATAAATATTTAATTTCAATATCAATAAACCAGTAATGTAGGAAGAAATTAAATGACAAGAAAAAAATATAAAATTTAAATATAAGTTATATGTAGCAATAAAATACGTTTGTAAATTGCTTTAAAGATTAGTGAATATATAAAAAATGTTGCGGTCATTTAATGGCTGCGTTTTATATGTATCGTAGATATGGGTTGTTGATGTGAGGACCAGGATGGAATGGGGGACATGTCGCTACCATACATGTACAGCATACTGTGAGGTTATTTTTTAATGTCTATCAAAAATTATTTTGGGACTCGTCGAAACGTATTTAAAAGTCACAGATAATATATTATTAGCATACAGATGCGTCATACCATACAAAGAAACCGTGCCACGTAACTAGCGTTTGCATCTGATTATACTGATTATTTTTTTGTAAATCGATCGCGTTCGGGTCCGTTCCACGGCGATAGATAGATCACCATCTAATAATCAATCGATATCGATAGAATAATCAGTATAATCAGTACAGTACGTTGAAAAGTTTATTTGTATGGGACACACCACTGAAAAAATGAAAATATCAATAATATGAAAAAGTAACAATATAATAAATACTATTTCCTCGACGACTCCTTACATGTCGTTAATTTTCTTAAATTATTTTTTTACGAATAACAAAAAAATGGATAAAGCAAATCAATTTTTCGCTAGCCATTAAAAAATAACCCTGTAAATATTAAAGTTTTATCAAAATCTTTTCACGTTTGATCCGAGCCTTTTAGTTTTGACCGAGAAAGTCGAATATGTTGATCAGTTTCAAGTGTCGGTTTAGTAAGTTGCACTCTTTGGAGCAAGGAAAGAACTTCTCAGCCTTGACCGACATTATGTGGTCGGCGAAAATTTAAATAGTCCGCGGCTAAGTAAGCCACTTGCACACACACTAGCACACTAGCTAAGCAATAACATAATTCCTACCTATTTATAAAATATAAATGCGCATTTAATAAGATTTCAAGTTTGTTTGGAATCAAGGGTGGTTACCCTGTATATTTATTTTCGTTGTTTATAAAAAATAAAAAGGAGTCCGCTGTAAAAATATATTGTTTAAATAATGTAAGGGGCACACACTTGCGACTTTTGTTACGCTATATTTTATCATCCACGTAGATATTTTACGACAGAACAAGAGATTTTGTTTTATGAGATCTCCTGCCTTGAGATGACACATCGTATTCTACGTATATCTCAGTATATCGAGGTCACCAATTAATTGAGTGTAAGGAAGTGTGAAAATACTCCTTATTTAAATGCCAGTCTCCTCATAGACTTTGTCGCTTATATGCGATGCAACATCTGATTAATTATTATAAGGTGTGAATATTTTATCTCTGCATTCCAAAATAAAGTAGTCAACCACTTACATAGGCGATTGTATCTTTGAGGCACAATCGATGAAGTTAGTGGATGACCACTTTTGATCTTTATCTTAGTAATAAGATGGAAATTGGTCAAAAAGCTTTGCAGACTCTTTATGAATTGCGGAAAGTTAGAGTGATAATAGTCGCAAGTTTGCGCTCCCTCCAATTACGAGTACATAACAAAATGTATCACCTTTATAAAGGCGACACAAAGAGTAGCGACATGAAACCCAAAACTCAATGTAAATATTGTTGGAGAGTATATAGAGTGGAACCGAGACAATTGCTGTTATATCTGAGTATATAATATGGAAATAAATTCTGTACTATACGCGTTCTTGTTTTATTGACAACCCTAAAAGTTTTATACAATTTGCATATTCCTTCCGAGTTACGACCTTACTCCTATTCCTTTTTATGTTCGCAAATTTCGCTTTGTCGACGTATATTTGTTTTATAACAAGCAAAGAGATTTATTTATGGAAAATCATTTAGGTGGATGTGGTGAATTGTGGTGGTAGGGGATTCATATCGATCTGTTTCTTTATTTGTGCCTAAGCCGTGCACGGTGTGCACTCCTGAGGAGTGTTGTCGTGGCAGTCGCCACGACGAGCATCTGTGTCAGCCGAACAGTAAGGGCGCCAGGCTGCCTTTGTCCCTCATTGGTCTTACAGTCGCTATTGTGGCATGCTCTATGAACTGCCCACCAAATCTTAATTTCAGCGGAAAAATCAATGGTTTATAGTTACAGTAAGTACAAAATAATACTGAGCGTATTAAAGACGCAATTGAGCGGCATAAGGGCTCCAAGGTCTTTGCAAGAGATCTGTCTATTGGGCAGAGCCAGCTCACGAAACTGAAGACCGACGATGGCAGGATCATATCCGCCAAACCGGAGCTTCTGAGGGAGATCGAGAAATTCTATGGGCAGTTGTACACGTTAACCAGTAAACCCGTCGCGAATCTAGTAAAAGACCCTAGAGCTAGATTGACCCGTCACTATACCGAAGACATACCGGACGTCAGCCTGTACGAGATTAGGATGGCTCTTAAACAGCTTAAGAACAACAAGGCACCGGGTGATGACGGCATTAAGGCCGAACTCCTGAAGGCGGGTGGAAAACCAATACTTAAGGCCCTTCAGAAGCTGTTTGGTGCCGTCATACTCGAGGGGAAAACGCCACAGGCATGGTGCAGGGGTGCGGTGGTACTCTTTTCCAAGAAGGGTGACAATGCCCTGTTGAAGAACTATAGGCCCATCTCACTTCTTAGCCATGTCTACAAGCTGTTTTCAAGAGTCATCACGAATCGTCTCGCGCGCAGGTTTGACGATTTCCAGCCTCCCGAATAAGCCGGATTCCGAAAAGGCTTTAGCACCGTAGATCACATACATACGCTGCGGCAGGTTATACAGAAGACCGAAGAGTATAACCTGCCTCTCTGTTTAGCGTTTGTGGACTACGAGAAAGCCTTCGATTCAATCGAGACTTGGGCTGTACTGCAGTCTCTCCAACGGTGCCAAATCGACTACCGGTACATCGAGGTGTTGAAGTGTTTGTACAAAAACGCCACCATGTCAGTCCAACTTCAGGATCAGGCCTCGGAACCTATCTTTCTGCAGCGAGGTGTGAGACAGGGAGACGTCATATCTCCGAAACTGTTCACCGCTGCACTTGAGGACGTCTTCAAGGTTCTGGACTGGAGAGGGCTAGGCATCAACGTCAATGGCGAGTACATCACTCACCTTCGGTTTGCCGACGATATAGTGGTCATGGCTGAGACCATGGAGGACCTCAGTATAATGCTCGATGACCTCAGTAGAGCTTCCAAAAGAGTGGGTCTTAAAATGAACATGGACAAAACCAAGGTTATGTTGAATGCCCATGTAACACCCACTCCTATCAAGGTTGGAGCCTCTACACTCGAAGTTGTGGAAGATTATGTCTACCTGGGACAAACGATCCAGTTGGGTAGGGCCAACTTCGAGAAACAGGTCAACCGTCGAATCCGACTCGGCTGGGCAGCGTTCGGGAAATTGCGCGGTGTCTTCTCGTCCAACTTACCACAGTGTCTCAAGACGAAGGTCTATGACCAGTGTGTGTTGCCAGTGATGACCTATGGCTCTGAGACGTGGTCGCTCACAATGGGCCTCATCAGAAAGCTTACAGTCACGCAAAGGGCAATGGAGAGGGCTATGCTCGGAGTATCCTTGCGTGATCGAATCAGAAATGTAGAGATCCGCAAGAGAACCAGGGTTACCGACATAGCCCGAAGAATTGCCAAACTTAAGTGGCAGTGGGCAGGGCACATTGCTCGCAGAACGGATGGCCGATGGGGCAGAAAAGTTCTGGAGTGGCGACCGCGAACCGGAAGAGGATGCGTTGGAAGGCCTCCCACCAGGTGGACCGATGACCTGGTGAAGGTTGCGGGGATTCGCTGGATGCGGGACGCACGGGACCGGTCAATGTGGCGACACTTGGGGGAGGCCTATGTCCAGCAGTGGACGTCTTTCGGCTGATATGATGATGATGATGAAGTACAAAATCTCTACACACTTACTTTATTTTGTTTGAAGTCACAAGTTTTACTGAAAGGTCCCCCAAAATCATTGCTGAAGCTGTCGAGAGCCTAAGGGCGTGCGCTAAACCAAAGGCGGGCGTACGGAACGGGCGCCCGACGCGGACCCCGCCTCATTTCAGCGCCGCTAGTACGCTTGTACAACTTCCGACTCGAGTGTGTACACTTGTGTCATCCAAGGTTTATTTACTTACTAGCTTCTACTAGCAGCTTCGCCCGCGTGAAAGTCAATTATCCCGGGGGACCATATTCCCGGGATCAAAAGTATCCTATGTGCTATTCCAGACTATAAGCGCAGCACAGAGATAGTCTGTGCTGCGCTTACTATTATTTAAAAAAAATACGCGAGCAAGCACTTGCGCGAGGTTTAGCGCCCGGCCCATCATCAACATTATCTTCAGCCTTTTAATGTTCAGGCCTGCAGCCTCATTGCGCAAGTGATTTCGGCAAGGCATAGGGTTTGACCGCCATCAACCATATAGACAGAAAGCCACATCGCGTCTTTCATCTCGCATGTGATTGGTCGATTGGTGGCGAAGATGAAAGAATCCGTCCATCACACGGGGTTGGTAGATGTCACATTTCTTAGATTTTTTGATACTAGGATATGAAGGTTTTCTCACGATGTTTTCCTTCACCGTTTTTAGAGCAGTGGTGATTATAAGCAACACAAAGTAAAGCGCCCGCCTGGGTTGAACCCACGACCTACGAGACGTAACTCGAGGTCGTTACCACTTGGCCACCACTGCTCTGTGAGCCTAAATGATTAAGTAGTTTTGCACCATTTAAGTGTTGCCTACTAAAAGCTGCCATGAAAGTTTCAAATAACAACAGAGTAAAAGATTCCAATATCCAGTGTAAAGTGAATAGTGCAAAAAGCTTTTAGTGTTAAAGTTTTAAACGCTAAACCGTGTTACTAAACTCTTTATTTTTAATGAAACTCTCAACTCTTTTTGTAAAAGTACCAACTCATTTTTTATTTATTTTGCAGCTACCGTTTTAAAGCCCGCTTTGTTTAAAAGGTTTGTTTGCATAAGCGTTTATAAACCCAGCAAATGACAGTATATTTTCTACATTTTAATGTTACCTACTAGAAAGGTTATATTTATTCAGATGTTTGAATGTACGAGAACACCAATATATAACAATATGGAGGAAAGTTTATTTCATTATACACACGTCCTTGTGGAGCGAATATAGCTCTTCACTTAGCCATATTATTATATACTAATATAAAAACATAATTGCTATCCTTCAAGGTTTTAGAAAAAGTTGAGGTAACTATAGTATATAAAAAATCATAAAAAAACTTCAGTAAGTCACTGTGTCCCATGAAAGCTAGAACCTTATTTCAAAATTATGTATGAAACCCGAGGTAACTACATAGTAACTTTATATTTTGACCTGGTTTCAGTAACAAAGGTATACAAGCACAGAAAGAACCGTACTAAGTACATTGTAGTGACGATAAAAGGACGTGCAGCAGATATGAAGCGTTGCATAGAACGCATTGGTAGCGCAGCGAATACGGACGAGTGGAGCAATGGAGTAATCATACACTGTACGAGCCATTAAAGAGGTCCTAGGAACAAGAGTAGTACAGGCATCCTACTGCCTACTAAACTATATATATATATATAAAACATAATAATTGCGAAGGTTTGGATGGATGGATGGATTTTTGTTTGTTACTCAATCACACTAGAACGGCAGAACGGATATTGATGAAATTTGGCACAGAGTTAGAATATATCTAGTCTGAAATTATAGGCTTTTTATGTTCCCTTGGCATAATAAAACACTTTTTACACAGGCGAAGCCGCTGGCAGAAGCTAGTTACTAATAAAAGCAACTTATTATAGCTTTAAAGTGACTGTTTTGCAATATACATTAAATAATTAATTTAATTTTAATAAGAAAATTTACAGTATGGGTAATTGTGCAACCAGGTCCAATCACGAGATTCAAGTTATAAATGTCGAAAAGTCACTATACCAATAACAATCATTTACACAGAATCATAACAAACAATTTCGGAGTATTTAGCAAATTCTTTGTATTCGGTCCATCCCATTTTGCCATCGGCATTCCTAGCATTTCATAGCAGGAGATCCAAACGCATTTCCACACAAAATTTTCTAGTTGTACTCTTTTATTTATTTAAACTTCATGCAACATACAGGTACATAGGCGGACATAATGCCTGAGGCATTCTCTACCAGTCAACCAATGGTGGTGTAGAGATAACAAGGCAGGTGCAAAAAAAATGAAATAATTACTACATCACCACTACATTCATACATGACCACTTCATTCCCTCACTCCTCTATGACAACGCGGTGTCCCCATTTCGGTATATTTTATTCATAGAGACCATTGTATGCAGTCGGCACGGCGTCATAATAACACCAGTAATGTGGGACTCCACCAACGCTTTTAACGTTATGAAACTGAACCGCATGCACTATATGCTTTATAAGTAATGACTTCAGGATTTGGTGAATAATATTATTCACACAATAGTAAGAACTATGTAATCCTGTATTTTTCACAGCTCTTTCCATTTTAGTTTTCCTCACTTAAATTGTATTGATCCATGATAAAATAGTTTTTCAAGTAACGTCTGACCTCTGCGACCTCCGGGGAATCCTAGTTTTTACCGAAAAGAAATAGTTTCGACATTTTCTTTACCAGTTCTTGTACTCCCGCGGGCAGTGCGTGGTTAAATCAATTTATTTGTGGCAAGAAAAATAACTAGGCTTAGGCTTTGAATTGGAAACCCAAAGGTTACTTTTGTATGTAGTTTTTTCCAGAGCTAGATGACTTCTGTTGGTTTTCTTGTCCAAAGCCAAATTAATAAAACTTATTATGATACTTATTCAGCTACGACTAGTGAGGAGCTCGTGGCTAAATAATAACAGCCGCACGGGTCGATCTTCAAGGTTAAGCAACGCTTGACGAGGTCGGTCCGTGGATGGGTGACCATTTCAACATACCGAGTTTCCTGCGTGCCTCGGAAAGCACGTTAAGCCGTTGGTCCCGGCTGTCATTTGAAGATCTTTGAAAGTCGTTACGTAGTCAGAAGCTTGAGATCTGACACCAGTCTTGCCAAGGGGTATGGTGTTACCCAGTTACTGGGTTATGGAGGTCAGTTAGGCAGTCGCTCCATGTACAAAAACACTGGTACTTAGCTGAATCCGGTAAGACTGAAAGCCGACCCCAACAACAATTGGGAAAAGACTAGGCAGATGATTCAGCTACGAAACATATTTCAGCCATCAAACTGGCTAAAAGAATTTGTTTCCGATCCTATAAAACGTAATGTATACTAAACAGAACAATCCGAACGTAACCCGTAACCAAGATTACTACGAACATAACAAAACCGAAGCGAAAGTACCACATAAGTAAGTTCCAATACATTTGGTATCTCTTAGTGTATCGTCTGGGAATCGCGCAATCGAATCAAATAACGGATAGAATAAGTCAAGAGCTGTATCAGACGCCCATTTCACGGATCATTTAGCCCGAGGTCGAGCGACTCCACTCAATTTGTACAATTGCTTACATGAGCCCGGGAGCGTGGACTAGGAAAGAATGGAGTGTTAATGTCCGGGTGATCGCTGCAGTGGCTTAGCCGAACTCGATAACGCCTTGTGCTTGTGGTGCGCCTTAATGTCGATTGACGAAAAGTTTGCCTCTATTTCACTGTATTGACGTCTCCATTGCTTCTGATTTTATTTCCATCGCATATCTCTTGAACTTTAACGTTTTGATTCAATACCTAATCAATCCCGGGCATTCCGCCTCCGCACTTTTCCATTTAGAATCCATCTTTTGTCTTTTTTGTCTTTGTCTTTAATCTGATACCGGCTACAATAAAATCAATATCAAAAATGTATTAAAATATTATAGGTAACATTCTTGTAAATACAAAAACCTAAATCGAGTTTTCTTGGCATAAATATTTTGTACTTTGTTAGCACTCTGATATTTTAGTGCCTCCTACATGTTCTCTGGCAGAAGCAGTTCGATGCTTTATCTATCTATAATCAATACTCGCTTATTGGCTTTCAATTCAACCGCGGAGTTGCATCGATCATGTTGCGTAATCTTTAAAGTAGGATTAAGGTTGTGCTTTACGAATGTTTGATGTTTATTGTGAACTAGTGATGATTTTTAATACGACAAAAGAACGTACACAGCTGCTCAGTTTTTACTTATTTTAGCAACTTAAAAGGTACTTTTTATTACTTAATTGTTGTCGTTATTGAGAGTGGGTGTAATGATAAATAGAGTGTATCATTGTATGGAAGGCAACCTAAACTAAACCAACCAAAGCCAAGAGATTTCGACGCTTTAGGGAGTTTGTCGTTAAATCGAGGGTTGTTACATGGAGTTTACACTGTAGTTATTTATTAATGTGTTGTTCCCTTAAAACTGATTACTGACTTTAGATACCTAGATAATATATAAAATATATAGTGAGGGGTGTTGGGGTTGAAACGGGTAACCTGTCTACATACCTATCCTAATAAAAAAAATTGGATGGAACGGGTCTGGTGTTACCGTGTTTTTCAGTAGTACTTTCATTCAAATTCGAATTTGCGTTTGACATTCCTATACATTTTTGTCATTTTTCCAATCGCTATCGCCATGCTTTTGATGGTAGAAAGTCACGTTTCTTGGACGGATTTCGTGACTTCAGGGTCAGTTGTCTCACAATATATTAACTACAAAAGATAAACACAAGTTATGACAAACCTATTATGGTTAAAACGTTTTCTAGGAAGTGAAAAGGCAATAAACTGCAGAGTCAGGTTCCCGCCACAAAGTAACGCGGGTCTGAGTAAAAGCTGCATAATGTCGCCTGGCTTGACTCTGCAGTAAATGACGTGATGAGAATAGCATTACTTTTAGATTGTTTGCTGTCGATGAGAAATTCAAAATGTAAGTGCCTTTTACCCGACTGCGCGACGCAAAGGAGGAATGTGTTCATCAGTCTATGTATGTATGTTCCTATGTGGCGTGCTAGAGACAAAACACATAGGCCGATTTTTATGATTCTTACGTCAAAAACCGGCCAAGTGCGAGTCGGACTCGCGCACGAAGAGTTCCGTACTATTATCGCAAATAAACACGTTTGTTGTATGGGAGCCCCATTCAATTTTTCTTTTCTTTTTTTAGTATTTATTGTTATAACGGCAACAGAAATACATCATCTGTGAAAATTTCAACTGTCCAGCTATCACGGTTCATGAGATACAGCCTGGTGACAGACATATGGACCGCGGGGTCTTAGTAATAGGTGCCCGTTTTTATCCTTTGGGTACGGAACCCTAAAAATAAAAACACAAATCGCGGATTTTGGGCGCCATGTTGTAGGGTGCCCAATTTTATTTTTCTTCCAAACGCATCGTGTGGGTTATCAAAATAAAGGGTTTTAAGAGGTTATTTCAATAATTTATGTTTAATAGTAATCCGAAAAGATATGTTGTTTTCCCCGATTTCTACGATGTGCAGACAGGCAAAAGATAAGTTTTCTTTGATTTAGGTTTGAGTAACTAACGTCATAAAATCTTCGCAAGACGCAAGTTTCGCTAACTCTGTATAAAGTGTGTTTTTGATTCGTCGACAATCTTTCATAGTAGAAACCTTTGGATTAAATAAACTTTTACATCTGAAATATCCAAACTTTAAGGAACAGCTGACTTCTTTTTCAGGGTCCGTGATGTGGTAAAAGCTGTAAAATCTCAAGAATACTTTAATCCTCTAAGTGATTTCCAATGCAGAAAGTCAACGTGCAGAGTAGAACAAAGAAAAATCCTAAATTAAATTATTCAAATGCAGCTATCGGCAATGAGTGTGAGTGATGCGACCACCACTGATTATAATGATGAATAGTAACGTAATTATGTAGCAGCCTGCAGGCAACAAACCGCAGTGATTAGTCAATGCGCACAGACTGGCGCAAGGCGCGGGGCGCGGGCGGTCAGCTGTTGTGACCGCGCGCCGCCATGACAGATACTTGCGGCTACCGTGCGTGGCCGTGCTTGTCGCTGAAAACTAAATGACTGAAGAATTTATGGATATGATAAGTAAAACAAATTTTCATATTTTTCGGTTTTTTAAACAAGCTTGTATATTAAACAATGCATTGTCACGAGAAATAAAAGTGAGTGCATTATTTCAGCTCCATCAAACACCGGTTTTCATTACATACATACAGACAACCGGATAGGTGGAATTAAATAAAAAATGTTAAAATAGACGCATACTATTAGGTACAGTACTCGCCAATGTTCTTGGCTGCCCTGAAGTTGACTACAATTGTTTGGATTTAGTTTTCTATCCAAAACGATTGCCACAACAATCCTCAAAGAGATTTAATAATATTCAAATATGCAACTGATTGCAATGAAGACTCATCAGGCGCTTCTTGTGACGGTGAATTCGTTTTTTGTCTACCTACATGTTTTTTGTGTTACCTTTGTTCTTTTGGAATACATACGTAATTTTACAGCTCCAGTCTAGAATTTTCATTTTCCTGCCTAAACACACATCTCAACATAATTTGGTCCATATCGAACCGGATAAGCGATCCAGGAATAAGGATTAATCCAGGAAATATAAAATTTCACGGAAAATACTGCCGTTTGGAGTTTGTGAGTAGCTGCAGGATAGGGTCAAAAGGGTCACGGCGCAGCATAGTGCAGTACAGTGCAGTGTTCCTATTTATGTTTATTTTAGAACCCATTACTCATATTCAGGTAGTATTAATCGTTTTTTTATGGAATTGTAAAGGTTAGTAGAACATTGTTATCTAATCTCTTTGTTCATTTGCACATGTATGATTTCTTTTCAAGTTACGAAATTATCGATATAATTTGCAGTAAATCTATTGTATTAAAGGTAATCAAGCAGCAAACTAGGTTTCAATTATTGTTGACCATTAATCTAAGCAGTTTCCATTGTTATCTTGCAATAAATATCATAAGAAATCTTACTTTGTCAACTAATACCTACATTGTATTGTATTCCGTTTCACCTAAACTTTATTTTAGTAAAGTCATAATGGTAATTTCTATAGTGTCTGCTAATTGACACTTGAAGGTTTATTAGGTGAATAATAAAACCGATACTCACATTATTGTCCATAGTCTAATAAGCATAATTATGTTAAATGGTATAATATTTTATGATGTCTGTATAGTCACCAATAGGTTGATTTAGTTTTCAATTTTCACATTTGAACAAATAATAAGTTAAAAGTAGTAATTTTATTGTTTATTGTTCGCTTAGCGTTTTAGTATACACTTTAGGTAGTTATATGTCCTATAGTATTTAACGATACCAATGTTATATTTATAAAATTTAAACTTGTTACATTTCAGTTTGGTTACCTGCTTCCCAAAGAATGACTGATAAGGAGGAAAAGGAGCTCATTAAAAAACGAGCAAGTTATAAAGGTCGATTAACGGTATTTTCCAATTACTTAGAGGATTTTAAGAAAGATTCTTTAACGCAAACCCAGATGAACGAACTGCAGTTACGCCTCGGTAAGATTGAACTTGTTTATTCGCAATATGACGACGTTCAGTTAAGGTTGGAATGCATAGCTGAGGATATGGATACACAGTTATCAGAACGTAATGAATTTGAAACTTCATATTTCAAAGTTGTTGCAAAGGCACAGGAATTATTAGCCAGACGCAATGAAATTGTTAATGAAGATAAGTTTTCTCGCGTTAGTAATAATAGGCTGGTTAGGCTACCCACCATTCAACTACCTAAGTTTGACGGAACGTACGACAAGTGGTTAGAGTTCCATGATACGTTTTCAAGCTTAATACATTTGGATGACCAAATTGATGAAATAAATAAGTTTCACTACCTCCGAGCTTCCTTGGAAGGGACAGCCGCCTTAGTCATACGGGCTATTGAATTTTCGGCTAATAATTATTCCATTGCGTGGAATTTATTATGTGAAAGGTTTGATAACAAGCGGCTTCTCATTCAAAATCATGTGGCAGCCTTATTTAACATTGAAGTGGTTAATAAAGAATCCTCAGATATTATAAAAAACATAATTGATACTTTAAACAAAAACCTACGTGCTTTAGAATCTTTAAATGAGCCAGTTAAGTTTTGGGATACTTTGATAATTTATATAGTTACCCACAAGTTAGATTCAAGAACTTACAGACAATGGGAAGAACAAAAGGGTCATATAGATAAAGATAAAACAATCACATTAGAAACCTTTCTGGAATTCTTGAGAAATCGTGCAGTTTTGCTTGAAACACTAGATTTGTCTCGCAATCAGGCTAGTCATTATAATTCTCCTAAATCTAACAAGCATAAAACAATGATATCGGTAAATAGTGAAACACCACCACAGAAAAATAAAATTAATACCAGTTCTTCACCGGTATCATGCCCGCATTGTAGTGATAAACATAATTTACTCAACTGTCCACAGTTTCTTGGTCTCAGTAACGAAAAACGGCTAGAGTTTCTACCTCAATACAAGGTATGTTTCAATTGTTTTCGTGCTGGTCACTACGCAAATCATTGCAAATCCTATGGTTGCAAGATATGTAAGCGTAAGCACAATACTCTGGTACATGTAGCAGGTGCATCACAAAAATCTTTGCCTAATACTTCTACATCGCAAACTGATAGCACTGTTGCTGTAAATATTAACTCAACTGAAAAGAAACCTAATGCACACGTGACACTATCTGCACGTGCTGCAACTCATCTTAAAAATAAAAGTAAATCTCTATCTCAAGTTCTTTTGGCTACTGCATTAATAAAGGTTTATGACAAAAATAACCGTGAACATCTTGCTCGGGCTATACTGGATACTGGCAGTACTTCTTGTATAATGACAGATAAGCTATGTGATTTATTGAATTTACCTACCGTACAGGTTAATGAATCTATACAAGGCATTAACAATTCTAAAACTAATATTAGTAAAATGTGCAGTGTTTCTGTAAAATCATTAAGTGAAAACTTTACTACTAATCTTTATTGTTTTATTTTACCAAACATAACGGATGAAGTACCGTGTCATAAATTAGCCATTAATAATTTAAATATACCTAGCGATATTTCTTTAGCTGATCCTCATTTCCACACGCCATCGGCAGTGGATCTTATAATAGGGGCAGATGTTTTCTGGGACCTACTGGGGCGGCAAAAAATTAACTTAGGTGAAGGCAAACCAATATTATTTGAATCTAGGCTAGGTTGGCTAGTTTCGGGTCCGTTAATTAATAGTATTCAAGTTTCACGGTCACCATCAGTTCTTAAAGTTAACATTGCACAACTGAATTTCCGTTCTTCTCACAATTGCACTTCAGAAGATGACATTCAAAACCTTTTATCGCGTTTCTGGGAATTGGAAGAAGTCCCCAATCAGTCATCTTCATATTCTGATGAAGAAGCCAAGTGTGAAGAACATTTTGTACAAAACACCACTCGAATGGCAGATGGTCGTTTTTGTGTTAGGATACCATTCAAACAATCACACCATATTCTAGGTGACTCACTGGCTAGAGCAAAACATTGTCTCTTTTCAATTGAACGTAGATTTAAAAGTCAGCCAGCTTTAAAAGCTCTTTATTGTGATTTTATGAAAGAGTACATTTCGTTAGGACACATGTCCGAGTGTTCCATTAATTCAAAAACACTTTCATATTTTATTCCACATCACGGTGTTCTACGCGAACACAGCATAACCACAAAGTTAAGAGTAGTGTTTAATGCCAGTAGTCTCACAACTTCAGGTGTTTCATCTAATAACTTACAAATGGTAGGTCCAGTTGTTCAAGACGACTTAATGTCTTTACTTATTAGATTCAGAAAACATAAATACGTTCTGTCTGCTGATGTAGAAAAAATGTATCGGCAAGTGATCGTACACCCTGATGACAGACACTTACAAAAAATAATTTGGCGTGAGAATCCTTTAGAGTCTATTAAAACCTATGAATTAAACACTGTGACTTATGGAACCGCAAGTGCACCGTTTTTAGCAACTCGGTGTTTAAAACAAGTTGGCTTAGATTGTAAGGATGACAAGATTGCTGGTATTATAATGCATGATTTTTATGTCGACGATTTGCTCACAGGTGGGGATACAAAATCAGACGTCATAAATATCCGTCAGAAAGTCACTGCCGAGTTGGCTGGCGCTGGTATGCCACTTAGGAAGTGGAAATCCAACAATATCCAGCTTATATCAGATCAAGTCACTAGTTCATCATTAAATTTAAATATTGGTTCAAATGAGCCAAGTAAAACATTGGGTCTTAACTGGCTAACAGACTCCGATGAGCTCTGTTTTTTAATTAGTAACATGTCAACTTCGAATAATGTAACAAAGCGTGAAGTTCTGTCAGTAATATCCCAAATATTCGACCCTCTAGGTCTATTAGCTCCTTGCATCATTCGTATGAAAGTAATAATGCAAAAACTTTGGTTACACAAATTATCATGGGATGACTGTTTACCATCAGATGTCGCTAATACATGGAAAGACATTGTTGATAAATTATTTATTTTAAATAGTTTACGCATCCCACGTTTAGTTTTTTGTGATTCTTGGAAAGTGATAGAATTACACATATTTGGTGATGCATCACAAACCGCTTATGGTGCATGCATCTATGTAAGGAGTTTTAATAATAATAATGAAATTATGGTGCGTTTGCTTACAGCAAAGAGTAGAGTGGCTCCTATCAAGCCAACTACAATTCCTCGGCTCGAACTTTGCGCCGCCTTGCTTGGAGTGAGGCTATATAAAAAGGTTGTTGAGTCACTTGGCGCGCCAATAAAAAGTAGTACATTTTGGAGTGATTCTACAATAGTGCTGGGTTGGTTGAAAATGTTGCCTAGTAAGTTGCAACCATTCGTACGCAATCGTGTGGCAGAAATAGTTGAAAAAACTAATGCTAATAATTGTACCTGGAGACATGTTCCCACACATCTCAACCCCGCTGATCTTGTATCTCGAGGGACTGATGTAAGTCAAATGCAGAGTCATAATTTGTGGTGGTCGGGACCTATTTTTTTAAAACAGGATACAAGCGAATGGCCTGCCTTTCCATCCAATGCAGTGGAATTGCTACCAGAAACTAAAACTGAGGTTTCTTTATTTACTACTTCTAAGAAACCGATACCTTTAATTGATTTTAATCGGTTTTCAAACCTTTCTCGGCTTAAAAGCACAGTAGCATATACGTTACGATTTATTAATGTTTGTAAAAAGCAACCACCCATCACTTCATACCTTAGTGAAGATGAGTTACAAAATGCGTTAAACTTAATAGTGAAACTATCTCAAATTGAATCATTTCCCGAATATGAACTATTATTAAAAAATCAGTGCTTACCAAAAGGAAGTCCACTGACTAAACTTAATGTATTTTTAGACAAAAATAAACTAATTCGTGTAGGTGGTCGCTTAAAAAATTATTTATTTTCATATGAGAAAAAACATCCATTAGTCATACAGTCCACTCATCGATTTTCTAAACTATTATTTGAATATAAACATAAAATTCTAATGCATGCAGGACCACAATTACTTTTAGCATGTATAAGAGATACTTACTGGCCAATAGGTGGTCGCAACCTGGCTAAATGGTGTTACCATCGTTGTGTAATGTGCAGCCGCATTACAGCTAAACCAATTAATCCCATTATGGGAAACTTACCTGAACGACGGGTGGCGTCCGGTGGTCATCCATTCGAATGTGTTGGGGTTGATTACGCTGGACCTATATTGTCAGCGTCTCGACAAGGTCGCGGTTGTAGACTTGTAAAGGTTTACATTGTACTTTTCGTTTGTTTTACGACGAAGGCAGTTCACATTGAGTTGGTGGGTGACTTAACCAGTCAAAATTATTTGTCAGCTCTTCGTCGTTTTATGTCTCGCAGAGGCAAGCCTACGCATATATATTCCGACAACGGAACCTCGTTTGTAGGCGCTTATAATGAAATCGGCAAATTTTTGAAAGCTAACAGCAGTTCGTTGTCTGGTGACATGGCTTCTGAAGGGATTAACTTCATTTTTATTCCTCCCTACGCTCCACATTTCGGTGGCCTTTGGGAGGCAGGTATCAAATCAGTAAAGTTTCATTTAAAGAGAGTAATGGGCAATTGTCATTTAACTTATGAGGAACTATATACAGCACTGGTTCAAATCGAAGCACTCCTGAACTCGCGCCCACTCACGCCTTTGTCATCGGACCCTAATGACCTTCTGCCGCTGACACCGGGACACTTCCTGATAGGACGCACGCTCACATCATTGCCCGTGCCATCGTACGAAGCTGTTTCTGTTACTCACTTGAAGCGATATGAGAGAATAGAGGCATTACGTCAACACTTCTGGTCGAGGTGGAATAAAGAGTATATCTCTGAATTACAGCAGCGGACCAAATGGAGGTCTTCAAAGGCGGTATTAGAAACTGATCGCCTTGTCATAGTAAAGGAAGACAATATACCACCATTGAAATGGCGATTAGGCCGGATCTCAGCAGTCTTCCCAGGACGTGATGGAATCAGTCGTGTGGCCGAAATTAGAACTGCGAGTGGAACCATCCGGCGAGCATGCAGCAAGATATGCCCACTGCCCGTAAATGACGATTCTGGTTGAAAGATGGCCTTTCAACGCCCGGGGGCATGTTTGGATTTAGTTTTCTATCCAAAACGATTGCCACAACAATCCTCAAAGAGATTTAATAATATTCAAATATGCAACTGATTGCAATGAAGACTCATCAGGCGCTTCTTGTGACGGTGAATTCGTTTTTTGTCTACCTACATGTTTTTTGTGTTACCTTTGTTCTTTTGGAATACATACGTAATTTTACAGCTCCAGTCTAGAATTTTCATTTTCCTGCCTAAACACACATCTCAACAACAATGACGGCGCAGTAGTAAACCTCATACAAAACAGCATCGCGCCGCACCTTGCGCTTTAAAGCTTGGAAAGCCAACATGTCTTAGTGCGACAAAACTCCGTGGAGGCTTCCAATAATGTTCCTACTGGACTAAAAACTAAAGAAACTAGAACTTCTAAACTTGACACTGGCTAAATGCACAAAAAGTGCGACGCCACAACAATAAATTAAAAATTAACGTAATTTTGTTCTGTCCAAAGAGGAATTCCGTTATCGTCTAAAAAATACAGCCTATAATTTATTCTGACGTTAAAGGAATCTGTAAATGTGTCAGAGATCGAAGGAAACTATGTAGACCATGGTAGAACAAGACATGGTAGTCTCTTCCCGTGACAGCTGGGTCACGTGATTGGCCTAAGACTACGTCATCAATTGCGTTGCGGTTGTCAAACTTTTTTAGTGGGGAAAAAGATAAAAATAATACCATAAATACAAATGTTTTATAATTCTTAATAAAATCGTCATATTTGATACATTTTGTATTTATTTACTTTGCTTTCTTTTAATTGATTGCATTTTAGTATTTTTATTTAGTTCGGAACGAAAACCCACAAAACTTGACTTGGCTAAAATAAGTCAAAAACTAATTAGGTTAGGTTAAGTTCGGTCGTAAAAACGTATTGACACAACTATGCCTTAAATTATGGCATTTACAACGCGTATATAAATTAAATAATAAATTAATGAAAGGCACATACCAGTTATTTTAGGTGAAGTTAGTTACAATATTGAAGCCACGCATATGATAGCGTCTCTTCATTGGGAAAAGAAAAAAAAAATTGCACCGCCTTTTATACTGCTGTTTTTACAGTTTACGGAACAATTAACAATTATTCTTGTTTATCTTTCAAAGTTCTCGGGTTCATCACAAATGTTTGGGCGCCGCAGTATTTTTCTCACCGAGCGAAACAACGCTATAGGTGTGAGCTACACGACAATAGCGATGAAATGGCTAGTTGTCAGTATGACACTTGCCAATTCATGGTGTGTTGCCACTGTGTGTTATTGAAATACCCGATCAAAATGCATTTTTAATCTTAACAAAGCAATTATGGACTAATAATTCAAAATATAAATTAATTGAACACTAAATATACATGTCATAGATGAACATAGATGAATCACATGAGTTACTAAATAGTTAAGCTAGTTAGTAATTTATTTTATTTACATTAACTACATGAGAAAGTACCTAAATTTTCTAAAAAGGACAATCAATGGTAACACTTATCGTGACGTAGTCTTAGGCGATCCTGGGAAGAGAATACCAGGCGAAGTATACGGAGTATGTTAATAAACCATGATGTAGACGACTTTCGCGATGTCATACCGGTGAAGAACTTCAACGAAAAATGAGGTAAATTGTTATTTTTAATAATGCTCAAACCTACTAAAACCAGTCGTTAAAAATATTAAAATACCGTTAAATAAATTAACTATTAATTAATAACAAGTAAAGTCTCAGTTTGATACCAACTTATCTTTAAATAATATCTAAAACAAAAAGCTTCACCGACACAACGACAAACATTTTACTACGTGCATTCTTAATTATAATTAGGAAAGAATAATTATAATTAAGTTTATCATACTCATCGGCGATAAAAACAATAATAATAATTAACCATTCGAACTCTTTTCATGTACATTATGTACCCCGCGGCGAAGTTAGAAACATGTTGTCGAACGATATGATGTGGGATGGAACAAGTATTCGGTGTATTATATACAATTGTGAAACAATCGGACTGATGAAATAAAGGTTTGAACTTTTAAGTCATCAAATCATGAAGCTCCTGCAAATAGGCGCGACGCGACAATGCGACAACGATCTACGTTTTCATAGCTATTGTTCTATCCGTAGAGCAATTTCTATGAAAGCGCGATGTCGCATTGTCACGTCGCATCTGTCTACGGATACCTCTAAGCATTGAAAAGCTGTTCTATGGCAGCTATCTTGGGTAATCGTAATCATAAACGTTATTCTTCTAATGACATTTAAGAATCATGTATGTACAGTCAAGGGTCAAAAGTGCAGTCATACTCTCCCAAAACTCAAATGGCTAGTTTGTGTAGAAGAAGTTAAATTATCCACAACTGATTTAATATTTTGTATAGAAATTAAAGTACCGATTATTCCTACTAACCGCGAAAAGTTCAAATTCTGCTGCCTACAAAAACATTGCCTTTTCTGTTTTGGTAGAGTGTGACTGCACTTTTGACCCTTATAGTATCTGTGTTGGTGTTCCTATAAGTACACGCACATTTTCACTAACATCGTCACTTTCATAAGCACAAACCTTCCTACCTGTATGATAGTTCTTTCTCCTGAGGGATTATCTGCGGGGAGAAAAAGTGTGTCAGGCAAATAAAGGAATGCGTGAAAGAGTCTTGACATGGATTTTTATCCAAGTATTGTCTGCAAAATTTGGTCTAAAATTGATAAAGAGTAGATTTTCAAAGGGATCTACTCCAGTTGAAATGCACCAGGAACAAAAACCAGTACTCCAAATTCTATGACCACATCCGGTCACAGTAGGTTTTGGTTGACACCAGTCAATTCCTAACTGCCATCCGTGGGAATCACGCCGCCCGATAGATCACGTCAGCACTGCGATGATGGACGACGTGTCATTGCTCAATATTGCTCGTTATGCCACGCGTGACGCGTCCCGTCTCCAACTCTGCCTGTTATGGTAACGAGTGTCGCACCAATTATATTGATCTCCGTCACATCATATGCTGCCATGAGAGCCCTACCCGTAGGGTTAGCGAGAATTATGTACCTATTTTAAATTCGCTATGTTTCAAAATACTGTATGTCGAGTGAAATGGTTTTAGGTAGTTCTACCTTTGTTGAAGCTGAGAAATGGACCATTTTTGATGAAATACAAGCCAAATGGCAGCGTTTGGGATCATTATGTCCAATTGTGTACATCTTATGCTTAAAATGACGATGATGGCAGAGACGAATCTGGGAAAGAGTTTTTAGGGTAGAAATAAGGCTCCTATAATTTTGTTGCTTCATTAAAGGCTTGTTCAAATTAATCAAAATATACCCTGTTATTTTAGATAAATTCATATAAGAGCAGAGCTAAACAACTAACTTAGAATATTTGAACCTTTAAATAATCACGTTCTTGATATGAATAAAAGGATTTATAGAAATTTGCTTTAGAAGAAAAGAACCAATCGATTTGAGTGAATACATATATATTCATGTTTGTATTACGAAGAAGTAACTTCCATTACTAAACTTATACCTATTAAAGATAAATTCAATATTGTAGTAACAAACTGGGTTTTCATAAAGTTCCATCGCGAAATTCTGTCGAGAAGACGAGTCTTTGGATTGATAACGTATTGAAGGTGGCAATGAATACCGAACTCCTAGCAAACCACCAAGTTTGCCAGGAGTTCAGTATTCTATTTAATGGATACGAAAACATCCATTATATATCATATTCACCACAAAAATTTTGGTCTTTTGACCATACGCACAAAGCGTTTTGAGAATACTTTCATTGAGCGCACAGCTAAGGAATGGAATTCCCTGCCGGAGTCCCTGATAGCTACAACCTTGGGGTCTTGAAGTCAAGAGTGAAAAGGTTACTTCTAGGCAAGCGTGCTGCACCGTCAACCTCATCATCTTTTACCATCAGGCAAAATAGTGGTCCAACACGAGCACACCGCTAAATAAAAAATAAAAAATGTGTCGTAACTAGACAAGTATGTCTAACTTTTTCAATAAGACTACAAAAATACACGGCAATGAAATTTCAGACTTAAAGATGATGGTGATACCTATCTACATATTTATATTATTACATAACTCACATCTTTATTCATATGAACATTATTCCTTAGCTTTCTAAAAATCCCGTCGATAATAACAATCGCCAGGCTCCCGAAGTCCCAAATGACACAGAGCAAATAATAAAACTTTCCCCGTTACTTATTCGGAGCTAATCTTTCGCCCGAATCCGATTCAATTCGCGCCCGAGACTATCTGTCGTCGGGAACAACGAAACTTGGGAGATCTGCTCCATTGAACCCCTGAAAAGACCAAATTGTTGCTGGAAAGTGATTTTAGTTCGTTTTATGTGGGGCTCTTTGGGGGACTTTAAGTGATTTCTTAGCTTTTTGAAAATAAATTCAAGCCTTCAACACTTTAATGAATTGCAATAAGAACTAATAAAAGAAAATTAAATCAAGTATTTAACTATGTAGTGGAATATTTTGCTTCATCTCTAACTCTTTATTAGATATCTGTAGACGATGTATGTTCTGATTCTGCAAAATTGTTGGCATTTATGCCTTCTATGATTACGACGACTGTTCTAGGGTACGTATCTATACTCACCCCGAAACCTCCTAATAGTCCAATAAATTCACGTGTAGGGTTATACCTATCATCCTGAAGTAAATTCCCTTTACCTCATAACCTTCTAACGCGTGCAGACCCTAAACAAAGGAAGGACGAATCCATTACACACACGTCCCAGTTTAATTTGCGCCCATTCCGAATACTATTGTATTATTTATTGCCGTTCAATCTAATTCTGTTACTACGACAACTGCTGAAGGTTCCACAGCGAACAAAGTTCACACTGCCTCAGGCAAGAGTGTCTTGTCTACAAATTCTAGCGTAACATGCGCGCTAGATCTCACCTAGTTTAGTTTATGTGTGGGTCTATAGAATTGTATAGGGTATTAAAACTAGCACGGATGCCGAAGGCTAGTCATGAGTCTGACATGTGAATTGGAATTGTTTGTAGAAGCTAATATTAGTTTTTTTTATTTTGACATTTTTTGTGATAATACTGCGATGTTTCTACTGCATACGCCTGCTTTCAAAAGAGAAATGTTCTCAGAGTGTTAAATACAGAATTTTGTTCTTGGTCTTATTTACCAGCCCGAAAGCAACATTAGCCGCACGGGTCGAATTTTAGTGTTAAGCAAAGTTTGCCGATGTCTGTAAATTGGTGGTCGTCCATTCCTTACGTATCGAGACTCTCCCGCGCCTCGGAAAGCACGTTAAGCTGCTGGGACCAACAACTTACTGTCTGCTGTCATTTGTAAATATTTTACAGTAGTCACAGCGGATATTTGTGTCTCTGAACTACTCTGAAGTTAGGCTCTGCATACCATTCCGCAAGAAACAGTTTGTCATTGAGTATACTGTATACTATAAGCGAGATAGGAAGATCTTATCTTATCTTATCTTGTGGAGGGGCCGAGAAATAACTCGGACACTTCGACCCATGGGATCTATTGTGTTCCCCTAGATAACTTACTCCTCTCCAATCTCGTTGAAAACTCTTTTCATGAGCTTTACAACGAGACTAGGAGATATGAGCCTATAGTCTTCTGGTTTTGGATATCCAACCCCTAGGAGACTCATTCGCTTACCAGCCAGTGCATCGCATGTGCACAGAAGGTGCTCTATGCGTTCCGTATGTGCCCCACACAACCTGCACATTGGTGTCGCGGTTAGACTCATCTTCATGAGCATGTCGTTGGTTCCAAAATGGCCAGTAAAAGCCCCAAGCAGATAGCGGATTTGCCCCCTGCTCATATTCCAAATGCATTCCCGGGCTTTGAACGTAGAGCCTAGGAATTTCTTGGAGTGTTGTAGACCGGTATAAGACAGCCAATGTTTTCGTTGTCTTTGATCTGCAAACTCCCTAAATGTTTCTTTGACGAGACACGTCGAAATGCCTACACACTGTTCTGGACCCACAAAATCATTGGCTGAACCCACTCTTGCCAGTTCATCTGCCACTTCGTTACCATGGATGCCTTTGTGCCCAGGGACCCACATCAGTCTTACCCTGTTATGCTTCCCAAGCCTGTTTAGAGCCTGGATAGCATCCAGAATAAGTCTGGAGTCAACTTTGTAAGATACCATGGCTTTGATTGCAGCCTGACTGTCACTAAGAATATATATGGATTTGCCTCTGGTTCCTCTATCTATATTCTCTTGAGCAAAGGTTATTATGGCATATGTTTCTGCTTGGAATACAGTTGCCATCTTCCCTAAGCTTCTGCTACATTTGTAACCTTTTGCTTCTATTCCCGCTCCTGTACCTGATTCCATTTTGGATCCATCAGTGTACCATACCAGACTATCTTGTTCTGGTGGATCGATTCCCTTCGTCCAGTCCTCTATTGTAGGGATTTGGACCTTGAAAGACCTTTCAAACACAAACATAGTTCGCATTTTATCGGATATCATGCTTGTTACCCGATCCAGGTCTTCATGCCCATCGAACTATGTATGGTTAGTCTTTGGCTTAGAGGCATCCCATAGTCCAGCAACAGCAAGACGATGTAATGTCTTCCTTGCCTCGAATTCAACCATCATATGCAGAGGAGGGATATTAAGGTATCTCTCAATCGCTGCCGTGGGTGTTGTCCTGAAAGCACCCGTGATGCCGAGACACACTGTTCTTTGTAACCTGGTGAGTGGCGCTTTGCACGAGGCAAGCTTTGTTGTTGGCCACCACACTATGCTGCCGTATGTGATAATAGGTATTATCATTGTCCGGTACAGCCATCGTATCACTTTGGGCTTTAGCCCCCAAGTTTTACCGTAGGTGGAGCGACACATGCCGAACACTCGTAGGGCCTTTGTCGTAATATTTTCCACATGAGTTTTCCACCTGAGTTCTTTATCAAGCGTTACACCCAGATATTTAACTTCGGTGGACCAGGGCAGCTTTATACCATTGAGGGAGGGCTCTCCTAGGTTTCCTAGTTGTCTTTTCCTCGTGAATGGAATAATGACTGCTTTGCTTGGGTTGATAGAGAGGTGGTTCTTTGTACACCATTCTTCTTTCATCCTCAATGCCTGTTGTAATAATCCAGAGACTATGTTCGGGAATTTATCATTAACCATTATATGTATCATCTGCATAGCCTACGGTGTAGAATGGTCCGGTATTAAGTTTGGTAAGTAGCGAATCTATTATCAAGCACCACAGTAACGGTGACAACACTCCGCCTTGCGGACAACCTCTTGTTGTTTTTGCACTAAGTCTGTCTCCCATCAGTTCCGATGTGACTATCCTGCTTCTCAGCATATTGTCAATACAGTTGCACGTGGTATCATTGATGTCATGTTCCTTTGCAGCAATGCGTATGGACTCAAATGTTGTCTTGTCGAAGGCTCCCTCTATGTCGAGGAAAGCCCCGACACATATCTCCTGTCCCTCAAGCGCAGCCTCGGCTCGACTCGCAACATAGTGCAATACCGTTTCCGTAGATTTGCCAGGGCTGTAGGCGCACTGTAGTTTATGTAGAGGGAATACTTTAAGTGGTCGCTCTCTTAGGTACTTGTCTACCAGTTTCTCCAGAGCTTTTAGGAGAAAGGATGATAGACTGATGGGCCTGTAAGCTTTAGCTTCCTCATAAGTCGGTCTACCCACCATCGGTATAAAGGTGACTTTGACCTCCCTCCATGCTTTGGGGCACCCAAAGGCTATGCAGGCTCTGTAGAGCTTGCTCAAATGGGGTATCAAAACAGATGCCCCTTCTTGCAATAGTATTGGGTAGATGCCATCCGGACCAGGAGATTTGAGAGGCTGGAAGCCCGCTATGGCAAGCTTTAGTTTATTAGAGATAGGACGATGCGACTAATGTAAGCGAGTGAAAGGCCCAAAAATAGCAACTGCTGGGTCTTGCAGCCAACTTCAGGGAGACAAAGATCCGCTGTGGCTACTGTTCAATAGTTGCGGGTAATCAGCATTCAGAAAATATGACACCAGTCTTTCCAAGGTATTTGCCCTGTCATTCGGACCATTTGGAATTGTTGTTAACTGGGTATAAATTACTATTTATTTCGTAATATTTACCCACCGTCACCAAGGTTGTCACAGTAAATCGAGCCGATTGTTCGCCCGTGCTAATTCTGACAACTGGTTGTACCCAATATCAATTGCAGCGTTGCAACACGACGTCGACACCGTACACCTCACCTATTGAGAGCCACATTCTAGCACAAGTCAATTAACAATTGACACACCGTTATAATTATGTATCATTTGAAGGACGTGCGACCAGAAAATTTTATTTAAAAAAGTTAAGGATTTGATGTTATCGCCAGAAAGAAATATGAGGGTAATCGAAGATTACCGATTTAGATTTACCTTAAGAATTGAGTAAAATTCGTGGTAATGCTATATTTTTCGACAAGTTAATACTATCTGGGGCTTTATAGCTGTAAATATTTTTTCGTGGCTTTTGTGAAGAAACGTGAAGAGAGTGATTAAAATCTATACTAATATTATAAAGCTAAAGAGTTTGTTTGAACGCGCTAATCTCAGGAACTACTGGTTGGAATTGAAAAAATCATCATCTTATTGTGTTGGATAGGCCATTTATCGAGGAAGGTTATAGGCTATATAACATCACGCTACGACCAACAGGAGCGGAGCATAAATGAAAAATGTTGCAAAAACGAGAGCTTTTCGTTGCGTGCGCTGCGTAAACGGTTTAAGTTACGCAACAATCATGTATGTAGGGTAGGTTAGGTAGGGTAGATGGGTAGGTAGGTAGCCAGTTGACGGGCGCGAAGCCGCGTGGGACAGCGTGATAAATAACTTCAGAAAATCCAAGGTGACAAGTGAAGCTTACCTTGCAAATAGGTTTTTTAGTCAAACTAATATCTCTAGTTTCAAAAGCAACATTGACACTTAATGCAACTTATCTCGCCAAACAGCAATTAACGGCGTCTATAAAAAGAGGAGAGATGAGTGAAAACCTCAGCGGCGCAGTGGTGAGCAATCCCTGTTACTTTACGACAGGCCCGTGTCCTCAGGGCATCGTATAAATGAAGCTGCCATCATTGGAGCTGAGGCATTGAGAAGGGCAGCTCCGAAGGCCCATTTCTTACAGCTTAAGAAAGAAAACTCGAGACCTCTGTTAATAGAGTAGAGATCTCAGTAATAAAATGGTGGTTTTTTCCTTCCGGACCATAATGTTGAATTTGCAAAATGTTGAATTCCCAAAATGTTGAATTCTCAAAATGTTGAATCCCAAAATGTTGAATTTGGGAAATGTTGAATTTGCTAAAAGTTGAATTTGCATAATGTTGATTTATTTCCAGTGTGGCGTCTCGCATACTGTCAAAATGACCGATATATGCTTAACCGGGCTTCCCTGTGGAGACTAAGCTAAGTAGCCTCCAGCCAGGCACAAATTTCTAAAACTTAAGCGACAACGCTGAGGGCTACCCCAGGTGGGGTCGAACCTCGGCTCAGAGCGTCGCTGGGGGGACAACAAAGGCTGGATCTAATAAAGTGATTCTACCATCCGTTCGGAAAAGCCTACGTGGAGAAGAACGAAGAAATAAAATGGTGGACTCTAAGGCCCTTTAATACAGTTTAACAATCATACAGTTGGGAAATGAATGTATACGCAAGCGTATAGCACGGCAGGGATCTCGCGGGGAGGTGGGCGGCGCGGGGAGTGCTCAATCGCGCTTAGTTTGTGCACTCGAACGCTGATGAAAATTCAGACGCCTGCATGTAAATCACGAATTTACTTACGCCAACGTGCATACTTGATTCGTGATTCTTTTGGCGGGCTACAGTTACCTCCAGCTGATTTTGTTGACTACTGTAAAGAACTAGAAAACTATTTTAGACAGAATTTCAGTTCATATGTTGGATATTATAATATTTTAGAGAAATTATTTAACCTTTTAAGTAAAGTAGAATTTAAATCACGGCCATGCTCATGTTTCCCTCAAATATTTATGATAAGACTAGCTTCTGCCAGCGGCTTTGCCCGCGTGAATTTCGGAACATATTCCCGGGCTAAAAAGTATTCTATGTGCTATTCCAAACTATAATCTATCCCTGTGCCAAATTTCTTCCAGACCCATTCAGTGGTATTTGCATCTAAGAGTAACAAACACACACACACTCACAAACTCAGAAATTATCGTCTTTATAATAATAGGGGTTAAAGTATGAAATTATCGTTTTATTGTAATAGGTACTTCGAATTGACATAGAACCTTCATGGTTTAAGATTTTTGAGTGAAACTTTTTTCACATAGTACCTATGAAGTTCTTCTTTTAAAAAATGTGCATTTGATTATCGACTTTCAGTTGTTTTTTTTATTCAGCTTAAACAAGAAAAATGCATACTTCGAAAATTCGAGTGATTTTTGAATACGAGTTCCGACGCGGAACTAACGCGGCAGTAACAGCTCGCAATATCAATGTTGCGTTTGGAGAGGGTAATAACGGACCGTGCGATTTTGGTTTAAACGCTTTCGTGATGGATACTTTGATTTGAAGAACGAACCACGTGGAAGACCGCCCACACAGGTGAATAACAATGAATTGAAAGAGATGGTGGCATGCGATCCGAGCCAAACTACCCAGGAATTAGCGGCATGGTTTAACGTTACCTTACCAACAATATTGACTGGCGTCAAATAAATAAAATAAAAAAATATTATGAAAAATAATAAAAAAAATGGGTGCCTCATGATTTGACTGACCTGCAGAAAGAAACGCGTGTTGAAACTTGTGTTGCCTTGTTGAATCGATACAGAAATAAAGGAATATTGGATCGAATTGTGATATGAGATGAAAAGTGGATTCTTTACGATAACGGCAGATGTCTACTGTGCCGAACTCCGAACAATAATAGCAAAACTAGCAGTGAAACAGCTCGACTCATGAATCGATAATCACCATTATTGCTCCATGATAACGCGAGACCTCATACAGGACGAGAAACCGTTTTAACTCTACAGGAACTGCAATTAGAAACCATTCGTCACCCTCCGTATTCGCCAGACCTTGTTCCAACGGACTACCATTTTTTTCGTGATTTGGACAATTTTCTACGTGGTAAAAAGTTTTCTTCTTAGGAGGCAGTACGAAGTGCGGCCTTTTGCCATCTCGTCTGTCATCAGACGGTAGCGATCCCGTAGATTCCGTGGAAGATAGGGAGAGCGGTGCACCGCAATAATTGCTCTCCCGCCGCGGCCTCCAAACATCAAGATATCGTAAGGGAGACCCTGGGAAGCTCCATACTACATCGCGGATATGTTTTTTTTGGTGTACAGTTAAGTATATTCTATTCTTAACGACTATCAGAGTTACTTACCAATCCATAAATCGAATTTATAAAGCCTGCTATAGCGTCATAATTAAATTAATCATCTCTTTCTAGGTCAGTCCCCCTGTCTGAGGTTTGTGGTTAGTATCAGGGTTGCATCTGGAGCGGGTGATCTGCCTGCACCGGTTTCTGTCCAGCGCGTCCCTTAAGCCCGTGTAGAAATCAATCACAAGATGAGGAAATTAAACTGGGACCACGATTTACATGATTGCAATAATGTTGACCTAAGTATCACTTGTGAAGGCCCTTTCTAATAAGTAACTTATATGCAGTGCACATATCACAGAGACAATTAAACTTCTAACAATATTTCCCAAGGCTACGTTCCAAATCTTCGAGACCTTACCAGTGGTTCTTCTGTAGCCACCTCCTCTATGTCCCCAACCGTAGTGTCACCGCTGAATAATGAATTAGAGATCCGCAGCCGTCGCCCGTTGACGCAGAACTGTTATTTTATTGTCGTGCCGTTCATGATCGGTGAACACTGGCCATTATGGAGATGGTGCAGTTTTAATGAGAGATATGAGAAAGTTAGAAGATGGCTGAAAAGTGATGTGAGGGTTTTAGGAAACTTTCAGGAGTTTTATGTACAGGATGGTAGGCAGAAAATGGGTCAAATCGGTGTCAAGACAGAAGCTGTTTTAGAAGATTAAATTCACTTAGTGTATCTTGATTTTCAACTGCATTGAGAGTGATTCTTAGTAGTAGACTGCTGAACTATATTCTCGACCTCAATTTGCGAAAATTAAGACTATGGACTTTAAGATAATATCTAATGTTCGTATGCTGATATATGATGTTTATTATTCTGTAAGTCTCTAGTAATTAAATTTTAATAGAAGAATCCATGCCAATTCAAAAGAGCCTGTAAATGGATTCATTGAAATACTTCGCGCTTTGAGTTTGTAAAGTTAGGAAAACGTTTATTGAAAAGAACACAACCACTCAAAAAAAACCACCGAATATTTATCTAACATTTACAAAACAACCAATTAATAATCTCATCCCACAATCACGCACAATTAAGCTCGGCACAAAGATGGATATCTTTAGAAAACAATTTCTTTATTTATATCACAATGCTGGTTTGTTGCCGATCACAACAATGAGGACGACTCCACTCTCCGAGGTCTGATGACGCGCACCCACGGGAGACGAACAGACCACTTTATTTGGACCCCTCCTATACTTCCTCAGGTAAGTCTTAATGCTGATTTACATAACTTATGTAACTCCGTATTACTGTCGAATATTGTATTGTATTAATACTATCGTTAAGTGTTCAGTTTATGCATGTACTTATATGTTACTGTAAAAGCCCGAACTCCGGTAAAACTAAGAGTTTACCAAGTCTTACTGGTAAAAGTTCGAAATGATCTATGAGAATCGCAATTTTCGAGCTTTTCCTAGCAATCACACAGTAAATATTAGAATTTACTTTAGAGACTGGCAGATGTTGAAAATTTGTAATGTCTTTGACACGCTATTATACCGTACTATGATAGTGTTTTACCGTAGTTAGTGCTTTTACAGTAACATATCTATAATATAAAAATGAATCGCAAAATGTGTTGGTAAGCGCATAACTCAACAACGCATGGACCAATTTGGCCAATTCTTTTTTTTAAATGGTCGTTGAAGTTCAAAGATGGTTTTTACGGCGAGAAAAATTCTAATTATTGCCGGAAAAAAAAATAGCCCTTTTCTTTTTCCCATACAAAAGTTTTCTAACTAAAACGTACAGTCAATTTGAGCTTTATTGCTATTGTATAAGCTATTTTTGCTTTGTGTGGGGTAGGGTAGTGTCGGGTAGGGTAGGGTAGGGTAGGGTAGTGTAGTGTAGGGTAGGGTAGTGTAGCGTAGGGTAGGGTAGGGTAGGGTAGTGTAGGGTAGGGTAGTGTAGTGTAGGGTAGTGTAGGGTAGTGTAGGGTAGTGTAGGGTAGTGTAGGGTAGTGTAGGGTAGTTTAGGGTAGTGTAGGGTAGTGTAGGGTAGGGTAGTGTAGGGTAGGGTAGTGTAGGGTAGGGTAGTGTAGCGTAGGGTAGGGAAGGTAGTGTAGGGTAGGGTAGTGTATGGTAGGGTAGGGTAGTATAGGGTAGGGTACGGTAGGGTAGTGCTTACACTACCCTACCCTACCCTAAACTACCCACTACCCTACACTACCCTAGTAGTGTAGGGTAGTGTAGGGTAGGTAGTGTAAGTTAAGGTAGATAAATGTTTGGTATTTTTATGGCAAAACAAAGTTTGCCGGGTCAGCTAGTATTATATATGTATGTCGTTTTCTATTCTATTTTGTAACTGGAATCGTGTGAAAAATCGCGGCCATTTAGAACTTAGGTGTTTATTTGTTTTAGCTAAATTTCTACAATCTCATCCAAATAGAGCCTAGAGAAAGTGAAAATGGAAACAGGAAATTTTCATAATTATGAGATTAAAATGCACTATCGAAATGGCACATGGTCAATCCTGTGTAGGTAATTTTAAACTTTAGTCAATTGTTTTCGCTAAAACTGCACATAAAGATGTCAATCAGGAACAGAATCAATTTAAATCAAGAACAATATCAAATGTTTAAAAAAAACTGTCTAGGGCCCCATTACTATCAGATGCTGTCGAAAAAAAAACCTGCCAGGGTATTTCATCATCCTTATCATTTCATCTGAATGACGTCCGCTGCTTAACATAGATCTACCTCAAGCATCACATCAACTGGTTCTATGTTTCTATTGAATTTTTCAGGAGTAGCTTAGCTTGTCTTGTGAAGTCCTGTAGACTTTCATTTAAGTTTTCCATTCCGTTCCAGATAATTAAGATAAGATAAGATAAGATATTTATTTTGCAAATATGGGTACAAAAAACATGGTGACATAAACAATATAATTAGGAACAGCCATATTTAACCAGAAGGCATGCAAAAGTTTAAAAATACAGTAGAGATGCTAAGTACATAATAATAACAATGTCAATATTAAAATTAATCAACTATAATTACAATTTAATTATGAAGTATTTCAATAGTTATTTATTTACACAATTCTTCTGCAGTCACATAATTCGTATTGGAGTTAAATAAAAATTAAATTAAATAAAAATTAAATGTCATATTTTTCAAATTAAAAATCATTATAAAAAGCAATTAAGAAATGCCTTTCTCCATTAAAAATTCCGTTACACTATAATACGCTTTGTCTACTAAAAAATTTCGAAGTTTTTTTTTAAATAACGTCAAGTTTAATTCTTTCCAGCTCTTAGGTAATTTATTGTAAACGACTGGCGCCATGTAGCAGACACTTTTGCGCATTAAAGTCGTTCTCGCACTAGGGAGACATAGCCTACTATTATCACGCCTATTTCGTGGAAATACGTCATCTATGCGGTCAAAACGGTCAGGGTTCAGCTTTACAAACACTGCCATTTCTAAAATATACAAGCATGGTAAAGTTAATATTTTATTCTGTTTAAAATATGGCACGCAGCTATCAGTACTTTGCAGTTTTAAAAATGACCGTATGCATCTTTTCTGTGCTTTGAATGCAGTTTCTCTTTCAGTGGAGTTGCCCCAAAAAATAACGCCGTATCGTAGGTGACACTCAACTAAACCATGGTATGCAGACATAAGTGCGTCTAGATTTACAATAGACGACAAAGTATGTAAAGCATAAGCGGAAGTGCTTAGTTTTTTGCAAAGTGACTCTATATGTTGTTTCCAATTTAGTTTTTGATCTATTTCTAGCCCAAGAAATTTAGTATTTGTTACACTGTTAACTGTATCACTATTATATTGCACATGCAGGTTGCTCTTATCTGGCATGCGTTGGTTAAAATGCATTATCTTTGTTTTGTTTATATTTATTCTTAAGTTATTTTCGTCTAACCATTTTATGATCGATTTTAAAGACATGTTAATTTCATTTTCGTATGTATCTACACTTTTCGAAGGTATTGTCACGGTACTGTCATCTGCAAATAGGGTCATTGGTTGTTCAATGCATTCCGGTAAGTCATTTATATATAATATAAATAGCGGAGGACCCAAGACACTCCCCTGCGGTACCCCGTAATTAAGGGAAACTTGACCGCCTTCTAAATAACTGCATTCGGTTTGTCTTCAACCTCCGTAAGTATGATCATGTATCTGCACATCGATCACTTTTAAAATGGTTACCGATTCGTCAGCGTAGAATGCTGAGGGCCTTGACTACCCTGTTTTCTTTTATTGATAAACCCACTTCTCCTTCTTATCTGACTTCACATGTCCAATTCCTTTGTTCTGCCCATAGTAAAAATTTTCGCTCCGCCAATAATCGTCTTCTACAATGTCCCTCGCACCGCTCTGGGTTTATCCATTCCTCCTTCTTTGTCCAGGCGATTTCCCTTTGGAATGCGCTCCCTCAGAACATCAGGATGGCAACCAGTCGGTTGTCTTTCAAATTGAAGGCACGCGAGCACATTCGCAAGAAGTTTGCAGAATCAACACAGAGTTAATTTGTTGGATTCGGTCTCCCATTAACATTATTTTTATGTATGTATGTATCTAAGTATATATTTATATATATATTAAATTGTTTTAGTTATATTTCTTTTCTGTATTTGTTTTTTCATTAAGTTGCACCTGCCATATTTTATCTCTGCACCACCCTAAGGTCGACTGGTAGAAAATGCCCAAGGCATTAAGTCCGCCTTTGTACTTGTGCATAAAGTTTTATAAATAAATAAATAAATAAATACTTACTGATCACACATTTAGCATCGTGGTGACTTACAATCGATCCCCTAATGCCTCTCTCTTATAAAACTGTAGCCATGTAAAACAGCCTTACGCAAGGTCAAAGTGGCTTGGTCGTCCGTGCACACTCCCACCCACCCGCGCGGCGATCTATTGTCTCTAGCTTATCTCAACATTATTTATAATGACTAAGATAGTGCATTCATCCACTCCTACGCACCTCGGAACACACGCAGGTTCTAAACTATTTTTATAGTTATTTGATTGGTAGTTTAAAAGCCGTTACAATTGTAGTTACGAGTTTATTATTGATGGTCAGGGACGGTTTAACGGCTGGTAGCAGGCGTGAATAGTTTCTTCCTTCCTATGTGAAAGTGTGTGTGTAGATTGACTTTTTTGGGCTACTGAAACATCAAAAACCTGAAGCTTTCTGAAGGCCAACCCTCGTTCTTTATCGATGTAATTCAAGTCGCAATCTCATTTACAATTTAATGTCAAAAACTTGTACAAAGTTTTTTTTTTTTTTACCCCAACCATCGCCAGCTGTTTCGATTGAGCCACGATTTTTTGCCCACGCCCTATAAGGCTCTAGGGGTATGGTGTTACCCAGTTACTGGGTTGTGGAGGTCAGATAGGCAGTCGCTCCATGTAAAACACTGGTACTTAGCTGAATCCGGTAAGACTGGAAGCCGACCTCAACAATAATTGGGTAAAGGCTAGGCAGATGATGGCCCTATAAGGCTCGAAACAGATGGACTGCATTTCAACTGCACTCCGACTGCAATCGGACTGCAGTTGCAGTTTTATTGCAGTCGTACTAACTGCATTCAAACTGTAAATTTGCAGTCGGAGTGCAGTTGAAATGCAGTCCGTCTGTCTAAACCAAGTATAAGGCTAACGTTCCATTGCACCTCAGATGTTTTCTCTCCGGTTATACCTAAGGATACATCATCTGTCCGGTCGTTTGGTAACTATGCCTTGTTTGGTAATCAAAGTATAGGTTCCTGAAAAAATATTTTCATAAACTTTTGCACACACGGATTCCTACCGTTAAAACCGAGATAAGTCAAAACCACTAAGGGCACTCTTTTGTTCCAAATAAATCCATCAAACCTTTGAGCTACAAATCTGCTAAAAGCAAGTGTAACTAAGTAAAAACGAACTGTAACCGCATATGTAAGAGCCATCAAAGAACCGTTTCACCGAGATAACACGAAAGAAGCCGATTACAGCGGAAGTCACGCGCCGACTTCAAAGTACACGGAATATTAATAAAACGACTTTACCGCACCTTGTACTGTCTTATAAATGTTTTCTTTTCTCTTTAATATTGGAGTTCTTTCCTGAGGTGTGCCGTGTGGGCACCTGATAGGGGAGAACGAAAGACGTTCTGAAAAAGTTGTTCTGATTAAAAGGAAAACAGGAGGAAAACTCTCATCTTAACTTTAAAATACCCACCGTACCACCAGGGGTACGGCCAGGGGTACGGTGGGTCTGCAGTGCGTTTGACTATGGTACTAACAAAGGAAATAATTGGAATGAGTTTTTAATATAAAGCCTAATACCTACCTACCTACCTCCTACTGTATTTGAAATTGCTGGCAAAGATTTTCACCAAGAATAAAACTGGCACAAACGAATCTACTACAATGAAAAGAAAAATATTATGAAGCGGAAAAGTTTTCTAACTCTCCGAAACTACAAACTTACAGCAAAAACATAACTTTATTCAGTGGAAAGCTTTCAACACACAAGATATAAAGCCCAACAGAGAACATTAATTAAAACTAAACATCTAATAATGATGAAATGCCATTTCGTGACGACACGCGCGCGCCGTGGGCAGAACATGGCCGACGATGATAAATAAAATGGCGGAGCAACGGTGTTAATTGACATTCGAAGTTTAAAACTATCCAATAGCAGTTAAAGGCACACTTCCGAGCAGAGCAGCTCAGGCGATACTGACGCGGTGATACTGAAATTCGAAGAATTAGGACCTTCTTCATTAGAATCTCAGTGTCACGGCGTCAGTGTGCTGTGAGATTTTGCAACATACAATATTGTTAGTCATATTAATATTCTTCGTATCAGTTGTAACATATCCGCATATTTTCTTGTACCTATCTGTAATTTTCCGTGAGTAAAAATATTACATTATTATATTAAATACGCGACCATTACATGTTTCAACCAAACCACTCCACCATTGTAGCGGCCGCGCTGCGTTCGTAGTGTTTTGACTAAAACGCGAAAACGACGCTAGTGATGCTTTGTTTGGATTCATTGCAGCAGTTAAAAAATCCGTCTACTCGACAGCGTAAACACGCAATGAATACTGTTGAGATAATCAAAATGAAAGGGATGCGTGCGTGCTTGTAGTTGCCGCGAATTTCCAGTGCCGCCGCGCCAGTGTCTCCGGAGCCGCTTCGCTCGGAAGTAAAGCTTAAAACTATCCAATGGCAGTTTAAACCGTGTTGAGTCGTAAAAATGTCTCCTCTACAGCCCACACCTCAATTTGTTTCCCGGTAATGCGCCGCGACTGATTAATGCCTTTGTAAGTATAATGAGACTCGTCAGATGATACATAATCAATAATTGTGCGCGTGCGAGGGCTACGGTGCGACCAACTACTATAACTCAGAGACGCCCACGGGGCTTTTTGTTTATGGCATTTTAGTTTTTAGAGTTCTTTAACCAAAACGGAACCCGCAGCAGAAGTGGAACCCGTATAATGTCGTCCTGATCATCTGTTTGGCACTCCTAATGCGCATAAGCACACATTTATCATGATCTAATAATATCCCACAGGCTGACAGAGTATCATTACAGCTATAATTCAAAAGAATACGAAATCTCTAAGAGCCGATTTCTGAATTTTTTGGTGACATAATTTTCTTAAGTAAATAGTTTTAATTGTTTCTTTGAACTGCAAACTACAGATATAATCAATATTTTGCTTGCGTAAATACTTGTCTCATTAACGGAACCCTTTACTTTGCGTAATCCGACCACGCACGTGGCCGGACAATTCTTCAGTTTTCTGGTGACTGATTGGGGCTCAAGTATTTTATGTGTAAAGCCTTTTGTCCCGAACAACTTGAAACTTTAAACAAGAACTACTCTGCTTAAGTTTAGTTTCAAAGACCCTGCAGAGCAGCCATTTAATTAAAGACAGTGTAGAAAGGGGCAAGATTAATTGAAGATGTCGTCAGTTTGTTTCAGGCTTAGCATTTTTGTAGTTTTCAAGTTGTTTGATGTCCTGAAACTCCTGAAACAACTTGTTACTAATTGTTCTTATCATTCTTAAGTTCGTTGTTTAATTATTTGTTGACGGTTTCACTCACATAGTAGGTCAATTTGGGTTTGACTAGTTACGAACTCGAACAGAACTCGCTTTTACGATCTCATCGCGCGACGAACAATATTGTATTCATTGATTTATACGGAAAAGTTTGGTTTATTTTGAATAACTTTGTACTTATTACTACTTAGAAGAAGCTTTAACTTCGTAAAAGATGATTATTAAAACATTTTCGTACCAAATTATAGTCAAATTCTTGAAGAATTACTTCTGGAAAGCAATTCTAGATTAATCCACCAAAGTTATAATTGCGAAGACACTTGCCGAGCACCACTCAGAATTATCTGGGCCCTAATCGTCTTAGAGCTACGAAACTGAAGGTCCTCCATCAACAAATCGAAAACTAATCCAATCACCAAGGCAACCGGAATTAGAATTAGGAATTGTCACTTTGAAGGAACTCTGGCTAGCTATTTAATTAAGCTTTATTTTGTATATTTAGTAAAAGCTTAGTTTATTGCTTGTTTGTTGACTACACTTAGAAAAAACAGAAAAGCCGACAGATTAAGAAGCGAACTAAAAAGACGTAAACAACAAGAAAATCATGCTGTGCAGTCGGAGAACAAATATTCGCGAGCTGGCTGACCAAACCAGATGTATCCTCCGACTGCACAGCATGATTTTCTTGTTGTTTACGTCTTTTTAGTTCGCTTCTTAATCTGTCGGATTTTCTGGTTTTTTTTTTTATTAGTTTCCTTTTTTTTGTGTATAACTTATTATTAACACGTTTTTCGAATTTGGTATAAGTATTTAAACATATAAGTGTTATATAGTTTTTAAATAACTCTTAAAACCCTTTATTTTGATACCACTTATTATTGGTTTGGAAGAAAAAAAATAGGTCTCCCACAATATGGCGTCCATAATCTGTCATTTTTCTATTTTCCAATTTGTATGTAGCCAGTGACACTCGCAAGGTTAATTTGTGGTTAGGTCAGAATCAGAACGCACTTGGCATAACTACGCGCCAGCGGAGCGACGCGACCAAATATATGCTAAACCCCACAGCACACTGGTGCGACACTACGCAGCAAATTTTGCTCGTCAGTCCGCAGTCGATCTGCAACTTCGAAACAAGATGAAAGAACGCTATTTGTGCCTACTTGTATCTATGTTATGAATGAGTTTAGAAAAAAAAACCTGTAGGTACACAATCAAATACGAAATTTATTTACCCTTAACTCCCAATTACTAGGCAATTTTATTCCAAAAGTTGTTATTTCTGGTAATATTCATGATAAGCTCATTTTTTAGGTCATATATTTCTGGATATTTACTAACAAGAATAAAACAAACAGTCGGTTTTTTTTGTTTTTAAAATAATTTGCTTTATTTCTCAAAAACAACTTTATGTTGTAAGTAAAAGATTATTTATACTGCTACCAAAGTTACGCTTATCTTAAATTTGTGGCAAAATAGTAGCTTAAATGTGTAACTATATTATTTAGGTATATATTTGGAATGGTCTATTTAGTAGCTTTCATTTGGTACCCATATTGTTATGGCAAAGAAAAAAAATGTGCATCCCCTTTTTATGGAAGGGGAAGGGATTTTAAAAATTATACAGCCAATGTCACTCCCACAATTGACACCTCATATGTCATAATCCGTCAAATGGATATACATATATAATTACATACATACATACATATATACGCTCGAAAAACATTACTATTCGGCAGTCGGGTAAAAACTTTGCACGCACCAAACACGTAATATTTGCAGTAGCTTGCAGTATAGCACCGTTTGCTATACTGCACTAGCAGCAGCGGAACTACGCGATGCTCCACTGCGTGTCAAACTTGGTAAGTAGGTGTACTTTGTCGCGCAGTGCCGCTACATGTAGTACTGCTGCCGCATACTGCGTTATATCTCATACAATTTCATACAAGGTATATTTGGTCGTGTCTCGTCGCGTCGTTCCGCTGACGTGTGGTTACGCCTAGTGCGGTCTGACCTTTAGACGAATCGATTGACGTGAGAATCATCAAAATCGGCCAACGCGTTTGGTCCCTAGAACGCCACATAGGAACAAACATACATACATAGACTGATAAACACATTACCTTACTTCGTCAGCCGGGTAAAAACTTTCATTAAAATTATTGAACAAAGAAAAACTTCATCTAAAAATAAATATTTTAAATAAAACAGCACATTTGCCGCGAAATGAGCAAATATTTCAAACGATTTTTGTTAACTGTAAAAATAATTAATAAACTGAACTACATTAAAGCTAAAGCTTCCTAACTTGTATCCTACTTTTATAGAATATGCAGTTCTGAAATAACTATTAATAAACCCGTCCCAAGTTTATATATCTTAGTTCCCAACAACGGTTCTCAGCAAGCTGAACAAAGTTCTGAGAAAAGAAAAACATTGGCTATAAACATTACGCTACGCAGTTCCAACAAAAGAGGAAGTATTAAAAAAATATACATTTTTCAATCGTTCGCTTCTTTTTTTAAATAGCCACAATAAAATGTAAATGATACGCGTCGTGAATTAATTGCGCGTAAGGGTCAGCTCACAGCGAGTCGCGATGCAAAAACAAACAAAGTTTTTAAGATACAACACTAACTGCACTTCGCGATATTATAAATTCATTTATATGTCGTATTCTTGCACTAAAATGTGTAGTAAATATAATTTCTTTAAGACGGGCGTCCTCGACGAAGGAAGTTTGGGAAACGCTAGCTTAACGACTTAGAAGCGTTTAGTTTAGTTTTTGGGATATTGGCCGGAGAAGCACATCGGAAACAGCGAAAGGGCAAGGGGTCGATTTTTGCCCAGCAGTGGGACAGTAAAGATGGAATGAAAAAAAAATGCTATATTAAAAAGTGAGCCAGCGTCGCACCTCAGTGTGAACTGACATTGAGGATAAAGTCATCAAGCAAAATGTCAAATGGCTGGAGACCAGAGCCACGTCTCTTTTAGAATTATAAGGCGTATTACCCATCTTGCATGCTTATTCACAGGACTTGGAACTACGGCAATTTGCGAAAATAGTAGATATTGATTTTTTATAAAGTATTTCTCTCGGAACGAAGCCATGTGTTTGGGCATCTATAGCAAATTATGTCATTTAATAATACAGTTCACGGGCGACCGAGCTCTGCTCGAGTGAAAATAGAGAAAACGTTTTTCTGAAAATGAAACCAAGCTAGATCGGTTTATTTCCCCCGAAAACCCCAGTATACAAAATTTCATGAAAATCGTCGGAGCCGTTTCCGAGATTCAGATCATATATACAAGAATTGCTCGACTAAAAGTATTAGATACACAAAAATATAATAATGTTTTTATAGATACTTAAGTAGGAATAAAGCTGTTTTGTGACGATTTTGTTAAACTAGGCAACTTAATTTTACAAGTCGGTAATGAAATCAATAGGGAAAAACGATATTTTTACTTATAACCTAATTATTTTATCAAGCCCTTAATTGCGCCATTTACTTTCTGAATCCAAAATTCGCATCCATATCTCACTTCATATCATTTCTATTCAATCTCACTTTCTCAAACGAATTTTCAAGAAAAATCCTAAAAGTTAGCCGACTAGAAACTATATTCCTCATTTCTCCAGTTTGCCGCTCCGCGTGAGTTTAGAGGCTCGTCACGTCTCACGCACCTCGGGACGTGTTCCTACATAAATAATATAAGTTTATAAGACGTATGTCGTATCTCGTACATACGATGATACGACACTTCGCACAAATCTGAGCGCAGTATGAGAGATGTGTGAGAAATCTGTAGTTAATTTGAATTGAAATTTCTTAACAATTGTTTCTGTGGAGATAGAATACGCAGGTATGTTGTTTAATGTTATTGAATATTAAACAATAAGGTATTTACTGTACGTATTGTCTGATAGCTAAGTGCGAACTTGTGTAGATACTAAGTTAAGAACAATTTGTCATACACTCCAGTTTCGTTGTATAACTATTTAGTGTTTATTAGTTATATGTCGGTGTGTATTCCGAAAGAAAGAAGAAAACGTGTTGCACCGACCCTAAGTATCATGGAACAAAGACAGGAGGATGATGATGTTGGCCTCTCAGATCAATGGCCTAGAATCCCGTAAACCGTATTTTTATAAAATACGAGGGGTTTTGCGGAAAAACGGCTTATCGCGTAAAGGCAGTCACTTTGCTCAATCTGACTGACTCCCACGATATTTTCGTATAGTTTATACGTCGCTGTCGAAAAACTTAAAACAATAGGTACCAAAGACACCAACTTCGGAAAAGAAAATGTTTCGCTTTGTAGTGTTTTGTTTTGGAACACTATTTGAAATCGCGATTTGAATCTCACTTTTTCATGCAATGACCTATACGAGTATGTATACTATACAAGTAATAATATAACCATATTTTTATAATTCATTTGTAAAGGGCAATTTAACTGAAGAACCCTACAATAACGAAACCACCAGATATATTAGGTTGGAGAAAAAGTCTTTTCGCATTATAGTATGTATGAACTTGTAATAAAATCTCTTTGGCTAAACTATTTGCATCTGGCTAGTTTTGGTATCATTGAAAGTTTAAATTTTAAAGAACATAATTCCAAATTCAAATTATGAAAATGTGTAATTTTCATTTGTTTTTCGTACCGTCAAGATGAGTGAATCTAATGAAGAAATTCGATACATTTTACAATTTTACTACAAAAAAGGTAAAAATGCAACGCGAGCCGCGAAAAAATGTTTATGGACCTAGTGCAGTGTCTGTGAGAGTAGCACAAATTTGGTTTAAGCGTTTTCAATCCGGAAATTTTGATGTCAAAGATGCACGTCGCTCTGGTCGCCCTATTACGGATAAAATGGATGCCATTTTTGAAAAAGTGGAGCAAGATCGGCATATCAGTAGTTACGACGTAGTTGAAGAACTAGGAATTGACCACAAAACAGTTTTGGCGCATTTGAAAAAAACTGGGTACCCAAAAAAGCTAATGAACCGTGTACTCATTTGTGATTCTTTTTTACGACGTAATGAAACCGAACCAGTTTTGAAGAAGCTGATAACTGATGATGATAAGTGGATCACGTACGACAAGAACGTGCGAAAAAGGTCGAGGTCAAAGGCAAAGGCAATGGGATCATGTCCCTACCCACAAGATGGCAAGAAGTTATCGAACAACATGGTACCTACATACTTTAGTTAAATGTAAATAAAATATATTAAAAAATGTTTTGAATTTTCTTAAAAAATGCGAAGAAACTTTTTCCCCAACCTATTATATGCAATGACCTATACGAGTATGTATACTATACAAGTATATTATAACCATGTTTTTATAATTCATTTGTAAAGGGCAATTTAACTGAACAACCCAACAAAAACGAAACCACCAGATATCATTGCTCACAAATCTAGCCATAGATACAACTGTCTACCAAGCGGCTGGCAATCTGCAAAGTTAGCCATATTCTAATTGGAGCAACTAAGAGATGATCGTCTGGTTATTGTTCTTCATTTACTTTAATTGAGTTTTGATCGATCAGGATCATGTGTGACTGCCTGCTCGCGTCTGATCGCCTGGTAGCGTCTGCCTGAATCTATCATGCATTAGTGACGGATGCTTGCATACATTTGTATCACGACTGTAGGTATGTGCAACAATAGACATCGCAAATGCTTTAGCTAATTGGCTAAACTACTGCGTTATCTAAACTATCAATCGTGATGATTGATATTTGGTGATTGATTGTTTGCTTGTTTCTAAAGATATTATGTTTTTGTTTCCCTTGTCCTAGGGATCAACAATAAGATCGATCCTAACCTTATTACAATCTAGCCTTATAAATAGACTAATAAGTAATTTAATTTTAACCTAACCTATTAAATTGCCTTTACTAAGAATGCGTCCAATAGCACTTTTCTTATTGTCCCTATTAAGGCGAATATACTTCGTAAAAATCAAACAAGCTTCCTAAACAAAACACTACATAGCGAAAAATAACTTTTTTTCCGAAGTCGGTGTCTTTTGTACCTATTGTTTTCCGTTTTTCGATACCGACTAAAAAGAAAGTTATATTTCGCGTCGTAGTGTTTTGTTTTGGAAGTCGTTTGTTTTTTTGTTAATAAGTTTTTTAGTTTTTGCTTTTTAGATTTGGTAGGTACCTAGATCCAATTAACATTATAATTATTTATGGCCAAAGTACATCTTATAACGATTCTAATACGTTCCGGCTTCATCATCAGATCAGTTCGATGGTACCATTTTCATCAGTACCATTTATTTATAAGTATTTGCTTCATCATAGTCGGTTAACGATTCGAGATATCTTAGACATACTTACCATTAAGGAGTTCCATTGGCCATCTGTGGTCTTCTTCATCAGTACCACTTCACCATATGATACTTTCTGAGTACAAATGATTGCATTGTTGATGAAAATACAAAAATCGCTATATGTATGCCTATAATATTTGAGCTAGCCTCTGTTTCTCTAGGATGCCATCATCAGATCCTGATCTGATGACCATGGGACCACCTGAAAAGTATACAAACAAAAGAAGAATTTTCCAAATCGGTTCAGAAGTATTTTAGTAATCGGAAAATTACTTAAAAAAACAAAAAAATCGTCCAATTGAGAACCTCCTCCTTTTTTTAAGTCGGTTAAAAAGGTATTATGTGTAAATACGAATACGATTATGAAAAATCTTTCTAAGTATAATAGAAAGCTATACCGTGGCTGAGTGTCATAGGAAGGAGGAGTTTCTATGTTCGACTTTAAGTTTGCTTTTTTTTGTGTTGTTCACCGATATCTCCATCAATCGTGGACCAATTTAGAAAATATTTTTTTTTTTTGAAAGTGTATGTTCCCAAATTGGTTCCATTTTAATTTGGTGAAGATCTTCGGAGATATACAATAGAACTATTCAATAAATGACGGCAAATCTCTCGGGTTTGCTGCAATCGCATTGTGTTTATTTTTTATAAAATTTCATAACATAACATCTCGCCAGTAGAGCACTCTAAAGGAGTACGCAGATGTGTACAGTTCTCCTTGGTACACACTCATTTCACCAGTTATGTTGTAGTTTCATGATATTCGGGTAATCTATTCTGGCATAAAACGTACCTTACTAAATAACTTGCCTATTAGATACAAATAAAAACCTTTTTACAAAAAATAATTTATATATGTTTTTGGTAGGTACCAATTTTGTTTCGTTATGGTCACCGGCTTCCCTATAGAAAGTTATTTTTCACTTTGTGGTGTTTTTATTTGGAAGTCGGTAGTATATTTTTGTATATTATTTTGTATATAATACAAACTTTATATTACCTTGCTTCCGTTTGTGTGTCTGGCAACTACCTACAAACATCGACAAAATTTGCGGAATCAAATAAAAATTAAGATATAAAAAAAAAAGGTTTCATTTTAAAAACAAAACAATATTAATACAGTTTAAGTACACCTTTTAAAATTAAAATGAGATCGCATTTAGTAGTACTTTTATGAATAACACGACTTAAAGGGAAAACTCGACATTGTTGATTTTTGAAGATAACCAAGGAAAGTTAAAAAAGTTACTTAAAACAAAAAATATAATAAAGTAATATCAAATTATATTGTGGGTTCCTCCACGTGCTTTTAATAAAGTTTTCACCCGCCTGCCTGCATGTTGGATAAATTTGTCATTGTCTCTTGAGGTAGTCTTTATCATTCCCATACAACGGCGCTTCATAGTTCACACCCACATTGACAGGTGTAGGGATTATGAATGAGAATATCGTTTTAGCAGGTCCTAGACGTATTCTATCGGATGCATTCTGGTGATCTAAGTCAGCGATTCCAAAGCTGCAATATTGACGTTACTACGGTACGAGTTGAGTTCAACAGTTGTATGTGGCTGAGCATTATCCTGGATCAAAACGATGTGACCACTGATACAGGAGCAAATTATAGATACCACATTTTATTCTTAAATAACATTTCTATAGAGATGTACAATAAGATTCCCTCCATCGAACACCACCCAGTCCGCACGAGCTCCCAAACATGTCCTACCTGAATTTAATATTGTTCCTCTACCATGTACCACTGTAGTTTAAAATTGACAGATTATGTTGTTCTTGTTTAAATATTCAATGCCGTCCGTCAATTCGATTTAAATTAATTCCACACTCATCAACAACTCTCTAAACAATATTTTACTACATTAGTCCATAGACCAACGTCTATTTGCCGAGCAAAAGTCATTCTGTTTCAAATATGCTGTACCTCAAGTTTTGGACCTTCAGCGAAGACAAGCGAACCAAACCAGTTTTCTTCAACCTCCTTTGTACCAAAAACTTACTTTCTGTTGCACTTCGAACTTCCTTCAGCTAATTTCTGGCTTGAACGGACTTTAAACGCGGGTTTTTGCAAAACCGAAACTAAATAAAACTATTATGTATGTTAGAATTACGAACTTTCTGTCCTGATACTCTCACAAAAGCATTAGTCTCTCTGGATCATTGGAAACTGGAATAAATAATTGAATCAGGTAAACGATGAATTACGCATATTACACTGTTGGTCTGATAATTTCTTCTCATCTCAAGCGCCCCGGCTCTCTCTCTCGGTTTGGCTAAAGTTGGCCACAAAGATGTCCTTAACTTCGAAAAAGATATAAACATTAAAAATTAAACAAATAACTCAGTATGTTATTGACAAAACTTTAAATCTCTCTTTAAATCATAACCATAAAGTGGCAGTAATCAAAATTCTCCCAAAATGATGTAAGTTCGAATAAAGTTAATCGCATGACAAGTGACGTTCAATTCTTTTATCATTAAGGAATAATTGGTTCTATTATAAAAAAAAAAGAAATTATTTATTTCTTGTTCCGCTAATTTTGCCAGTGTGTGAAGTAATCCATTTTTCAATTGCTGGCATCCGATTAAGCTGAAACTTAGCGTACATGTAACTTTGGAAACTTAGTGACATGGTACTATGGAGCTGAACTCATCATGGTGCCGGCAAAAGGCCATGGCAACTCCTTAACCAGACAATATAGCATCATTGTGTTTGGGGTCATTGCAATACAAAACGCTTGTTCAAAAGATATTTTTCATAATACTTATTTATCTTGTAAAAATGCACGCTCCCGTGGCATTGGTCATGGGAGAAAAAGCGCGGGATAAGTTTTCAAGTGTTTTGTAATCTGAGCCATCTAGATAATACAAGCAATAAAATGCAACCAGGCCATAAAACTAATATTTAAAAAAAAAAAAACAAGCAATAAAATTAACACAAAAAAAAACAATAAAATGCTTTGAAAATAGAACACTTGACACTAATACAGTCATAACTTCGCTAAAATATTAGACCAATCCCCGCACCCTAAACAAACAGGGTTGGGACACTATCCGACTCCTATAAAAACATAAAACAAATCGATGCATTCACCCTTCGGCCAGCTAGCAGCATGAATCGTCCATTTTATCATGAGGCAAGTTAATATCCCAATATCGGGCGGATATGACAATCGCGCGCCGTCATTCGGTATTCAAATAGCACGGTATTCGACCTCGCCCATCCCTTAGTGGATCAGAGGCCGATACAAGGCTGTAGGGTCTTGTTTGTAGTACCGTTTTATGGCTGTTTGTTGAGGGTACGTTGATCGGTTATTCGGGGAATTTAGATGGGCATTGGAGTTGCACCTGAGTTCATGGAGATTAGGCTGACAAGCTGAATGAACACAGATCTATTGTGGCGAGTGCATTTGGACTATTTGTGGCTATAATTTTGTCATATCCACCTCAGCACTTAGGTAAACTTTTCAACATGGTCTAAAGTCGTTGAGGTTTGTCAAATAATCGACTTTCTGTCATAAACACTACTTATTATCTCTGAAGTGACTGCTTTTTATGGCGGTTCTAACAAAAACAGATTTAAATTATATAAAACAATGCAAACATTTCGATACCGAATAAATTACTTTTGAATGATCACAATAAAACCATGTAGTGGTCATATATAAGTGTTATAAAATCCTCTAAAACAGCAATCCTCAATTGATATTAGATACAAAACCAGACATTATATGGGTGCGCTACAACATAAGATCAAAGATCAAATTCCTTGAATTCGAAATGCTAATATTTCTCAGTTACGTCAGGATACTTACCATGGAGCATTCACACTGTCTTATTTACCATTAATTATAAGTTTTGTATTATAATAATGGTTGATCCTATTCTTATGTTAATATGAAGTCGCCGATTCACTTTGAATTGTAAATTGCTTTTAAAATGATTATATCAGGCTCTTTATTACTACAGTAAATGTCTAATTTGGATTTTATTAATATTTGAATATTCTTCTAATTTAGATGGCTGAGTAAAAGATTAGAATTGGATTAACGGATTTTTTAAATTTACATTTCAAAATATGCTCATAACTTTTATATTTATACTCATTATAAACTGTTTAATGTCCGCTGTCCCACTCGCAGTGCTAAATAGTGCACAATCTAAGAAAAGTAGATAATGTGTGTCGTAGATAATTTATTACTGATCGTAATTTGTTTTTAATGGCATATGTCACAAAAACTATGTCTAAAGCCTGCTCTACACTACTCGCGAAGTTGCCTCGACGAAGTACTCGTCGAAGTTGATCAAAGTCCGAAGTATGTGACTACACACTCGTGCTACCTCGCGAAGAGCTCAGTAGCACGGCGCCCGCATGATAGGCATCGTGGATAGCGTTCAAGTGTCAGCTGCCGTTGCAATGTGTACTCTCGCGTATTATAACTACGTGCGTATTTATCATGCAACGAAAATGTGTTAAAACTGAACTGAGCCGAGTAGTGTAGTAAGACGCTTCGTGTTCGCAACTTCGGGTCACTTCGAGTCCTTTGACTCGGGAGCAAAAACCGACAACGACTTGAAGTCGCCCGATGCGAGCCGAGGTTGCACGAAGCGAAGCGAAGTGCCCTTCTACACTATCGTATTCGCTCAACTTCGACCAACTTCGCGAGTAGTGTAGAGCAGGCTTAAACCATGTCTAAACAATCAATATAATCTTTTCAGGGTTACCTATTATCTTTAGTTTGTTTTTGTGGTCATGAAAATTATGTCGCTTCAGCCAAAAGATGTCAACAACTGCACATCCATAGACTTCCTGAAATAATACGGTCACAGCAAGCAACCATGGCCATGTCGCTCGCTTTTCAGATGGGTTCTTATTATGAATTGTTCATCCTGGTTCAAATCACAATGGAGCTCAAGTTAAAGACCCAGGGGGGTAACCACAAGCTCTTAGAGTAAGGTTATTTTGAGATCGAGTAAGTGACAGATGTATACAAGTCAGATACATCTGTCCCTTACTCGATCTCAAAATAACCTTACTCTAAGAGCTTGTGGTTACCCCCCAGTTGTGATCAAGGATTGTTCAAAATCAGAACTACTTAGATTTAAATTCAGGAGATCAGTATTTCAAATAGGCAGTTTACAAAGGATTTATCAGAATTCGTAAAGAAGAGTCAACGGCCAATATCAATTTCACCGAATTTAATAAGACTGTAAATATATATTAGCTATCTGAATCATGCGACTAAACCATTGACTATACTTGACATCAAATTACATTCATTGTGCACCTCTAACATACCAATTGGTAGGTAAATTTAGGCTTCGTACGTAACTAACTCAAAGGTCACTTCAAAGTAAATTAATAGTCCGGTTGCAGACCAGGAGAAAAGCTAAGTTAGCTTTAGGTTTGGTTTGGGTTTTTGAGCAAGCATATTTAGGGCGAAAATGGATAACTGAGTAGATGCGGCTTTTTGAAAGACCAACAAGAATATATCTGAAAAGCTTCAGATAGGAGCCCATTGGTAAGAGGTCCAATTTCAGATTTCCAAAATGCTCGTACAAAACCACAGTTATGGAACTTCGATCGATATCTGTCAGCGTGGTGTTTCGGCAAATAGACATCAGTGTCGACTTGGCCCCGGAGGAGTTCATTTGATCGGGTGCGGTTTGACAGAAAATGACATAAATCCTACGAAGAATTTGTAACATTTCCCTAAATCTGACGAATTTTAAAACTTCGATTTGGACAAATTAAAAAAAAGTACTTCGTCAGATTTAGGATAACCACCAACTTTGTCGACAGATTTGCGTATTTACAAGGCGCACCGATCAAATGTAACTTGTACTTAGCATAGTCCTTGGTCTGAAACCGGCTTAACAATTCAAGCTCAATACATCATTGTCATATTTTACTCATTCATCATAATATCCAAAATCCATTCGTTTTCATTATTTTTAATATAACTCTGACAGCTTATACCCCCTTAGCAGGTACCAATCTATTGATCCTAGACTCAAGTAACTCAAAATAATACGTTCTATAAGAAGCACCTACAAATTCTAGTTATTAATAGTTATTGTCTGCGGTTGTCTTTGTAATCCACTGCTTATGACAGCTCAGTCTCATTTAATTTTGAATTATTTTCAGACATTTCGTTCATTTCTAGATACTGGGAACAGTAATAAGAATTTTCAATCATAAAGCTTGTTTAAGAAATACTGAGTTGAAGCGACAAAAGTTATCACGAGTTAGATTTTTTTTCAGGGATCTTAGGATAAAAGACTTAAAGGGTAAAGATTAAAATATTCAATGTAAAATATCTTCGGTAGCATGGGCTCCAACGGATCAGTTGAGCGCTCCACTATGGGGCGTAGACAAGCATGATAAAAAGTTAGCAACCCCAGAGGCCATAGACAAGTAACATTATATCATCGAAAGCCTTTTTGGTAATCGCTATCGCCACGATACTTACATTTTGACATATCGACTATCGCCTTCGCTGACATCGAATGCCAAATGTCTAGAGCCACAGATCTACCTATAGCTTTTCAAGCACATCATATTGTCATCATTTAAAACACATCCTTTTTAAATACACAACATATTACCAGATTAAAAGCATATTTATTAGGGCCCAGTTCCCAGGCACCAGGGCTGACCTTAGGTACACAACCATTTAAAAAGTACGTGAGAGTCTGATCCTCGACCATAAAACGTAACAAAACATCCAGTTACAAGTACACAAGTTACTGTAACGTTAGAACGAGGAAGAGAGAGTGTAACGTGATATTTATTACTCCAATTAGGGACAACATTTGTATGGATTAACTGCCACTAATCACGAAGCAAGGGTTTCAGTGAAACAGGCGGGTACAGGCTCATTGTGGAGCGTTGAGTCGCCAGCTTTTGTATAACACATGGTTGGGCTTCGAGGATTCTTTGAATATTTCTGCTGGTTTTATATTTTTTGGCAAATGAGATCTATAACTTTCTTTGGAGCTTTAGTACCGACGTTGTACAGCAACAAAAATATAAACGTCGATGTACAGGAATACTCACAGAATTAACTTGCTTTTGTTAGGTTTTGATTCTTTTTAACTTATAATGGCTTGTTTTAATTAAAAACAAATGATCTTATTGTTACAGTTTGGTTATTTGTTATGGTTTTTGTTTTATATAAATACCTATATGTCTTAATAATTCCAAAGGGCTGCCATGGAGGCGATATTTTTTAAGGTAAACACTTGGGAGCTTGTCGAGTGTTTCTATCGGTATGCGCGGACATTCGGTCGTTGGCCGTCGCCTGAGACGCTTGTTGGTTATGTCAATGTCAAAGTCATAGACATCTCTTTAAAAATGTAATCCTTTGTTAACAGTTTTCTCAGATTATAAACCTAATTGACCAGTATGAGTTTGATTTCACATATCACATCCAAGTATTCGTAGCAGGCATAGTGTTTACTACATTTCAGAAGTGACAAGAACAACCAAAACGTAAGTACACGCCCAAATTGTAATTATAATTTGATTGATGTGATCATAGTTATTGATGTTGGTCAGTCACGGATCTTTACAATATAACGAGACCCGTGAGACCATAGTCTTCTTAAGATGATACATTGACTTAAACAATTAAGTACCATTACTTTCTTGTTTTTCATTTTGCCAGCATCATGTATCATCATGCTGAACGTTAAAATTTTGAAATCTTGTTTGGCTTGTCTATCACATTTTATATATTACTGATTAGTTTTGTGAGTTTTTTCAAGAGTTTTTACAGCGTGAGCACTTTTAAATCTAAATCTGTTCACACCTTAAACAATTGTCGATTTATGTGTCTTGGGTTCGAATCCTAGTCATTACTTAGCATCTTATCAATAAGATGAGAGAGCCAGAGAAGTTATAAGGTTATTTAATAACAATCAACAAAGAAAATTGTGTCGTATTTGGTATATATAGATATCCCAGAATTTAGTCATATTGCGTTTTGACGGCGCTTATCAAGCGGGGCGTCAACCGGTACCCCAAGCGAAACACTTGATACCGCATTCTTCGCATGGGACTCAAGTGTTTACACTTATAACAAAGGTCCCTTCGTTTATTTTTAGAACAGGACAAGTTAAGTGTCAAAGCTTGTTTGTATAACATAACATGCTGACCCGCGTGAATTAACTATAACAAAGGAAATGATAATCATGCCTAACTGGTGATAATATGTTGAACGTAATGTCTAGACAATTACGGTACATATAATTAATTGTTTTTACCTTTTGAGTAATGAGTGACTTGAAAAAGGGTTAGACGGATGCAAATTTATTGTCTTCTTACAACCACTTCCCGATAGGCTTAAAATGCATTAATCTACGGCTCTAAAGTTCTTTTTGGTTACGAGATTTCAGACTATGCCGAAATCTCCGGGCTACGGCCCACTCTGCCAAGCGGCGCGGAACTCAGCTGCAGCGATGAAGCCCAGAAGCAGACATCGAGACGGGCCGTGCGCAGCTTAAGATGCTGAAGTAGGAAGTACGGCGAGAGCGCGAACGTCAGCGCGTCGCCGAGACGACTGTGCTGGCGCCGCCGAAGACCTGCGGAAGCGTCGCGTCGTGGCAACGAGCCACGAGTGGTCAGCCGCCATCGCAGCGTCTCCGTGTGAAGACGAGACAACGAGCAACGTGAAAAGGAAAGCGCGAGGCGCGGACAGCGGCATCGCGACCGCGAAACATGGATTGACAGGTCACGTAGTCCTTCTTTTTATTTGATAGCATTAAGAACTTTAGGAACGGTCTAGCTTTGCCAACCGTGATCCAAAGCGCAGCAAAATCACTACAGAAACATGATCAAATTTGATTTTTCGTCCAAAAACCATCGAATAGACGTTTGGTTACATATTCTCGTGCGTAAGTTGAATGCGTGCGGTTCGGTATACAGTTGGGATGAAAGTATCACCATTCATTTTGCTAACTAAAAATAACAAGGGTTGTCCACGATGTGGCACAATAGTTTAAGTAGGTGCTATTCTATTTATTGGGCAAGAATGGCAAGATAAATTATTGAACGCGTTTCCGTGCGAACTAAACTACGCCTAGAACTTTAAAAATATGATTAGCAGAGAGCAAGCGTAACGAGGTGTTTTATTATGTAAAATAACGTCTTATTTATCAAAGCGAAATACAAGATAGTTGTAGGCGCCTCATTTTTCACACAGCACTAAGCCACTGTGAAGTGCACACGTTGTAATAAGATTGGTTGTGCAAAAGAAAAGTTCTACAGTAAAATAGAAGATAGAAATAAAAAAACAGTAGTGATGCGGCACACAAGCTATGACAACTTATTTTAAACGATTAAACAACAAAGACTGTTCATAATGAGTAATAGAGTCTGTTTCTAATCGGTATATGGATAATAATTATTACCTACAAATAAAACAATAGCGTAAGTTGTTTTGTACTAATCTCACGATAATGTGCCCACGAATATGAAGTAGTGGTGGGCGATACAAACCGTATATAGTTACGAAATCTATATATCGGTACAATATCTAAAAACCGCTTACTGGTTCGTTTGAAAACCATGTATTGCAAAATCTAGATATTTACATACCGCTCGCTCCGCATCGGCTTCGGCAGATTTCGGCCCGATGCGGTGACGTGACTCGTGTGCGACAGAGCGCAGGTGATATAGATTTGCAGTAGTTAGAGCGGTATAGGTATGGTAATATTATTTGCAACTTACACAATACAAATTTGAGCTCATTTAACATATTTTAAAGACATAGTTTAGATCTTAAGCTCGTGTATTTAAAGTTTAGTATAACAACGCATTTCAAATATTAAATTAAATTATTGGACGCTTTCATTGGTGAAGATACTCATTTCGAAAGAGACCAATAATTTTTGGTAATACCTAATTATATAAGTGAATTTGTTATACTCTTTTATGCGATCAAAGACTTTGCCTTGCCGAATTCACTTACGAAATTAGGCTGCACAATAGTTTTAAAAATACATACGCGTTCGCACAGTATCTAGTTTAATTCAAACAAATCTAAAATACCGATTTTCATCTAATATCGTAGCAACCAAAAAGCAGCGTATTGGATCAGGTTTGAAAATATCGCGTACGGACAATATCTAGATATTGAAATATATAGTTTTGGGATATTGGAACTCGAAATCTGATTTGGGTACGATTCTCAGAAAAAGCGATACGACCCCAGGCCTAATATGAAGGGTTCTGGAATAGCGCGACATGGTTGTCAATGTAAAGACTGTTAATGTCAATTTAGTGGTAGGTCATGTGACTAACCATTCTCTTCCCTATGTTTACAGTAAAATGCAATTTGAGTTTTAAGTTGTTGTATACCTATAATCTAATGTTCTACAGAGAGAGGATTCCAAATCGTTAAATGTGATGAGTTATTAGTGTTTGATTGAATGTAACTAATATAAAAATAAATACCAGCCCGTTACTGTCTCACTGCAGGATAAAGGCCTCTTCTCATACAGAGACAGCACGAATATTGATACCACTCCTGCTTGAGGCGGTTTGGCGTTTTACAATTTAAATTATCTGTAAGTCCAGACTTTTACACCGATGCCAGCGATGTCCAAGATAAAATTAGAAAGTATTAGGAACTGGCTGACTGAAGTAACATCGGCACTTTTCCGGATTTGAACTCACGACCTTCCAGCTCGAGATACGATGTCTTAACTACTGAGCCACCACGGCTAATTAAGTAATGCCATTTAAATATTAGATTAAGATAGTTTAAAGGGTACAGTCAACCTAATTTATGCATAACAAACTTAAAATATAGAAGTTCTCTTAATGTACAACTTATGTTAAACTGTCAATACCTATGGTATTGTAATTTTGACCATAGTGTTCATTGTATTAGATCATAAAGAGAATAAAAAAATAGATAACGCGATAAAGCAGACATTATGTTTTTACACAATTGTTGTTATAGAAAGAATACAGAAACATATTTTATTACAAAAGTTATAAGAACTATTTATAGTCAAATGATGAAACGTCTAGTAGATATTATCCTAGTGTCGAGTCTTTTAGTAAAGCAAGATGGGTGCACTAATCGCCACCATCTTACTCAATTGATACCAAGTTTGTTGACTAAGGAAATATCACCTTTAAGCAAGGTTATTCGTTATTATATTAGAATGTCAGCAGTAAAATACGCTGAGGACCAGGAATTATTCGAACCAACAGCGGTTTCGTTTTGATACATTTTTATAACATTATTAATGGTTCATAGTCGCACTATTGAGTTGGATTTAAGATCTATAAAAGATGAATATGAAGAAGATGTATTAATGTTCATTCACGGAGCAGTTCTGAGACTTTTAAAGACAACGAAGGCAATTTTTTATTTGCTCTTCCTAGGCGAGCTTATAGAAGAAAAATGAGAAGGATGATAAGAACTATATAACAATTAATATTGGGAAGGAGTTGCTTTGTTCTGAACTTGTGTTAATATTGACATCTTGTTGAGGCTTTCACAAACTAGTATCAATATGTTTGGTATAACAACCATCGTTTGAGGTTCTATACGAATGATACGAAAAACATTGACTCATTGCTAAACAATGTTGGTACCTATCTTTGCACGCATACAATTTAAGAATAGTATGAAAAACGTGATAAACGAGGTAGCTCGACCTAAAACAAACGGGTAAATAAAGTACGGGTATAGTGATGGATAACCACACCATGTTATCAACGTTTTAGTCATGGATTGGTATGTTTTAACAATGATACCGCACCAATCAATACCGAAAGCAGACGCAAAACAACAGTAGTTGTGGAGCGTATGAAATTGTGATTCATGTAACCAGTGGTCCGATTGTACCAGTTACCACCGTAGCTAGAGATTTTTGCATGAAGTCGTAATAATGCCAGTTTATTATATCCTAAAAGTTGCTAGAAATAACTGACAAAAAGCATTGAGTAATGTACTAGAACTCAAAGTCAAAAAGTAAGATTTAAAACAAATATTTGTTTTAATTTATTATTCTTTCAGGTAGAACCTCTTTGTCGAAGATTTAAAGTAAATACTGTTAGTATGGGTACAGAATGCCAACTTAACAGTTTAACTTATAGAGGATGATGTGATTGGCTGTGTTTCTACATCCTGGGAAATTAATGGCTGTATGAAGCCTTTCTTATACTAATTATACCGAATTTAAGAAACTGTTATGTACAGAATATTATTGGTTGTAATTACAGGTCAGGACGCGAGGCATCCTGGCTAAGAGAGTCCTTTCGGCTATCGGCTTGAGCGTAAATCGAGGGCTCTTGCTGCTGTCGCGAGGGATGATAATGGATGAATGTCAAGGTCCACCGAACTGATGGCGCGAGGGATGATAATGAGTGAATGTCAAGGACCTCCGAACTGATGGCGCGAGGGATGATAATGGGCGAATGCCAGAGACCTCCGAACTGATGGCGCGAGGAATGATAATGGGTGAATGTCAGGGACCTCCGAACTGATGTCGCGAGGGACGCCTGCTGCCCGTTTAAGAGAAAAGTCCTTTCGGCTATCAACATGAGATTTAACTGATCGGCTCGTGTTGGTGTCGCTAGGCGTCCTGATTTACTGATCGTTCAGGATGTTAGGGCCCTGATTTTCTGATTTTCCAGGGATGGTGTTCGTTCACGACAAATGATCGGTCGTGATCTTTCTCTTTGATGTTGGATATTAATTAAGAAATTGATAATTTCTACAATTGTATAATTGTTAAAAGTTCAATAAAGCTATTTTGTTGGTTTGTATAAATAATAATGAAAAGTTTGTTCTTCATTGGTGTCATAGCCCCACGGCGTTCCATTGCGAGTATAAACGAATCATAAATAAATGATATTGTAATAAGCTCGAGGTGCATTATCCTCAAAATATTGTAAAACTTTTTTTTAAAAGAGTAAGTATGGAGTTTCTTGTCCGTTCTTCTCCATTACAATCTACATTTCCGAATGGACAGTAGAATCAATAGGTATCATTTTTTTTTTAACTTTAAATTTAAATTTATTGAAATTTAAAAGATTAATGATTTGACTAAGACTTTGACACTACTCTGTTAGTATGATATTTGTTTGTAAAAATTATTAAAGTATTTAATTAATCAATAAGGTTGAACGAGCAGCCAGGAACCCGATTGTTAGGTTTCCACCTGGAGTCGTGTGCAGGGACCCACACGATGTCAGGACGGACGATTGTTAGGTTTTGATTCTTTTTAACTTATAATGGCTTGTTTTAATTAAAAACAAATGATCTTATTGTTACAGTTTGGTTATTTGTTATGGTTTTTGTTTTATATAAATACCTATATGTCTTAATAATTCCAAAGGGCTGCCATGGAGGCGATATTTTTTAAGGTAAACACTTGGGAGCTTGTCGAGTGTTTCTATCGGTATGCGCGGACATTCGGTCGTTGGCCGTCGCCTGAGACGCTTGTTGGTTATGTCAAAGTCATAGACATCTCTTTAAAAATTTAATCCTTTGTTAACAGTTTTCTCAGATTATAAACCTAATTGACCAGTATGAGTTTGATTTCACATATCACATCCAAGTATTCGTAGCAGGCATAGTGTTTACTACACTTTTGATAACTAGTGGGATTGTCTAGATAACTAGATAAACTTAAACTATTAAACACACGAAACAAAAACATTCAACACAAGCACACCACACTCAATACTCACTCTTACTACTCCGTTATTTTGTTTTATAGTTATATAATATAATGTAAACGTAACCACTGTTATATAGTTCATAATGTCTGGCAAGTGAACTGCGTCCTGAAATACAGGCTCGGCCTAGCTCATGCGCAGTTGCACATTTTTATTTTTGACATATATTAATAGCTTTATTAGTAGTTTAATCAGAAAGTTCAAAATTGTACAATTTTATGAAGAAATAAATAAAATGTAAAAATAATAATTTAATTTAAACTTGATTCAAATATTGACATGAAACGACTCTTTTCTGTAATTAATATCAAGACAAAATGCATTTCATTACTTATTGGGAACAACTTACTGCAGAGCCTATTTTTTGTCGACAGATATGAATTAATTAAGAAGATTGTGCAAGGGGAATTCGAAAATATGAAAAAAAAGTTACAAAACGCTTTTTAGGTTGATATAATGATCAATAAACCAGTCTAAGTCTACGGAGTAAGAATAATATTTATTGTATGTTTTTAAAATATCAGTGCAGCCAAATTCTTAGAAACCATAGCAAAGCATTGCAAGCCACAAAGATGAACCACAAATTAAGTTAAAACCAAATCTGACCAATTATCATTAGATCACAGCCCACTGGGCAATTTAATTAGCAAGCCGGCCTGCCACGCCAAAAGGCGCCACGAAGGAGATAGCGCTCAAGATAACCAAAGCGAATCAAACGAACAAAACTATTAAAAAGAAATATCCAGATTTGAATATAAAAGAAGAGAGAATAATTCGTCTAACAAACTCAAGATTCACAAGTTCAATTTAATCTGCGAGAGGTCACGGAAAGCTATATATTTCGCATACAATATATTCTAAATTAACACTACAATGGTATAATTTAGAATATGAGTCATCTATACCAATTAACCTTATGAAATTTATATGCTTTTACTTATGAATACCTACTGCCGCTTTGGAAATACCGCTGCTAAACCGGCACGGGGCGCCATGGGGTCAAGCGATCATGTTTTCTATAAGGTATGGGGCCATCGTATGGCGGGCCATAATCGCCCACGACGTTGAGGTGGTACACTTTATAATACAAAAGATGGTATATACGTAAAATATGGATGTACAGAGGTCATAGCATGAGGGGAAACAAGATTTTCGCGGCGTTTCTTCACATAAATATGACAATTTTCTCAAAAATGGTTTTCCTATTGCATTTATTACCTGTTTATGCCAATATGTCGAACATATTTAAAGTGCTCGTGGTAGCTATGTTCCGCACAGAAAACAACTTAAATTATCAAAAAAATAATTCAGATAAAAATGCAACTTTATCGAAACATGAACTACGCCTGAAAATAGTAACTTTTTTAACATTTTCCGTCTGTCTAGTTACCTAGCAAAAAAAAGACAACAAGTAGGACGTAGTAGACGTTGCATTTTAAAATTCAGTAACCAGGCGGCCACATTTCTTTTTTATCGTCTGCACGTCACAGTGTGACGTTACGAAAAAATCATCAGAGGATTAAATTCTTCTGGCTGGTTTATTAATTTTCACTTATTTACTTTCTCAGAGCTTTTTGATATTAAAATATAGCTTTAATTTTCATTAAGAACTTTTATAGTTATTGGTATCTAATCGCGAACAACTTTCCTGATTAGAATATTGTATTTCTGATGCCTATTGACCTTTAAAACTGGATATTAAATAATCAAGGCTAATATTGTATAAAATAATCTGCTTCTGAAACTTGTAAACTGAAACTTTACTTAGGTACAAGACTCTCGAACTTCTTGACTTTTGATCCCTGGGAATCGATCAAAGTTAGGAATATTCCTTTGTGGATTTACGAGTATTTTAGATTAATCTTTGTGGGCTTTTGACTTTTGATTCAATTATCGTTACCAAGCTGACATAACATTCGAATAGTACTGTAAAAAAGAAGGTTCGAATTTCAAACTTAGTTTTTTCGGCTTAGTCGTTAAATACCCAATTCGTTAAATGCCCAACAGCTTGAAAAAGGGCTAATTCGCTAAATACCTAGTTCTGAAAATACCTATATCTGGCTTCGCCTGCCAGACATAGAACACGGAGAGATATTCTGAATCAAAGCAACACTTGAAGCTCCTTCATTCCTCTTTACCCTCGTTAGCACTACGACTCAAGTTGCAACACAAGTGTCGAGACTTACCAATACAAAATATGTCTCTTCCATTTTCGTTATTTAACGATCGTATTTTGGGTCAAATTCGAGACCTTTGACCAAAATCACTAATGTTAATATCTATTTTTTTGTATTCGGTAGTCAATCAAAAAATAGGTCAGATCATCGTCCACTTTGCCAAGGACTGAATTTTACAACTTCAGTCTGATGACAGGTTTGTATGAACAAAATGTCAAAAATTCTAAATTATTCTTTGGGCATGAATACCTATCCTTGGTTCTTAAGGGAGATATTTTACACTATCATATATCTAGGATCATATGTAGGATCCTATCCAAAATATCAAATGTCAAAAATCTATTTTAAGGCGATATGATGTTTATCATATAAATATGACTCATAGATGTATGATCCTAGATATTATATGATAGTGTAATACCCGCCTTAGTAGTACAATATTCTAATACTCTTGATCAACACTTGACCATTACAATTCACAAGTGATCCCTGTCATCACCTCCCGTCTGTCATCTTGACCTCACCACTACAATTGGTCAAGTGATGTCAACAAAACTGACAACTCTCGATCTAAGATGGCGACCAAAATGTTTGTCCATTGCATTGTCCGCTGAGTAGTTCCGGAATTATTGAGGAGTTTTCACTTCAGTTTGACCTAGAATAGAAAGGTGTCGTAGGTCAACTTTGTACAGAGAGGTATAGGCTCTCGGATAAAATTACAGAGCGAATGGAATGGAAGTTACAGATATTGTGCAAGCTGTTCTACTCATTGTACAAACAATGGTCATAATTCCTGTAATGCATTGAGCATTGGGCCACAGGTCGCAGATGATGTTTCCACAGGTCCGCTCTGCCAATCCCAACTAGGATAGGAAAGCAAGCAGAACATTTTAATGAATAAACTACGTACCAACCACAGTCAGCAAAATCCGTTTAGCCTTTGAGACGTGATTGTTTATAGAACATCCAAATATATAGACCTTTACAATTATAATTTAAGTAGGATAGCAACACACAATATACAACATAGGTCACACACATCTACCAAGTTAGGAGTAAGCTATTTCGCCACTCCATCACGTTGTTTACCCTCTAAACCGATTACGGCAATGGTTTCCATCCCCAGTCCCGCGGGAACGCTGCAATTTGTCTGTCCCGCGATTGTATTATTAAGAGCATTAAGCGTAACCCCGGGATCCCATTAGGCTGGCGGCACCACTCGAGATGGTATCAGCGTTTAGCGACGGACAATGCGGAATTGAAGGGAAGGGTCATTGGACGATGGACAACTGCGGTGGAGACGATTTATCTCCTCGTTACGGTCAGGCCTATGACGTCACCTATATAGCTACATAGATAAGAATAACATACATATCTAAGATGATTAACTTTCAGATTCCAAATGATTGATGATGATGATTCATGATTTCCATTTTAAAGCATAAATATGCTGTGGATCACGACCATACACGACTTGTCTCCTAGTTCTGTGATCTTCTACGGTGTGGACCATGGTATATGCTGCTTCCAACGGACTTCATAATTCCGTCTGTTCCTCTTGTCGGTCATTTATTTGGCAGTGGTAATTTGGTGTGTTTGTCAATGACTCAATGTTTGTGTTTACTTATGTTGATATTTTCGAATTCCAGGAGTAAACCTAGAAAATCAACATTACTAAACAAACTGAAAGTTCAAAAAACAAATCTAGAACTTTAGGGAACACGGATAAACTAATGCCCTAATTAAACATAAACTGAGCTCTAGGTACAAAATAATACACGAGTTTACAAAGTCCTATAATAGGTCCTTTAGTAAATTACATGATTTAAATACTTAATTAGTACAATAGGGCAAAAGGAGAAATATTGGCCTTACTGCTTTAGTAATTAACTTAATAAGTACTTGAAACAAATGGTATATAATTTGTAGTGACATCAGCGATGACGGTTGTCAGGAGCCCAAAACGTATGGATTCAACCACCTGACATTTGTATATCGCATGTCAATATACGATCATTGAGATAATATGTACTACGTACTACATTATTACCTCAATGTATACGATACGTTTTGGATTTTTTGATAACCGTAATCACAAAGAATGTGTGTAACTTTGTCAAGGCCCTCAGCCAGCTTATCGCCAAGGCTTGTTTCCGACTTTCAGTTACTGTTTCTCAAATTCATATCTGTCTATCGTGGCCTCATCATGAAATAGGTAATCAGTCTCTATGGATAGGTATTAATATTATAAAGCTGAAGAATTTTTTTGCGTTTTAGGGTACCGTACATCAAAAGGTAAAAAAATGAAATCTTATAAGATCACTCTCTTGTCCGTCTGTCAGTCTGTCTGTCCGTGTGCCACCACCGATTTTCGCAAGAACGGGACCTAGCAAGTTGAAATTTATACCAGATACTGAGGTCTATAATATACTGGGTACTATTATAGGGACTATAATAGTCCCTATTAGGTTAGAGGTAGAGTCAATACGATAAAAGATAGGGCAAATTTAGATTTTCGCGAAAACTTGGAAGTACCAAAATTTTCCTTAATTTTCAACTTTTTTTATCTTTCGGTATTTTCCTTTACTTGTGCTGTAAGACCTTGCTTTTAACCAAAATTGACAATTCTAGGTCAACCGCAAGTACCCTATAGGTTCTGAGTCGAACACCCTATATGGTAGTTTCCGTTGCCCTAGAACCAAGTAATTTGGCAAAAAGTAAGTTCTTACAACACAGATAAAGGAAAACATCCAAAAAATAAAAAAAGTTGAAAACACATCTTAACATCGTACAAGAAGTCAGTAAGAAGCAGAAGTAACAGACAGTAAATTAAACAGCGAGTGAAACTGCGGCGCACAGTTAGTCTTGAGTACCAGCAAAAGTCTAAAATTATTCCTAGAACTTCACGAACAATTTCCCAATATCGTAAATTCATATATTTCGCGTAACAAAAATGAAAATGAGGACGCTTGTTTATTCAAAGAACCCTTAACGGCTTCCAGGCAATTAATTCGAGCCACAGTGTATAAATCACTTGAACAAAACACTGGGAGCACTGCCGTTAATTACTGAGTACTTTAATATATTTTAATAACTATATTTACATTTCGTTGTCATGTTTATTTCAGCGTAATGTTGGTTGCAAACCCTTTGTTTACCCCGAAAGTAACACCTATGGTCCCGGTATTTGATCGTCCGATTTCCCTCTTAGGAAAACTGGAACAGGAGGAATTAGTACAATGTGGTAGGTACGTATTATCCATAGATAATTTTATTCAGTACCCAAAATTATAATTTTCTTTGTGAATCAGCATAATAGAACTCATCAAATTAACCCATTCGTAGCACAAACAGGTGAGCATTTTAATTAAGAATGTCTGTGCTTAATTCAAAATGTCGTCATGACTGTCAAACATTACTTAACATATTGCCAAAATATCATGTTTCCAACTTTGACATTTTCGTATGAATTTTCTGCTAGAAACTTCCAAGGAAGCCGTCGCTCATTGTTCGTTCAAATATTAAGGAGCTCCTCAGGGGAAATGTGACAGGTAAATAAGAAAACTACGGAGCCTGCAGGTTTGTTTATCCCCTTATTTCTCTCCTAAATATTCTAGGCGGGGTTTAGGTAACGTGCCTGAAAATAGGAACAAGGAAATATTTATAAAGGAACTTTTGTAGCGATTGTAAGCTTTTAAAGGACATTGCCGATACCTAGTAAAATACATTTAAATTAAGGAGTGGAAGTCCCTGCCCTCCGGCAGGGACTTTTGCGTTTCCTAATAACCTCTAAGGTCTTGAAGACAGAGTGAATGGTTGCTTCTAGGCAAGCGTGCACCATCTTCATCAATCACATCGTTTACAATTAGGTGTGATAGTGGTCAAACTCAAACCTATAATAGGCCATTTATTTATTTTTATTGTTGATTGATAAAAATAAATAAATGAACTATTAAATAATAAAAAAGAACTGTAAATTACATCAAAACCGCACATAAGCGAATTAATAAAACTACAATTTTTCCACTACTATATTTTCAGTAATATCTTAACATAATGTCATTGTTCTACGTATAGCATCTAACTTTTCCTTTTTGTAACTTTATCCCCTTTTCCCTTGTACATTCGTACAGTCACAAGCAGCAGGTAATTTCGGGCCGAGAGGAAATTATTAGAGGCAGGCTGCGATGCGGGCTGACAATTCCGCTGGCGCTGTTTCACACTTCTAAGGAGTTTTAACACTTCCGACTTGCACTGTACAGGCTCTAGGTATCTGAAAATGAATAGGAGTTGCTAGTGTTGCTACAATCTTCTGTCTTACCTTTTTTTGATGAGCTACTTTTACACATAATATAGGAAAACAATGTAGATAAAAGAAGTACTGTTGAAAATGAAAACAGTGACTGTTCAGCATCCGCCGGCTATAATATCACAATTCATTTGGAGTTGGTGCCGCATGTCTTTCATATAAAAAGTACCTACTCTGTGTAGTAAATACTCTGTGTAAGTAAGTACATACTCTTATTCCATGTACGAGTATTTGCCTTCATCTTTGAAAGTCGAAGTTCTGTGATACAGTACTCATAAGCCAAATCATCTGTCTCATAATCCATCCTTTTTTTCTTTTATCTGTCTCCACCCTTATAGAAAACTTATGCTCGTTATCACCCGAAAAAGTTTTTTCATCTTTGATAGCCGTAAAAGCTTGAATTCAATCATGTTTATAATATAAAAAACACCGGTTTTAACAACCACAAAACAACAAAAAGACAGTTGGTGCAGTTTTGTTAATTCTAGTATTCAAAAGTTAACAAGCATAGTACCGTATTTGTTACGAAAAGAAAGAATAAGGACGTTGACCTCTATATAAATTATTATAGATTGGGCAAAAACCGTAACGAATCGTCTATGATTATAGCTAGTGTCACGCGGCTAACACAATAGATGCCATTTTAAATTCATAATTGTTATGTGCTCACGAACGTTTAAATAACCTGATGGAATAACTTAGGTGGAATATATATCTATAGGAACTAAATCATAAAGGAACGGGTACAAAAACATAAGACGGTGAATTTGCGTACTCAAGTCAGCTTGCATGATATATTTCATTTTATAAGATCTGTTTGACACCTTGTATTGTATGTATGCTTTCATTATATTATTAGCTCTATTCTAAGACCTTTCCTCCACTCGATTCAACCCCGACGTAATCAAATTCACAGTTAGTTTTAATCAAGGGTTTTTTTGTTGTCATGGTGACTGAGTCGAAGGAAGTAGAGGCACTTTTTTTCAAGACAAATGGGGAATTAGTGCCTTTTCACACGCCCCGGTTGCCGGGTAGCCGGTGCTGGGTAAACGGCGGCGAAGTGTATCGGCATGTATGTTAGCTTTCACACGTACAGGGCTATACATTAGCCACCGGGTACCCGGCACCGGCTACCAGACAACCGGAGCGTGTGCCTTTGCACACGCTCAGAATAAACGTAGGTATCAACCAGCTGTGCTATTCTATAAAATCTTACTCACCGTGCAAAACTTAGGTGAATGAACATGTAGTGTACTGTCAATTCATTCAATCAATGATGGTGGAATGACAGTTCAATTCAAGCTCCTTCCACCGAAGTGTTCACGGTAAGGTGTTTACAAAATCGTATACGATTATTTTAGCGAAAAGAAATAACAAAGAAAAAAATATTATGTTATTCCCAGCTATTATTACATTATACGCGTTACCGAAATAGGTGTTAATTCTTAACAAAAAAGCCGTCAACAATTTTTGGTGGAATGGCCTTATTTTTGTTAAATGGTAGGCTATTAGAGCAGACGCTAATTTGTTGTTTTTTCTTCTCCTGCTGTGATTTAATTTTCGTTTTTATACAATTCCCTTTTTTGTTCGCTTCGGGTTACATTTTGTAACTCTTAATCGTTTTTTGCATCTTGTTGGTTGGAAGTCTAAATTGCGTGTCAGTATAGTGTTCCTAGAATCTTGATAAAAGGCAGGTATCACTTTTTGCTGTTGAGAGCAAAAAAATATGTGTAATATTTATATTAGACATGTCTTTGCGTGATAGATTTTTTTTTTCAAACAATAATAAAATTTTGATGAAACTTTACAGAAATATAGCTTATGCATCAGAATAACACAAGTTATAATTTATAAAGATATTGTAAGAATTACTTGATCACGCGGACGGAGCCGCGGGCGGTAGCTAGTTAAGTACTAAAGGAATAAAATCTAATTAAATTGCAAGCGTTTTATAGTTTCACAATCAAACGATATCATACGTATCGACTTCCCGTTATAAAAAATGCATTAATAACTCTACAGCCAATCAAAATATTAGCCACTAAAACATTTTTATATTTCTGGCAATTAACATATTATAAAACTCTGTTGACGGTGACCTATAGGACGGGTTAATATTTCAACTGTCACACTTACATAATTTTCAAGAGTACGACATTTGAACGCGAAACGTCGTCCGTCGCCGTCGAAGCGCCGGAGAACATAAAAACGTCAATAAATTAGCATAATGGCTTTCACAAATTACGTTATTGTATAAAACATTTACTCAGGAGCTTCATAATGCGGCCATATTTCATATTGTAGACTGTGACAGAATAACCCAACGATATATTAAGCCGCTCGTGCGACCGCTCGCGCTCCAATACGACACATAACTCATATTATTTTAATCAATATTTAATCTCCAAGCGAGTTTAATTGTATTTAAAGGTATCATTTCAACTGCGGCATTACATTATCTTTTTCATCTCCAGGTTACGAGGCAACTCATCAAACGACGATGAAGCTTTCATTAAGGCAGTCTTCATCGTACTCGTTCGCACGCGACTGTACAGCATCGTGCACAAGAAAGGATAAGATTTCTCCTCACAGCTCGAATTTATGATCAGACAAGCAACTTGAACGCCATTTGAACAGGTCTTAATATTAATTAAAATCTCGAGTCGCCGTCGACCGGCTCCAGTTCCATTACGGACACTGATCGCTAGTCGATACGACAATAACCGACGATTCACATTGCTGGTTCATTATTGGCGATTATAGGACGAGACAATCGCAGAGCGCGCATCCGCCAACAACCGGTTGCGCGTGCGACGCCCATACCATACCAATACCAATTAAACAGTAATTTCCGCAAATCGTTCGACTCCATGTTTTTATACGCCATGACCACCATTCTTAAATGAACCCCACGCCTTAATACCCTTCTTGTTATAAGGATCATCTTACGCTAGTCACGTTACCATAAATAAGAGGGAGTGTCAAGTATATTGAAGATGCTATCACCGCGACAATTCTTGATACATTTTAATGACGTGTCGTAGGTAATGGGAGTCGTCATTTCAATATCAATCAGGTCCATCCGGGCATTGTGAATCTACATCGTGTACATACGTACATATTAAAAAAAACAGCGAAGTTAAGGTGACTTGTTAGGTATCGATATAAAAATCTCATCCCTTAGTTTGAAGTAACTATTCTACAAGCGGCCGTGGACCACATAATCAGCTGTTGTAACCTACCTGAAATTAAATGTTTAGATTTTTGTTTGAACGTCTTTGATACGAATCGATACCATCGTTACCTATGCATATTATACCCTCCCGAATGCGTTGTTTCGCTAATTAATTTAATTCGACCAAGTATCTTACATACTGTATGCAGTTCATGAACAACAGTTTGTTAATAATGTAGGCAGCTGGTGTGCGGTGGTCATCCCAATATGAACCAGCAACGTACCTGTGGTGTCACCTGTTTGGGTTGTCATGCATAATTAAATAGTATCGATTGGAACAGACATCTGCCGACCTTGGCCATATCGGTATTTGTGGTAGATATAAATTATTCAGAGAGATGGGTCAATAGGGTTAATTGAAGATAATTCCATGGTCACTACCATGGGTTAAAGGGTTGCGGGGTTATATATAGTATAATGTTTGTACTAACCATGGACCTACTTGGTTCTCTTGCTGCGTATGGATGGGATGTCCACGATGTACCGATGACGCATCTCCATACTTCTTGTAGTCCGATGATGGAACGGGCTAGGAGGAATCAGTTCATGCAATTCCAATGCACACTCACCGAAATGTAACCGATAAAAACCGACAGGCTGGCAAATCGGCGCCGATGTTCAAGGCTCTGGAGCCTAGACCCGACCAGTACCTCATTGCCGATGAGCCTCTTGGCCCGTTTATCGATCGACCCAAGTGCATCCACCTGGTATTTGGAAGATCCGTCTCAGAAATGGGAGCAGTACTCCATGCATGATCGAATAACGAGTGACTGTTTACTTTTCGCCAATTTGTACCAACACTCAGGATTTGGTCATTTATCTTTTAATGGCAAAACCATACTTCAAGATCCTTTATTTTTAAGTTTACTTCAAAGATTACACTCTGTCAGGGATGGTTTAAGGCCTCACGGTCGTCAATCTTAACGCGGTCTCACCCAGTATGGAATATCAGTATTGAAGTGATCAAGGTGAAGCAAAAAATGACACACATGCTAAAGAAATTAGGTAGTTACTTTGCAATTACGGAACTAATTACTAAGGGCCTCGTTCACCATCTCCAAGTAAAGCGTTGATTAGTTATGTCGAGGATAACGTTATGTGGCACGTAAAAGTTGCGAGTATCTTTTGTCAATTTCACAAACGAAATTATAGGTTCGAGTAACAACGTACTGGTTAAGTGAATGCCTTAACAAATCTTGCGTTACATTCGTTCAATAATACGTCAATGTTACTCGGCAAATGCCATTGCCAGATGTCAATAGTCATTTGTACATTTTTTTTAGGGTATGCGTCGTGCCTGGCGCATATAAACACTTTTTCTATCTTTTTTATTTTTTATTTATGGTGTTTTTTCGTCTGGTTTGGTATGCATGTAATTTTAATATGTTATAATAGCCTATTGTTCAGAAGTTCAGTAGATTTGATAGTTTATTAGTAAAACCACTTAAAAATAAAAAATACCAATCATATTGGATTTATGGGTTATTTTATGTTGGTTTACTGCATAATTCAATAGACGAATTCTAGCAAAAATGAGTGACATCTAGGCCCGTAAAATAATCAACACGGCATTTAAATACACCAATCCTAGGTACTCGTTGCGTCGTAGAATGTTCTAATTCGTCCAATTGATGATCAATCAAGTCAAATAAATCCATTTTTATTCACAAATTGTAAAATAATCTACACAAAATGACAACGGACATCAACTGATGGGTAAACTCGCTAATGGGCAGATGTCGTGGCAAGTAAGATATGGGTCAGTTAATCTTATAATTAGTCCTACTCGAAATCTACTCGAAAACTATCAAATCGTTAGACTCGTATGTAACCTAAGTAACTGTAACCGAATAGAATGGATATATATTATTTGTCTCCTATTAGTACGAGTACTTAGTACATTACGATGTAGAGCCTATTTACCACTAACTGTGGTACCACGTTTGGTCGAGGACAGGTCATATCGCTCACTATCTTGGCGTTTTACGATTAGAGAAATACATACAAAGATGCAATGGACGCAGTATTTCCACTTGGAACAAGTAGCCAAAACAAATTGTCAAGATAAGTAGTAATTTCTAGAGATATGCAGCGTTTTCGTTGCCTTTGCTTGTAGTCTTTTACCGTATTATATCATCATAATCATATTTGGAGTGGGCGCAAGATATTTTCTTCTTCCATTCTTCACCGTCGAGCGTCACAATATAATTCACTTCGTGTCGCGTCATAATTAGCAACGAATACACCCGTCTTCGGTTATCATCAGAAAACTATAAGAGCAATTTCATCAAATGATGCCTCCTGTCTGTTACCAATACGTCATCATCAACATTGACAACCCTGTCCCGCCCCCTGCTGAGTAGGCCACCCTTTTGTGGCAAGCTTCCTGATTTTTACTGTCGCGTGACTTCGGTGGCTTTTCAACTATACCTATACGATTAAAATTTCTAGGTCGTTTGACTGCTAGGCAACCAATCAATCCAGACTGGTCCCGCGAGGTGGACTATTGCCCACTCAGTTTTACAGAGATGAGGCCTATTTTACAGCAGTGGTGCAAAGTTATATGGGCTGATGCTAAATGCTGGTCACGTTGGCCTTCTGATCCTTACCTATTACTGAGCACTCAAGTTCAACGGTTAATGAGTCATGCACTATACTTGGTCATAAGACCTCCTTGCTGCCCGCGGCGCGAATCAACTAGGGCCATGTTAGGAGAGGCACAGACAGTGCGGCATAATAACACCGGTCACGCAGACCATCTGACTTCGCTTAATTAAAGAGAAACATTAAATAAGTAATTTACGCGAAGGAAGAATCTGAAAAGTTCTAATATTTGTTTAAATTATGATTCTGTTTTAGTATTAGGTATTCACAAACTTTGCTATTTTGAGGATAGTATTTAAATTGCCGGCATTACAAACTATATTTTCAAAAACTAAGCTATAATTGATATCTGCGGGAGTCCGCTGCACTATACCGGTTCGGCAAGGCTTCGCGACTTCGCGAGGCATGTGTTTTGGACATCTTTCAGCTGAAATAATGATTATCATGACGCTATATTTGAAAGATAAGTCTTCTTCTTTTCGTGTGAAGATAAGTGCCAAAAAGGAAAACACAAAATTACTAAAGACTTCATTCAATTAGGTATAATTCACGGTCATGTTTATTGCAAGGTAGAAAAGTATTAAAATCTTCTTTACATAACAAATATATTCATGATTAAATAAAACCGCAAAATATATAAAATTATACGCACGCAGTAATAACTTTAGTGTTCCCGCATTCCAGGGCTGGTTTGAAGTTTATCTGCGCAGGAGTCGATCATGCGGGCAGCATTGTGCGAGCACAGATAGACGCTTTCATCCTCTTTTTAATTTTACACACAATTTATGGGACTACATGTCGTTGCGTTATTGCTATTTTATGTTAAACTCTAAAAGGCCTTAAATGACATAAGATAATGTATTGCGACTATAATATTTCAACTAAGCCATTAAAATCTATTTCGTAATGTCAAAGAGTCAATCAGTTTGCTCAGAACGTTGAAGCTATTTGCACGTTCCAAAATGTAATCTATCTCATCGTAACAATACTTCACTACAAATCTTTAGTTCGGCATTTAGTTCTATTTAGAACGAATAGAATAAATTACATAAGTCAAATTTTATTTTCTTGTTACCTACAGAAACTTTGAAAAGTCGGTGTAAATTATCAGTCCATAACCAAACTATTATGTTTTTGCAAATATACTTAGTTGTATTTCTTTTTACTGGTAAACGAACTATCAAAAACTAATTAAAAATTATACGAAAAAGGGAACTACTAACAAATTGTATATCTTGAGATAAATGAGTTTAAAGAATTTAGATGTTTTTTCTCGGAAAAAAGAAACCATTGGAATGTATTTTTTAAATATTTATGAATTATTATCGTAAGTTTTGCCTATCGAATAGTATTTTCATAGATTTTTTATCTTTGACTATTATTAGTAAAATTATGATTTTTCCATTCAACTTATTTAAAAAACAAAATAAACTATTTTTAACCGACTTACCAAAAAGGAGGAGGTTCTATGGTCGACATCTTGTATGTTTTTTTTTTTTTTTAACTATAACATTGAATAGTCAGAACTAACCAAATCTGACCTTTCATTTTAATACTGTTTTAAGATTAAAATTAAAAGTCACACTTGGTTTTAAATATTAAAATGACAGGGCACATTCTGCTCACTTGTGTCTTCTTATAATAGTTCAAAAATATAGAATACTAGCTGACCCGGCAAACTTTGTTTTGCCATAAAAAGACCAAACATCTATCTACCCTACCCTACCCTACCCTACACTACCCTACCCTACCCTACCCTACCCTAACCTACCCTACCCTACTCTACCCTACCCGACCCTACACTACCCTACACTACCCTACCCTACACTACCCTACCCTACCCTACCCTACCCTACCCTAACCTACCCGACCCTACACTACCCTACAATACTCTACCCTACACTACCATACCCTACCCTACCCTACCCTACCCTACCTATATAAAAGGCACCAGGAGGGGACGGACTGACTTCTGATATCTGCAGTCGAGCGATCCACCAGGACCCGGTCGCTTTCCTTGCCCTCTACAATAAGTGCCTTGAATTGGCACACTTCCCGACCACCTGGAAGGAGGCTACAGTCGTAGTCCTCAGAAAGCCGGGCAAGGACAGCTATACCACCCCCAAGGCATATAGACCAATCGGTTTGTTGCCTGTTCTGGGGAAGGTCCTGGAGAGGATGGTCGTAGCGCGTCTAAAATATCAGCTCGTACCGCGGTTTAGTACTCGTCAGTTTGGCTTCATGCCCCAGAGGAGCACTGAGGACGCCCTCTATACGCTAGTGCAGCACGTACAGGACAAGTTGAGGCTGAAGAAGCTAATTGTCCTGGTGTCGCTGGATATAGAGGGCGCCTTCGATAGCGCCTGGTGGCCAGCTATCAGAGTCAGACTGGCTGAGGAAAAGTGCCCGGTCAATATCAGAAGGCTGATAGACAGCTATCTCGATGGTAGGAAGGTCAGGGTTAGGTACGCCGGGGAGGAATGCACTCGAGAGACTAGCAAGGGCTGCGTTCAGGGGTCGATCGGAGGTCCAATCCTGTGGAACCTCGTTCTCGACCCTCTACTGCAGGACCTAGAGCAGCGCGGACTTTTCGTGCAGGCGTTCGCGGATGACATCGTCTTGGTCGTGGATGGGGACACGGCGACTGAAGTCTCTAGAACTGCCAATGCAGCCCTCGCCCATGTTCAGGATTGGGGCGTCCGAAATAAGCTGAGGTTTGCACCGCACAAAACCTGTGCGATGACCATAACCAATAAGCTTAAGTACGACACTCCAATGCTGAGCATGGCCGGGGTCGACATCGGTATGGTCAAGAAAATGAAGTTGCTGGGTCTTACCATAGATGATAAGCTCACTTTCAATGAGCATGCCGCGAACGTCTGCAAGAAGGCAGCTGCCGTTTACAAGCGGCTGTCCCGAGCCGCAAAGGTGAGCTGGGGATTAAACACGGAAGTCATACGCACAATTTACACAGCAACGATTGAGCCCATAGTGACATACGCAGCCGCCGCCTGGGCACCCGCTGCAAAAAAGTTGGGTATACGGAAGAAGTTAGGCTCTGTTCAACGAGGATTCGCTCAGAAGCTCTGCAAATCTTACCGTACTGTCTCTCTGAACTCGGCACTGGCACTGTCTGGGATACTACCTCTAGACCTGCGCATACAAGAGGCAGCCGCCCTGTATGAAGCGAGGAGAGGGTCATCCCGGCTTCTGCCAGGAGACAGGGAGATTGAGAGTGCGGTAAGGTTTGCGGAAGCCCCTCATCCAGCTATGCAAATGCCCCTGGAGTTCATGTGCCTGGCAGACCAAGAGTTACTAGACAGTAACAATGTGCAGGCGGTGCGAATCTTCACCGACGGCAGCAAGATTGAGGGGAAGGTAGGAGCCGCGTTATCCATCTGGGATAATGAAGGCGAAGTCCGGAACCTCAAGCTTAGCCTTGCCGCGTACTGCACAGTCTACCAGGCGGAACTCCTAGCCATTTGTAGAGCGACAGAAGTGATCCTCGCGCGGCAAGAGGGGAGCTATGGTGTGTACAGCGACTCAATGGCAGCATTGCAGACGCTTGCAAACCATGGCTCTCTCCATCCCCTGGCAGTCCGCGCACGTGCCAATCTGGCTCACGCCCTGGGCCAGAGCAAAGTTGTTACTTTGTTCTGGATCAAGGCCCACGCGGGCCTGCCGGGGAATGAGCGAGCGGACGAGCTGGCCAAGGAAGCAGCATTGTCGTCACGGAGGAAGCCGGACTACGACCAGTGTCCGGTTTCATTTATTAAGCGACAGATCCGTTTGGAATCGCTTGATGAATGGAATCGGAGATATGTGTCGGGCGAGACTGCTTCTGTGACGAAAATGTTTCTTCCGGACGCAATAGTGGCTTTCCGTACTGTACAACAGGTGCGGCCCGAAGGCGTCCTCACGCAGGTTTTGACGGGGCACGGTGGGTTCTCTAAATACTTGAATCGGTTCAAGTGTAAGGAGAGCCCATCATGCGTCTGCGATCCAGGCGTGGCAGAGACTGTCCAGCACATACTTGTAGAATGCCCGTTATTTATCAGGGAGCGCTACCAACTTGAATGTGAGCTGGACAGGAAAATCACGAAGGAGAGCCTGCATGGGCTCATGGACAAGAAATATAGGGAAAAGTTTTTGGAATATTGCATTAGAGTAGCCACTGCGGTTATACATCGAAATAAAACCTGAGGCGCACCGTGCTTCATTAATATTTTTGTGTGATATTTAAATGCAAGCACGGAATGCAGCAAGGACATGTATAGCCGGCAGTATTTCATGTTAGTACCTAAGTTTATAGACTGTGTAATTGATTACTGTGATATTTATTTTTTAATAACTGTGCTTTTGTGTTTTTATCCCTTTCATGTATCTATCTGTGATAAAAAAGCACCTTTTGTATTTTTTTGTATTACCTGTGATAAAAAGCACCATTTGCACAATTCTGTGATACCGCAGAGCCTTGCACATCGACGCCGGGTGGCCAGTCTGTCGGTTTTTTATCGGTTACATTTCGGGGAGTGTGCGATGGAATTGCACAATTTGATTCCACCTAGCCCTTTCCATCACCGGACAACAAGACGTACGGCAATGCGCCACCGGTACATGGTGGACATCCCACCCATACGTACAAAGCGTTTTGCGAATACTTTCATTGTACGCACAGCTAAGGAGTGGAATTCCCTGCCGGAGTCTTTGTTTCCTGATAGCTACAACCTTGGGGTCTTTAAGTCAAGAGTGAATAGGTTACTTCTAGGCAAGCGTGCTTCACCGTCGACCACATCATCACTTACCATCAGGCGAGATAGTGGTCAAACGCGAGCCTATAGATAAATAAAAAAAAAAAAATAAAAAAAAAATACCGCACTTTTTGTATTTTTGAACTTCTTGTATATTTCCTAACTTTAACTGTGATAATTAGCATTTTTTGTATTTTATTTTCTGGGATAAACAGAACATGTATATTTTATCGACTTTTAATTTGATTGAAATAAAAATGCCCGTAGTTATTTAAATAAACCCACACAGTATACAAGAAGATGAATGCACGATGAACCATAGTATGAAGAATAAAAGTGCGAGAGGAAAGAAAGATTGAACGGAATGTATGTGTTTGCAATCAATAGGCGCCAATTTCGTTGGTGGGATTAGTGTTAAGAAAAAAAAATAAAAAAAAAAAAAAAAAAAAAAAACCCTACCTATATATCCTATGTCCTTTCCCAGGTGTCAAACTATCTTCATACCAACTTTCATCTAAATCGGTGCAGCGGTTTAAGCGTGAAAAGGTAACAGACAGACAGACAGACAGACAGACAGACAGAGTTACTTTCACATTTATAATATTAGTATGGATTACACAAAATGGGCCCAACTGATCACTTGTGCCCTTTATTTGTATAATATTGATTTTATTTAGGATTTTTCGCTTGAGCTAGAAAAGGAATATCTTTGGTCCATTGGTATTTTCAATCTAACACCCATCCAAGGAACTTTTTCTAAAAAAATCTGGCAGTAGCGCCTTTTTTTCCTGATTCCGAATATGTAAATAACTCAAAACAAAAAAAAAAATGTTGTTGACGCGGCAGTATAACAATCATTGTCTCGACCATTTAAAGAACAAATAGGACTGCTTTCATTCTACGTCCATTTACGCTGAATTTTCGGAGAACACTTTTTTAAGTCACTTATTGTAGCTCATATTTAACTCATAAGAAACGCCTGAAATTTTACAATAAGTATTAGTACTACAAGGTACAATTCTCGCCAATCTTCTTGGCCGCTCTGAAGTTGGCTACAACGGCTGCGCAGTAGTAAATCTCATACTAAAACCACCGTGCCGTGCCTTGCGCATCGGAAAGCCAACTGCAGGGGCCGAAAAGTTTGGCGAGTACTGTACTACGGATACTATCTAAAAGCTCCATTAATATAATGGAAACTTTTACTATTTGTTACTTGAATTCCTCATAGGTATCTATTTAATTTAAAGAAGACGTCAGGTACCATTATTTAGGCCCCCATTAGAGACAGTTTGAAAGTGGCGCCAGTGGCCGAATAGTTGGAAAGGAACCGTTTGTCTTGGTATAACTAGTCATGTGATGAGGAGAGATGAAACGTACGCTACTTAAAGAAACATTAATATAAATATGGATGAAGAGGGAGGGAAGGCAAAAGAAACAAAAATATGGATGGACTGTGTGAGGAATCAAATGAAAGAAAAGGAAGTCAGTGATAGCGTGACGGTGGAAAGGACGGTATGGCAGAAAATGTGTTGCGCCGACCCGAAGTAACAAGGGACAAGGGCAGAATGATGATGACGTGCTATAATTGATTTGCAATCTATTATTGCATGTTTTTGAAAATGTCGAATAATATATACTTAGGTACTAGATACAGTAGGCCTGCAGATGGTCCCCATTTACCTAATTCTAAAAATAAAGCCCACAACCAACGAGGTACGTAATTATGCCCAGTTCTAGTTAAAACTCATAACAGTACTCAATAACCGCACTTCTCTAACACCAAGAAGGAAATAGTTACTCAAACATCCATACTTATGTTAACGACTTGTAGACTCAAACGCCTCGTAAGCTCTGAGCACAATGAGTTTGTTGATATCTACCCGCTGTGCAACTGTACTAGACACACCCCGTCTCGACGTCGTAAATCTATTTTATATTTGTTTTGGAATACCTAATATTGTTTAAATGTAAATGGGTAAAATGAACCATGGACAATCCGGAGTGGTGCAACGAGTCTTCTTTTGCCATACTTCTTTCTCTGTAAGTCGTCTTTACAGAAGTCACTCCTTTTCTAGACATAACATCCCTTACATAAACCATCCATCAATTCGTAGTTCTTCAAAATGACAATGAACAGCGCATGATTGTAATACGATCAGGCAATGAACTATGGCGATGGACTTATAAATACAGAAAATAATCATGTAGCCCACTCATTTAAGGATAATTAAGGAGTCAACCTCTAAACGAGAGATAATAAGCTTGAAACTCGTATACACCTTTATTTTGGGGTTCTTGAAGTTGTCTCATAAAATCTCGTGACTGATTCGTAAGTTATTCAAGGGAAAAGGGCCAAAAATCAGTTTTTGCCCGATTCTCGTAATGTTTTGGGCTTAGAGCAAGTTTATTCCTTGTTCACATGAGAGAGATAATATTGTGAGAAATAATACTAGATCTTAATCAATTTTTAGGATCTTTTTTGACATCCAATCATAATATTTTTAGCACATGAAATGTTTATGGACTTTTCACACAGTATTGTTATTATCATCATCATCATCGACCTATTAATGTTCCCACTGCTGGGACACAGGCCTCCTCTCTGTGAGAGGGGATGGGCCGTAATCCACTACGCGGGCCCAGTGCGGGTTGGTGGATGTCACTGTGTTTTTTTGGTTCTAGGACATGATGGTTTCCTCAAGATGTTTTCCGTTATTGTGATATCATAAATATTGTTATTGTCATAATGAACATAATTTCAGTACCAGTACTTAACTAGAAACTTTTTCGCATATTGGCCTCCAATTACAGTTATTTTACTATTAAGTATTATTTCTAACATTTCATTACGTTCGAAACTGTTTCATTTTTCCTTTAGTAAAAAACACAGCAATCTTACTATAATATCATAAATGTGAAAGTTTGGATGGATGTGTGTGTGTGGATGTGTGGATGATGTTGATAATAATAAATAAATTGTTTATTGTTCTAAAATCATTACATAAGTGTATTATAAGGCAGCCCCATTAAGTTATACTACTTGTGTTGGGACCGACTCGCTACTTCTCCTATTTTACAGTTGATGATGTTTGTTATTCAATTATGCTAGAACGGCTAAACGGATCTGGAAGAAATTTAAGATGTGAAGATGGTTTGTGGAGTGTTATGAAACGTAAGTAGATCTTGAATAAATACCACATTTAGAAACTATTTATTTAAACAAGAGGAACTCAAAGAGGAGGAGGACTCAAGTCTATAAGAGGGAAGTCTCAAGTCTATAAGAGGGAACTCTCAAGTCTATAAGAGGGAACTCTCACACAGACATAGATTATAGTCTGGAATAGCACATAGGCTACGCTTTTCATCCCAATATAATGGTCCCTTAGGATAAGAAAACACTTATCACGCAGGCAAAGCCGCTGGCAGAAGCTAGTGGGGTATATTTCCTTTGTATATTACCCAAAATTGATAATAATATTGCTGTCAAAACATGAAAACATACCAGAAAACGTCAAATTCAATATTAATATGTCTTGAGCATTAAAACGTGCTTTATAAAGCTTAAATTACCAAACGCGCAGATTAAGTGCAAAAATAAACAAACAAAATATTTTGGCTAGTATCTCGAAAACTAATGAAAGTTATGTAAAACTTGTTTGTGCACAATTGAACAAGGAATAAATTTGCCCTCAGCACATATTGCATTAAAATCATAACTTTCCGAGAATTAAGCAAAAAACTGATTTTTGGGACCTTTGATGTTAATCAACTTACGAAGCAGAATGTAGATTTTATGTGACTTTTGAGATAACTTTTAAAACGCTAAAATGAAGGTATACGAGTTTTTAGCTTAATATCTCCCATGCCGAGGTTGATCGCTAATTTAACTGCGGAATAATGATAACTCGAAGCGAACTTACCGAAAATAAAAGATGATACTAGTAAACAAGACTCAAATTTAAGCATCACCATCAAGTCAACCAATAGACATCCACAAATACATACATATAGATACTATAACAAACATTCTTGCGGAAATAAGACATATTAACTAAAATTATACTGTAGTTTCCAAAGACCAAAATAAGCCAAGAAACAAATAAATGAAAAACTTAAGACCCACACGTGCGGTTCCTTTGTTTAATTTTTAAACCAACTAAATTTATAAGTAGGGTTTGTTTCTGCTCAGTCTGTATCTGTAATTTTTTGTAAAGTATCATTTTAGGTATTATCGTGGTGTTCAGGTATTTCTACTTTAACATACCTATTCATATATAGCACTAGCTTCGCACGCGTCCCAATCTATCTCTGTGCCAAATTTCATCCAGATCCGTTCAGCCGTTCTGGCGTGATTGAGTAATAATCATCCATCCATCCAAACTTTCGCATTTATAATATTAGTAAGAAGAAGTAAGATAACTAATAGGAACTGCTTCCTACAATATGAATGCTACACTTTCCTCATTCCATCTTAGTTGTCTACAGACTCATACATTTTGATGGCTCATAACTCAAAAGTTCGAAAAGTGCATGTCAGGGCTTTGCCGCCCCAACCGTTTTTGTGCGAAAGTTTCACAAGTTACAACGCTAAATGCAAATTTATGACTTACGAGTCACAAACAACTTAAGCTAGTGAAATCGACAGACTAAAAACTTCGGGAGGATCATTTGTTACTGAGAAATAAACATGAATTTAATAAGTGGAAGTTTCGTGTGCGACATAAATTCAGCGTTTCAAATAAAATTATACGGAAAACCTATTTAAAGGCGTAGATATAAGTGCCCATCTGCATGTCTGAAAGCGAACAATCATTGGAGAGTACCTAATAAACACAACGGTTATAAATCGCAAATTCACATAATAGCCATTGAAGCTCTTAACCACGAGTGGGAAGCAGTGATGAGTGTATTTCCTATCTGTAATGAAGCGTCAGTACATAATATCTACACCCACGGATCCCAGACGCCTACAGAGATGCAATCTGATGCCCGTCCATTGTTCATTAACAGAGAAAATACCCACACAAAATATATCAATAACGAAAAACAAAATTTCAATATTAGGTCAAAGACCTTCCAAGTACTAGGGGCACATGATTCACAAAGAGGAGGAAGTGCCGATCCTATTGTGGGTAAAACAAGCCGTCAATAATCATGATAGATGAAATATGAGCGTTGAAAGGATATGTTATCGGTACCAGCGTGTGAGCGTGATGCGGTGTGAATGTGCATTCACTTGTAATTGATAATTCTTTTTGTATTGAGATTTATTGGTGCCCAGATTATAAGAGTATCTTAGTAAATAAAGAGGAATTAATAAATTGTTATTACATTAAGGCAAACTATATCATAAAAACTGCGCGTAGCATTGCTTCAAGAATTTATAAATGCACGTTACAATGTTTTAAACTGGTCACGACCTCGCATTGGGGCCAAACTCAATAAACGTAAAACAGCGTCGCTTTTATTTCGTTCCGTATAATCGAAACTCCAGCTCTTAGCCAAGTGCCAAGTCCAGCCGTAGCAAATACACAGCGACGGCAAACTGATACCTGCATTATCTAGCCCGAGTAACTGCGACTGCCATAACCTTTGCGACTGCGACACGCTCGTAAAGTTAAGCGTCGCACAACTTCCAACGATCACAATAATACCACCGCCATCTATGTAGACGTTTATGATGAACCGCCGCGCTTTAAACCTTATAAAAAATTCAAAACAGAGGCAGAAAGTTCATAAAACTCCGAAACTACATCTTGACCTTTCGATTCTTACGTGGCTATAAATTCTCGATTCTATAATAGATTAAATTACTTTGTGTTAGATCGTGGCACGTGGACGCTATATAATGCGACAAATGTCAAATTTGGGTGTTTCAAAAATTGTGTTAATGTGGTCTCAAGTGGCGTGCCCTCGGAGCGCGGAATTGCGTCGCTCGTAATTTTAATATTTATGCCGCTTACTTCTCTCGACTGCCACTGTTGGACTCACTGCTACATCTGTTTTTATTGGTGCTTATTTTTTATATTCGTGCCGAAGACATTTATACTACAGATCAAAATACACAAACTAGAGAATTTTATTATTATACTTAAATTGTCAGGCGACATATTATATCCAAGTATAAATTCACAAGTCTCCACTTTATTCACTCGTTTAGCTTACAATTCCAATTATCATTCCACAGAAATCTACGAACATTACATTGCCATGCTAAAACAAAATGTTTGTAGATTGCTCGAATTTATATTAAAACTATTTACGTGCTTGGGACAGGTTTCATTAAATTAGAAGCAGCCTGTTGCAAATAAATCTATTTGGAACTGGAAATCAAATGGCACAGCGCCGGTAATTGTGTCGTGGTTAATCGCTTCAAGCTTAACTAGATTTTCTCTAACGTTCGAAGTTTATTTATGTGACTCATTGTTTGCTACTAAATTAATTCTCGTTACTTATCAATCTTCTACAATAATACCCGTTTCTCTAGCTACATTACCTTCATCATGTCTCTGAGTTGTTAAATCGCCAAAATCATTATCTACAATAAATCAGTATTTCGTCAGTAATCTAGAAACGGGGTTTACTTCACTATCTCCTTATTAATGATCAGTTGGGGTCGCCGGTGATTTCTCAGCGGAAGAACATGTCAGTACCCGTCTAAGCCGATTGTCTTGTTTCTTGCTCCCACGAACGACGTTAAGCCGACACATCCTTCTTAAGCAACTCTGTGGCCATTAGGAAATCATAACGAGCTTTAATTATGCAAATAACCGACAAATTTATTGATGAAAATGAATAAATCTGTTGTCTAAATCCCTAATTTGTGATAAGATTTACTTTATTGCTACACGGAACTAATTTAGGAAAATCTCTTCTGTCGTCTGTCAACTTCTTTAGCTGCCTGAAAACTTATTTATGTAGGTAGCTAATAATATTAGCACACTTTCGAATCATGAGATCAGAAAAAGTCTTTTAGAAAAGGTATTTTTATTTAGTCGAATGCCAGGTCTGGTGTCGAGCCGCATAACTTAGCGGACGGACCCAAAATAAAAATATATAACATCGGGCGAGTCATTTGAAACGTGATTCACTTGTTGCCGTCCCATCGCGATATAATGTTGCACACATATGAAATTACAATGCAAAACGTACGTGCTTTTATATCGATATCGAGATTCCGCGACAGATAGCGTCTTTTGAGCGGTCGGCCGAAACTGGTTTGTGGCCAAAAAGTGGTCACCAAGTCGTTATCCCATCCATTCAACCCGAGGCGAATGTCTCCGCGCGGCCGTTTTTGTAAATCGGGCTCCGATTCAATTTTGTAAAACATCGTTTTAGTTTTTGGCTCTAAATGGATGTCCATTCGCCGCAAATTTTTATGTTAGTCCGTCGGTTGGCGGCGCCAGGCAAGGGGACCTGTCACACTCAACACTATAAATTGAGGAGGTTCGCAAACTGGTTGCTACTCTTCTCAAATTCCTCTCGCTCCTTGTTACACCTACGTTATTTATTCAAATAAGTTTCTAAAACAGAAGTAAAATGCAAAATTATAAGCAATTCCGCAGTGGGAGAGACCCACAATTGATTGTAGCGTGATTTAATAAGACGATAAGGCCATAATAGTTTAGGTAGTTTGTATGTTTGTGTTTCATAGATAAACTGTTATTATAGATTTCCATTTTATTACAATAAATATTATTTTATTTTGTCAACATGATCATTCTCGCTATAATGGTTTGACATTGTTTATTAACGATATTTTGTTATACCTAATTTATTATTACAATCTGTCTGGGTATTTTAACCCCGTAATTCTGATTCTGTCTTTAGTAGTTTATTAATGTTTTTGCCAATGAATATTAATGATGTCCTGTGGCGTTAGTGCAGAGAAAACCTTTGATTGCTTAATTCCCGTCGTAATTTGGTGACACGTGTTTCACGAGCTCCTGAACGCCTATTTCCGGCCATCAACGACCCTTCAGTGATGACGAAACGTAGAAATACCGTAGATATATGAGAACATACACATATAAACATACAGGGTGGCTCTTAACCATAGAAAAATTTACTCTAGCGAGCTCTTAACACATTGGTGTTCTTTTAGAGGGTGTGTGCTGAAAGTATGAAAAATGCATAATTGTTGTTACTATTGGGAATGAGAACAAGACTGAAAATAAAACATTAGTTTTCATTGTAAAGTAACACATTACTCGACAAAATGTAAGGTAGTGTGCACGATGACGGGTCCGGCACCCATTAAAAAAATCGCAGTTACGATCGTCCAAACCATTACAAATTTTTCGGGTGTATGCATCTGTGGCCATAGGCAAAACTGCATCTGCGTTCTCTCGAAGCACGCCGCCATTTCGATTATGGCTGTTATAAACAGTTAAACATCCTTAACGGAATGATAATATGTATGATATGATATATGTAATAATGATGAATGATAATAAGGGTGCCTTTACCTTAGGTGCGATTTCTAGTTACATCCAATAGTAAAAGTTGTTCATATTCCTTAATACAACTCCCTGAAAAGAAAACAAGTAATTAAAAGTCATCCTGTATTAATAAATAAACAATAAAAGAAGTAGAAAAAAAAATAGAAAGAGAAAAAAAATAAAAAGAAAGAAAGAAAGATAGAAATTATCTGGCACAATTTTTTTTTTTTTTATCTGACACAAACGTATGATTTATTCTAAAGAATAAATTAAATTTTTTAATGCCGGCAAATAGAAAACTATACTTGCAAAACTAGAACCAAGGCTGGTCTAAAATTCTAAATTCAAACATTAATAACGGCCATACCGCCTGTCATTCTATAGAGTTCCTATACATGTACATAATCCATGTAAATAGGAACTCACATGTGTCTGGTCTTAATATCCACGGATTCAATAAATATCCAAGTCCAGTACATAACGAGTCTGGATCACAAAATGCGAAACGAAATCCACTATTTGAAAAGGTCATTTCATCTTTATGACTGGATCGGGAATTGAAATGAATAAGTTCAGGTAATGGGGTGCGAGCTTCGCACTAGTTTATGGCAGAAAAAAGATTCGGTTCTTTTTTTTCTGGACTGGGTCTGAATGAATTCTTATGAAAGAGTAAGGTTTGAAATTGACGATAAGTCTACATTATATAAATAATATTATAAAGAGGAAAGCTGTGATTGTTTGTAACTTTGTAACGGATAAACTCAAAAACTACATAAGCTACATTAGTCCTAAGTGACATAGGCTGTTTTTTTTTATCCCGAAAACGTGTCCTGTGGGGTGCGCCACGGTTGCGAAGCCGCGGGGAAAAGCTATCATTAATATTTTCCTTCTTCCACGGAGAAACTTAACACCGCCATTCAGAAAATGACGTCAAATGCACAACGTCATCTATCAAATATGGAGTTCAATGAAACTATCCAAGTATCTGAATTGCGTGTGTTGTGATATTTTACTTCATGAAAACTTTAAATTCATCTAACTTTTGGTAGAGTGAACCGATTGCGATGAAATAAAAGCTAAGTAATACTTCAAGTTACGCATATTTTTATGTATAAACGTTGTCTACATTGGTTTCGTACATTTTACGTGTTTCGTGCACAAATAAACATACAAACAGATAAACAGACAAAAATTCCAAAAATGCTGGGAATGGGTTCTGTTGGTTATCCTTTATCACCCTGGCAATTTTTTTTTTTGAAATATTTTGGATGTACAAAAACGATTTTTCTACAGATTTATTATATGTATCTAGTGATTGATGATTGATGATGTATTACTGACCGACCTAATAGCGATCTGATTTAACCCCACTTGCACTGCTGCGGTAAACCGACACCTGATACAAGCACATTCACCTGTACTGAAGGGTTGCCTCGCTGGCAACACGCTTATTTATTCTAAGTATGTATTTTAACCGACTTTTCAAAATCCGGTTACGTCCGAATCCGTTCATATTAGACTGTATTTAAGTTCTTTTTTGTATAAGTTTACCGATTTTGCCGACAATTGTGGATAAAATTTCAAAATAATTTTTTGTTTGAATGAGTATGTTCCCGAATTGGTCCCATTTAAACTTGATGAATATCTGATGAAGAACTTCGCAGATATACAGTAGACCTCTTCAATAAATGTCGGCAAATCTCTCAGGATTGCTGTAATCGGCAGGCTTATCACGTATCTTGCAAGAGCAAAACGATAGCAATTATTGCGCAATAACTGCTCTTCAATAGCGAATTATGTATTAGTGACAGCCACACCATAGCAATTTTTTGACAGTGAGGCACCCCTGTCGAAAAATTGCTATGGTGTGCCACAAACAGTTAACTAAAATATTAATTTGAACGCAGGGTAATCGCGATCATAGCGAGAAAATTTGGTTGTCATATTGTGATTACTTTTTCTCTTGTTGTTGGTCGATTGCCAACTGCTCCAGAATTGCTAAGTACAGCAGTTTTGGTGTCTTTGACAGCTTTTTTACGAAATAAATGCTTTTGACAAACAGCGAGCGATTAGCAAATAGTTTGTTACGTAATCCCGATGTTTATGACATATTTATAGTGATCGATAGCGCGATGACTGTGCGACCGCTGCGCAATGATTGCTGATTGCTGTTTCATATTTAATAAGCCTACGGATGTCTGTTTATAGTTATCCATAGTACGCTCTCATTTCACCGGTGATGTTTAAAATGTATGTAATTCGGGTAATCAATTCTGGCATAACTTAGAGCCGTATTAAAGAACTTGCACACTAAGTACCACAACTAAAAACTGACAAAAACCGGAGAAATGAAAACAGGAATTAAAACATTCACTGTATAGTTTAACCTTCGACTTAGATTGGCAAAGGAGCTAATTTTAGTACAAACTCAGATGAAACAAATGCGTGTCATTGTCTCTAACAACCTGTAAAAGTGCGAAGATACTAAAATTTTAAATAACTAAGGACTTCATTTAGAGGAATTATATAGGTAATGATTCACTCAAACAAAATTCTAGTTCCATAGCTAGAAATTAATTTGAATGTATAAATCACTATTCAAATAATGGCCATTAGGACCACTAAAACGTTCATAATAGAGTACTTAGCTGTTAGTACCTATCCTACCATATTTTACCAAGCCCTCTAAAAAGCATTTCAGAATATTATGACGAGCATTACGTTCGATTTGAATCTCATTTGGCGCCGACCTCCGACACGCTAAACGATGCTCAGTGAGAGGCTATTAATAGTATTTCCAATACATTACCGAGGTATGGACTTTTGCACATTCCGATAGACTCGATTTTATTTCAGTTTTCCAATAATGGTGTAATTTTTTATAGGGTCCGACAAATGTTGGAATCTTGAAGGATCTTCTGTTTTTGTGAGAATGTTTACCACTTTCCATTGGATATATTATGAATCGATGGATCACATGTGAAGGGTATAATCATAATGGTATATTTTCCATCCACCTTTCCAATCTTTCTTATACTGCCTCGCTGTACGACGGTAGTACGACTACCAGACATAAATACTCAAATTTGTTATTTAATTTTTTTTCAATACACTTCCTCGAAAACTAGCTCTTATTGCACTACGATTAGGTTCGATATGCAACATATTTCGCACGCGTGCGGTAATAAGATTACAGCACGCGAGCGGTAATTCGATTAAAACATAAGAAATTAAAAAAAAAATCACCACTGACAATTATAGAGCAGGCGTGTTTTTTTTTAATCTCGTCATTTTGATTTGCGTCTTTACAGCGTAAATATTTTTTTATATTTAAATTGTGTTTATAAAAAGAATAATACTAATAAACATGATTATTTTAAACAAATATTTCTTTTATGAACAAGTTAACATTTTATTTGTGTTCTTAATTAAAATATATTTGAATTTTATATTTTTCCTGTGAGGCTGTTTAACGGCTTCATACCTTTGCTTCTCCTTTAACCTGCGAACATAAAGCGCGGCAAAAAAAGGAAAGTTAGTCTTAATAATTTGAGTTATTTGTGAAAAATTTCGAATTTAAGTTTTGAAGAGAATTCTTTAGATGGTACTCCGCCGGATATTGTGATTAAGGCACAAAATGCTTGCGATAGCCTGTTGCCATCTAAATCTAAGGTGAATTAAATGGCAGCTTTGCAAAGTTTTCTTCAGTGGAAAGTTACTAAAAAGGCGTCGTCATTTCGGGTCAAGTATTTTTGGCATATTTCATTGAACTCTCTACTAAATATAATCCTAGCACGCTATGGTGTATATTCCATGCTAAAAAGCACGGTTCTGCAAAATCACGGTGTTAACTTTATAATATATTGCAACCTGACTGCATTTCTAAAAAGACACTCCGTCGGATATATTGGACAAAAATCAAAAGCATTGTCTCCAAATGAAGTTGAAAACTTTTTGAAAGAAGCTCCGGATAGCCAGTATTTGGCAACAAAGGTCAGTAGTTGAATCAATATCTAATCTATAAAACCTTACCTAGGCGCTACGTCCGTACACTAAACGACCTATGCTTATCTAAACTGTGTTTATTTCTTCGAAAGTGTATTGAAAAACGTCGTTTGATACACGTGGGAATTTGTTATTGCGTTTCTCGGCCCCATAACACCCTCGCCTGACGGCTCGGGTGTTACAAACATTCCGCACTTGTATCAAAATGTACTAATTCTTACTTTACTAACGTAATTTAAGTACTACTAATAGTATTGACAATGGTTTAATTTAAGCAAAATCTATTATTTTGTGTATCGTTATTGTGGAAAATAAACTCTTTTTCATTCCTTCTTCTTTTCGTAAGCGCGTAGAGCATCATGGAAGGATTCTCAGATCAGGCAGAATTATTAAAAATTTTCAATTTGAAATTGTATAATTTTATCGACTACCGATATGATGAAATTGATTTATGACACCTATCTTTATCTCCTGATAGCTAATTTACATTATTACCGTTATGTTACAAACTAGCGCGAAGTTGTTGTGACAAGTCTTAGTTCGCAGCTTTCACCATATCACGTAGGATGCATCTATAACCAGTCCAATAAATGAAGTAGTCGCTCCTTGCAGGAATACCAATCCAACCTAAGACCGTGTCATACGAAATATACAGTTGATTCGTTTATACCTGCCTGAGTTTTCAAATTCATCCCTTTATCTAGTCAATATACATAATACCTCTTAGAACTGCGTTACTGTCCACTGTCAAAATTGCATAAATCTTTCACAAATATCCAGTTGACTTCAAATTAAAGCCTTTTTAGTGAACTGGACACACAATAGGTATTATCCTGAACGAATCGGCATGCCTAATCTGCTTCTGAAGAGAGCCGGGACTGGTTGGAGTGACGGCCGCCATGATGACTCATGCACTATGGTCTATCCTAATGACATCATGAGTGCGGAGACCAAATTCCTATATATAATGGGCTGGTATAGATCAAAGAAAGATGAATGGAAGTAGTCAGAAACCAAAATTATAGTGTTTAATTGATGTCATTGTCACATTTTAATTAGCAGTGAATACCATCCTGTGATCAAAACAGTGAAGGAAAACATCTTGAGGAAAACGGACTGTCCTAGAACCAAAAATTCGAAGACATGTGACATCCACGAACACTCACAAGGCCCGCGTGATGCATTACGGCCCATTCCCTCTCACAGAGAGGTGGCCTCTGTCCCAACATTGGGAACATTAAAAGACTGATGATGATGATGAGTCCACAAAGACAAACCGACTTTAATGTCTTAATTTGATTTACCCATTTTTACTGTGACTGTACCTTAGTTAGGACCATATAAAGTGGCGTAATATAAATGAAACGCCATTTGTAATTTGTAACACACTTTTGTGTGACGAAAAAGGTTTCATGTAAGAGTAAATTGTGTTATGTCATTCATCTATATCTATACTAATATTATAAACAGGAAAGATTTGTAATTTTGTATGTAAATAAACTTAAAAAGTACTAGACCGATTTAAAAAATTCTTTCACCGTTGGGAAGCTACACTATCCACGGGTGACATAGGCTTTTTATCCCTGTATTCCCACGGGAACGGGAACTACGCGGGTGAAAGCGCGAGCAGTCCGCTAGGATTATTTAAAATTGGTCCGTTATCACGAGGTAAGCACACAATTCCAGTCGTTCGACGAAGCCAATTAACTTTTCGTCGATTTCTTTTCTGGATTCTATTTCTGTTGACGTGATTCCGGAATTGTACGATCGCATCAAACTTGCAACCTCTGATCTCACTTTAGGGAACGATTGAAATGAAAATTCGGATTCAACCTCCATCAACCGATTTGAAAGTCATATGAATCTGCCATTACGACATGTCAATTGAGTGCAAAGACCTTATACTTCTTACTACTAGACTGTGCACTATGGCGCAAAAACCGGTCCGAGCGAGAGGGCTCCCGTTGGTAGTGTGTCTCTTTCTAATGAGGTGACCATGACCAAACATAACACGGGACAAATTGATTGTAAAAATAATAGTGTAAGTATCCCAATATATGTATTTATGTTACCTAACTACGCTACCTAAACCTACCAAATACATTGAAAAAAAAAAAAAGTGTGTATATTTTTTGGAATCTACGTCACTTACCGAGTCGGTGTCGAGCGTACAGAATTTCGACATCCCATGTTTTTTCATTGGTGTCGTAAGAGGCGACTAAGGGACAAACCAGAGAATGATCAGCAGCGTTCTCTGTGAATTTGTAACAACCATACTGAGATCGCCAACCCGCCTGCAAAGCACTCCCCATGATTAGCACAAATAAAACATAGCCCCTAGTGCCCGGCAGCCTGCCTAACCTCGACTACGGTAGCGGTCTAGGTTACGGTGTGGCAAGGGGTGCAAAGAATCCCGAACGAGATCCGGCTACCCCAACAAATACCGACGACAGGACCTGGCAACGTACAACACGCGCACACTCCGGACTCCGGATCGACGATAAGATGACCGAACTCGAAGAGGAATTGAGCAGTTTACGATGGTGCATTCGGGGAGGACTCGATAATCCTCAAATCCCAAGTCTGCATAAGTCTTATTCTTCAAGACCCATCGTATAGATAGGAAAAAAACTCTCTGATCTTACTCTCAAGCTCATGAAGAAGAGGCGTTAGATGATCCTGCAGTCTTCAGACGATGCTTTGAAATACCCCAAAGGATCTCAATGATTTCACATATTGTCCAGTTGAGTAGACAGTTGAAAAACAAAACTACACCAATTTTATTCCACTAGGAATCAATTTGCGAATAATATTAACAGCCGCTGAATTTTACTCGAACAAAACCCGCCAAAAACGCCGCAAACCTGATGGTCTTTTTTTGTTTTTGTTCGCCCTTTACGGACAGGCTAAGGTCTTGGACCATACCGCCTCGTCTTCAGTGCAATTTTAACATTCTGTGTATGCATTAGAATACGGGTGTAACAGATTCTAATGGTTTTTGGAGTATTTGGCAGCAAATTGTATCGAGTCAGCCTTCCCAGTAAGCTTTGCGGAGGTAGTCAATACTACAATAAAATTCTCCGCTCCACTATCCTGAGATCGCTTCTGTCAATTATTTCACATATTGTCCAGTTGCGTAGACAGTTGAGACACAAAACTACACCAATTTTATATCACAATATCCACTAGGAATCAATTTGCAAATAATATTAACAGCCGCTGAACTCACTCGAAAAAAACCCGCCAAAAACTCCAACCTGGTGGTCTTACATTTAGTATTACCAGGCCCAAACATTTAAAAGTACTACTCTTACTCAGTATTAATGTTTTTTTTTAAATACAATGAATTGATTAATTACCTATAATTACTAATAACTGTAAAAATATTTAAATACGTTTCAAAGTTTCATAGACTTTGAAACGTATTTAAATATTTTTTTTATTCGTTCGTTTTGGTATAACATAAAAATGAAAATTATAAAATTTTCTACCATTTCTGCCAAATCCAATGATTAGTTGAGCTAGCAAGATGTCAGACAAGAACACACTACCAGCGGGAACCCTCTCGCCAGGACCGCTTTTGGTTAGCTACCGCTTATAAGGAAATAGCTAACCTAGGCGTATGATAATAGATTTCATTTCAGCTAAACAAAAATTTTTGGTGCACAGTCTAGTAGTAAGAAATACGTATAAGGTCTTTGATTGAGTGTACCTGTCTGTTCGTTCTTGATAAACTGACGTTTTTATTCAAATTTTAGATGAAGATATTTCATTTAGAGATAGAGCCTACGTGTGAGGTATTAGAGAAACGTTTCCTAAACAAATGGCCACTATTCATTCTGACAGATGTCCCATGCAAGTTGCGACATTGGACGGCGAACAATTAACCGGGCCTCACCGGGCTAGAGATGCGTGTGTCATTTTTCATTCGAAAACTTGCATTTCCGCCGCCCACACAGATCGAATTAAACGAAAAAATTCTAATAAATCTATTGATGTCTCAATTTTATGATACTGTGGCGCTTTCCTGCATCACTGCTTCTTATTTGAATATTTAATTTGATACGAGTTTATGGATTTCTAAACGAGGACTATTGTTTCTTTAAACATTTTATGAGCAAATTATAAGTAGCTTAGGCCAATCATTCTAAGTTGTATGTTACTACTCCAAATTGGTGACGATATAATAAGGTTATATTTATTTACACCAGCTTTATACATGCATGTTCAGCTATTGCCGAGTATCATAGGCCACTTTCAACTTGGAGAAATGCATGGCTCTTGTGTGATAGCTACGCAATTACTGACATCCATAGGCCACTTTTCATCTTGGAGTAATGAATGGCTCTTGTGTGATAGCTACGCTATTACTGACATCCATACGCCACTTTTCTTCTTGGAGAAATGAATGGCTCTTGTGTGATAGCTACGCTATTACTGACATCCATAGGCCACTTTTCGTCTTGAAGAAATGCATGGCTCTTGTGTGATAGCTACGCTTTTACTGACATTCATAGGCCACTTTTCTTCTTGGAGAAATGAATGGCTCTTGTGTGATAGCTACGCTATTACTGACATCCATACGCCACTTTTCTTCTTGGAGAAATGAATGGCTCTTGTGTGATAGCTACGCTATTACTGACATCCATAGGCCACTTTTCGTCTTGAAGAAATGCATGGCTCTTGTGTGATAGCTACGCTTTTACTGACATTCATAGGCCACTTTTCATCTTGGAGAAATGCATGGCTCCTGTGGGATAGCTACGCTATTACTGACATTCATAGGCCACTTTTCACCTTGGAGAAATGTATGGCTCTTGTGTGATAGCTACGCTATTACTGACATCCATACGCCACTTTTCTTCTTGGAGAAATGCATGGCTCCTGTGTGATAGCTACGCTATTACTGACATCCATAGGCCACTTTTCGTCTTGAAGAAATGCATGGCTCTTGTGTGATAGCTACGCTTTTACTGACATTCATAGGCCACTTTTCATCTTGGAGAAATGCATGGCTCCTGTGGGATAGCTACGCTATTACTGACATTCATAGGCCACTTTTCACCTTGGAGAAATGTATGGCTCTTGTGTGATAGCTACGCTATTACTGACATCCATAGGCTACTTTTCATATTGGAGAAATGCATGGCTCTTGTGTGATAGCTACGCTATTACTGACATCCATAGGCCACTTTTCGTCTTGAAGAAATGCATGGCTCTTGTGTGATAGCTACGCTATTACTGACATCCATAGGCCACTTTTCATATTGGAGAAATGCATGGCTCTTGTGTGATAGCTACGCTATAACTGACATTCATAGGCCACTTTTCTTCTTGGAGAAAAGCATGGCTCCAGTGGGATAGATACGCTATTACTGTCATTCATAGGCCACTTTTCACCTTGGAGAAACGTATGGCTCTTGTGTGATAGCTACGCTATTACTGACATCCATAGGCCACTTTTCATCTTGGAGAAATGCATGGCTCCTGTGGGATAGCTACGCTATTACTGACATTCATAGGCCACTTTTCACCTTGGAGAAATGTATGGCTCTTGTGTTATAGCTACGCTATTATTGACATTCATAGGCCACTTTTCTTCTTGGAAAAATGCATGACTCCTGTGTGATAGCTACGCTATAACTGACATCCATAGGCCACTTTTCTTCTTGGAGAAATGCATGGCTCCTGTGTGATAGCTACGCTATTACTGACATCCATAGGCCACTTTTCATCTTGGAGAAATGCATGGCTCCTGTGTGATAGCTACGCTATTACTGACATCCATAGGCCACTTTTCGTCTTGAAGAAATGCATGGCTCTTGTGTGATAGCTACGCTTTTACTGACATTCATAGGCCAATTTTCATCTTAGAGAAATGCATGGATGTTGTGTGATAGCTACGCTATTACTGACATTCATAGGCCACTTTTCATCTTGGAGAAATGCATGGATGTTGTGTGATAGCTACGCTATTACTGACATTCATAGGCCACTTTTCACCTTGGAGAAATGTATGGCTCTTGTGTGATAGCTACGCTTTTACAGACATCCATAGGCCACTTTTCATATTGGAGAAATGCATGGCTCTTGTGTGATAGCTACGCTATTTTTGAAATTCATTGGCCACTTCTCGTCTTAGAGAAATGCATGACTCTTGTGTGATAGCTACGCTATTACTGACATTCATAGGCCACTTTACATCTTGGAGAAATGCATGGCTCCTGTGGGATAGCTACGCTGTTACTGACATTCATAGGCCACTTTTCACCTTGGAGAAATGTATGGCTCTTGTGTGATAGCTACGCTATTACTGACATCCATAGGCCACTTTTTGTCTTGGAGAAATGAATGGCTCTTGTGTGATAGCTACGCAATAACTGACATCCATAGGCCACTTTTCTTCTTGGAGAAATGCATGGCTCCTGTGTGATAGCTACGCTATTACTGACATCCATGGGCCTCTTTTCTTCTTGGAGAAATGCATGGCTCCTGTGTGATAGCTACGCTATTACTGACATCCATACGCCACTTTTCTTCTTGGAGAAATGCATGGCTCCTGTGTGATAGCTACGCTATTACTGACATCCATAGGCCACTTTTCGTCTTGAAGAAATGCATGGCTCTTGTGTGATAGCTACGCTTTTACTGACATTCATAGGCCACTTTTCATCTTGGAGAAATGCATGGCTCCTGTGGGATAGCTACGCTATTACTGACATTCATAGGCCACTTTTCACCTTGGAGAAATGTATGGCTCTTGTGTGATAGCTACGCTATTACTGACATCCATAGGCCACTTTTCGTCTTGAAGAAATGCATGGCTCTTGTGTGATAGCTACGCTATTACTGACATCCATAGGCCACTTTTCATATTGGAGAAATGCATGGCTCTTGTGTGATAGCTACGCTATAACTGACATTCATAGGCCACTTTTCTTCTTGGAGAAATGCATGGCTCCTGTGGGATAGATACGCTATTACTGTCATTCATAGGCCACTTTTCACCTTGGAGAAACGTATGGCTCTTGTGTGATAGCTACGCTATTACTGACATCCATAGGCCACTTTTCATCTTGGAGAAATGCATGGCTCCTGTGGGATAGCTACGCTATTACTGACATTCATAGGCCACTTTTCACCTTGGAGAAATGTATGGCTCTTGTGTTATAGCTACGCTATTATTGACATCCATAGGCCACTTTTCTTCTTGGAAAAATGCATGACTCCTGTGTGATAGCTACGCTATTACTGACATCCATAGGCCACTTTTCTTCTTGGAGAAATGCATGGCTCCTGTGTGATAGCTACGCTATTACTGACATCCATAGGCCACTTTTCGTCTTGAAGAAATGCATGGCTCTTGTGTGATAGCTACGCTTTTACTGACATTCATAGGCCAATTTTCATCTTAGAGAAATGCATGGATGTTGTGTGATAGCTACGCTATTACTGACATTCATGGGCCACTTTTCATCTTGGAGAAATGCATGGATGTTGTGTGATAGCTACGCTATTACTGACATTCATAGGCCACTTTTCACCTTGGAGAAATGTATGGCTCTTGTGTGATAGCTACGCTTTTACAGTCATCCATAGGCCACTTTTCATATTGGAGAAATGCATGGCTCTTGTGTGATAGCTACGCTATTACTGACATTCATAGGCCACTTTACATCTTGGAGAAATGCATGGCTCCTGTGGGATAGCTACGCTGTTACTGACATTCATAGGCCACTTTTCACCTTGGAGAAATGTATGGCTCTTGTGTGATAGCTACGCTATTACTGACATCCATAGGCCACTTTTCGTCTTGGAGAAATGAATGGCTCTTGTGTGATAGCTACGCTATTACTGACAATCATAGGCCACTTTTCATCTTGGAGAAATGCATGGATGTTGTGTGATGGCTACGCTATTACTGACATTCATAGGCCACTTTTCATCTTGGAGAAATGCATGGCTCCTGTGGGATAGCTACACTGTTACTGACATTCATAGGCCACTTTTTGTCTTGAAGAAATGCATGGCTCTTGTGTGATAGCTACGCTTTTACTGACATTCATAGGCCAATTTTCATCTTAGAGAAATGCATGGATGTTGTGTGATAGCTACGCTATTACTGACATTCATAGGCCACTTTTCATCTTGGAGAAATGCATGGCTCCTGTGTGATAGCTACGCTTTTACTGACATCCATAGGCCACTTTTCATATTGGAGAAATGCACGGCTCTTGTGTGATAGCTACGCTATTACTGACATTCATTGGCCACTTTTCTTCTTAGAGAAATGCATGGCTCTTGTGTGATAGCTATGCTATTACTGACATCCATGGGCCACTTTACACCTTGGAGAAATGCATGGCTCCTGTGGGATAGCTACACTGTTACTGACATTCATAGGCTACTTTTCATCTTGGAGAAATGCATGGATGTTGTGTGATGGCTACGCTATTACTGACATTCAAGGCCACTTTTCATCTTGGAGAAATGCATGGCTCCTGTGGGATAGCTACACTGTTACTGACATTCATAGGCCACTTTTTGTCTTGAAGAAATGCATGGCTCTTGTGTGATAGCTACGCTTTTACTGACATTCATAGGCCACTTTTCATCTTGGAGAAATGCATGGCTCCTGTGTGATAGCTACGCTTTTACTGACATCCATAGGCCACTTTTCATATTGGAGAAATGCATGGCTCTTGTGTGATAGCTACGCTATTACTGACATTCATTGGCCACTTTTCTTCTTAGAGAAATGCATGGCTCTTGTGTGATAGCTATGCTATTACTGACATCCATAGGCCACTTTTCGTCTTGGAGAAATGAATGGCTCTTGTGTGATAGCTACGCTATTACTGACATTCATAGGCCACTTTTCATCTTGGAGAAATGCATGGATGTTGTGTGATGGCTACGCTATTACTGACATTCATAGGCCACTTTTCATCTTGGAGAAATGCATGGCTCCTGTGGGATAGCTACACTGTTACTGACATTCATAGGCCACTTTTTGTCTTGAAAAAATGCATGGCTCTTGTGTGATAGCTACGCTTTTACTGACATTCATAGGCCATTTTTCATCTTAGAGAATTGCATGGATGTTGTGTGATAGCTACGCTATTACTGACATTCATAGGCCACTTTTTATCTTGGAGAAATGCATGGCTCCTGTGTGATAGCTACGCTATTACTGACATCCATAGGCCACTTTTCGTCTTGAAGAAATGCATGGCTCTTGTGTGATAGCTACGCTTTTACTGACATTCATAGGCCAATTTTCATCTTAGAGAAATGCATGGATGTTGTGTGATAGCTACGCTATTACTGACATTCATGAGCCACTTTTTATCTTGAAGAAATGCATGGATGTTGTGTGATAGCTACGCTATTACTGACATTCATAGGCCACTTTTCACCTTGGAGAAATGTATGGCTCTTGTGTGATAGCTACGCTATTACTGACATCCATAGGCCACTTTTCTTCTTGGAGAAATGCATGGCTCCTGTGGGATAGATACGCTATTACTGTCATTCATAGGCCACTTTTCACCTTGGAGAAACGTATGGCTCTTGTGTGATAGCTACGCTATTACTGACATCCATAGGCCACTTTTCATCTTGGAGAAATGCATGGCTCCTGTGGGATAGCTACGCTATTACTGACATTCATAGGCCACTTTTCACCTTGGAGAAATGTATGGCTCTTGTGTTATAGCTACGCTATTATTGACATCCATAGGCCACTTTTCTTCTTGGAAAAATGCATGACTCCTGTGTGATAGCTACGCTATTACTGACATCCATAGGCCACTTTTCTTCTTGGAGAAATGCATGGCTCCTGTGTGATAGCTACGCTATTACTGACATCCATAGGCCACTTTTCATCTTGGAGAAATGCATGGCTCCTGTGTGATAGCTACGCTATTACTGACATCCATAGGCCACTTTTCGTCTTGAAGAAATGCATGGCTCTTGTGTGATAGCTACGCTTTTACTGACATTCATAGGCCAATTTTCATCTTAGAGAAATGCATGGATGTTGTGTGATAGCTACGCTATTACTGACATTCATGGGCCACTTTTCATCTTGGAGAAATGCATGGATGTTGTGTGATAGCTACGCTATTACTGACATTCATAGGCCACTTTTCACCTTGGAGAAATGTATGGCTCTTGTGTGATAGCTACGCTTTTACAGTCATCCATAGGCCACTTTTCATATTGGAGAAATGCATGGCTCTTGTGTGATAGCTACGCTATTACTGACATTCATAGGCCACTTTACATCTTGGAGAAATGCATGGCTCCTGTGGGATAGCTACGCTGTTACTGACATTCATAGGCCACTTTTCACCTTGGAGAAATGTATGGCTCTTGTGTGATAGCTACGCTATTACTGACATCCATAGGCCACTTTTCGTCTTGGAGAAATGAATGGCTCTTGTGTGATAGCTACGCTATTACTGACAATCATAGGCCACTTTTCATCTTGGAGAAATGCATGGATGTTGTGTGATGGCTACGCTATTACTGACATTCATAGGCCACTTTTCATCTTGGAGAAATGCATGGCTCCTGTGGGATAGCTACACTGTTACTGACATTCATAGGCCACTTTTTGTCTTGAAGAAATGCATGGCTCTTGTGTGATAGCTACGCTTTTACTGACATTCATAGGCCAATTTTCATCTTAGAGAAATGCATGGATGTTGTGTGATAGCTACGCTATTACTGACATTCATAGGCCACTTTTCATCTTGGAGAAATGCATGGCTCCTGTGTGATAGCTACGCTTTTACTGACATCCATAGGCCACTTTTCATATTGGAGAAATGCACGGCTCTTGTGTGATAGCTACGCTATTACTGACATTCATTGGCCACTTTTCTTCTTAGAGAAATGCATGGCTCTTGTGTGATAGCTATGCTATTACTGACATCCATGGGCCACTTTACACCTTGGAGAAATGCATGGCTCCTGTGGGATAGCTACACTGTTACTGACATTCATAGGCTACTTTTCATCTTGGAGAAATGCATGGATGTTGTGTGATGGCTACGCTATTACTGACATTCAAGGCCACTTTTCATCTTGGAGAAATGCATGGCTCCTGTGGGATAGCTACACTGTTACTGACATTCATAGGCCACTTTTTGTCTTGAAGAAATGCATGGCTCTTGTGTGATAGCTACGCTTTTACTGACATTCATAGGCCACTTTTCATCTTGGAGAAATGCATGGCTCCTGTGTGATAGCTACGCTTTTACTGACATCCATAGGCCACTTTTCATATTGGAGAAATGCATGGCTCTTGTGTGATAGCTACGCTATTACTGACATTCATTGGCAACTTTTCTTCTTAGAGAAATGCATGGCTCTTGTGTGATAGCTATGCTATTACTGACATCCATAGGCCACTTTTCGTCTTGGAGAAATGAATGGCTCTTGTGTGATAGCTACGCTATTACTGACATTCATAGGCCACTTTTCATCTTGGAGAAATGCATGGATGTTGTGTGATGGCTACGCTATTACTGACATTCATAGGCCACTTTTCATCTTGGAGAAATGCATGGCTCCTGTGGGATAGCTACACTGTTACTGACATTCATAGGCCACTTTTTGTCTTGAAAAAATGCATGGCTCTTGTGTGATAGCTACGCTTTTACTGACATTCATAGGCCATTTTTCATCTTAGAGAATTGCATGGATGTTGTGTGATAGCTACGCTATTACTGACATTCATAGGCCACTTTTTATCTTGGAGAAATGCATGGCTCCTGTGTGATAGCTACGCTATTACTGACATCCATAGGCCACTTTTCGTCTTGAAGAAATGCATGGCTCTTGTGTGATAGCTACGCTTTTACTGACATTCATAGGCCAATTTTCATCTTAGAGAAATGCATGGATGTTGTGTGATAGCTACGCTATTACTGACATTCATGAGCCACTTTTTATCTTGAAGAAATGCATGGATGTTGTGTGATAGCTACGCTATTACTGACATTCATAGGCCACTTTTCACCTTGGAGAAATGTATGGCTCTTGTGTGATAGCTACGCTATTACTGACATCCATAGGCCACTTTTCATATTGGAGAAATTCATGGCTCTTGTGTGATAGCTACGCTATTACTGACATTCATAGGCCACTTTTCATATTGGAGAAATGTATGGCTCTTGTGTGATAGCTTCGCTTTTACTGACATCCATAGACCACTTTTCATATTGGAGAAATGCATGGCTCTTGTGTGATAGCTACGCTATTACTGACATTCATAGGCCACTTTTTATCTTGGAGAAATGCATGGCTCCTGTGGGATAGCTACGCTATTACTGACATTTATTGGCCACTTTTCACCTTGGAGAAATGTATGGATGTTGTGTGATGGCTACGCTATTACTGACATTCATAGGCCACTTTTCGTCTTGGAGAAATGCATGGCTCCTGTGGGATAGCTACGCTATTACTGACATTCATTGGCCACTTTTCACCTTGGAGAAATGTATGGCTCTAGTGTGGTAGCTACGCTATTACTGACATCCATAGGCCACTTTTCATCTTGGAGTAATGCATGGCTCTTGTGTGATAGCTACGCTATTACTGACATTCATAGGCCACTTTTTGTCTTGAAGAAATGCATGGATGTTGTGTGATGGCTACGCTATTACTGACATTCAAGGCCACTTTTCATCTTGGAGAAATGCATGGCTCCTGTGGGATAGCTACACTGTTACTGACATTCATAGGCCACTTTTTGTCTTGAAGAATTGCATGGCTCTTGTGTGATAGCTACGCTATTACTGACATTCATAGGCCACTTTTCATCTTGGAGAAATGCATGGATGTTGTGTGATGGCTACGCTATTACTGACATTCATAGGCCACTTTTCGTCTTGGAGGAGAAATGAATGGCTCTTGTGTGATAGCTACGCTATTACTGACATTCATAGGCTACTTTTCATCTTGGAGAAATGCATGGATGTTGTGTGATGGCTACGCTATTACTGACATTCAAGGCCACTTTTCATCTTGGAGAAATGCATGGCTCCTGTGGGATAGCTACACTGTTACTGACATTCATAGGCCACTTTTTGTCTTGAAGAAATGCATGGCTCTTGTGTGATAGCTACGCTTTTACTGACATTCATAGGCCAATTTTCATCTTAGAGAAATGCATGGATGTTGTGTGATAGCTACGCTATTACTGACATTCATAGGCCACTTTTCATCTTGGAGAAATGCATGGCTCCTGTGTGATAGCTACGCTTTTACTGACATCCATAGGCCACTTTTCATATTGGAGAAATGCATGGCTCTTGTGTGATAGCTACGCTATTACTGACATTCATTGGCTACTTTTCTTCTTAGAGAAATGCATGGCTCTTGTGTGATAGCTATGCTATTACTGACATCCATAGGCCACTTTTCGTCTTGGAGAAATGAATGGCTCTTGTGTGATAGCTACGCTATTACTGACATTGATAGGCCACTTTTCATCTTGGAGAAATGCATGGATGTTGTGTGATGGCTACGCTATTACTGACATTCATAGGCCACTTTTCATCTTGGAGAAATGCATGGCTCCTGTGGGATAGCTACACTGTTACTGACATTCATAGGCCACTTTTTGTCTTGAAAAAATGCATGGCTCTTGTGTGATAGCTACGCTTTTACTGACATTCATAGGCCACTTTTCACCTTGGAGAAATGTATGGCTCTTGTGTGATAGCTTCGCTTTTACTGACATCCATAGACCACTTTTCATATTGGAGAAATGCATGGCTCTTGTGTGATAGCTACGCTATTACTGACATTCATAGGCCACTTTTTATCTTGGAGAAATGCATGGCTGCTGTGGGATAGCTACGCTATTACTGACATTTATTGGCCACTTTTCACCTTGGAGAAATGTATGGATGTTGTGTGATGGCTACGCTATTACTGACATTCATAGGCCACTTTTCGTCTTGGAGAAATGAATGGCTCTTGCGTGATAGCTACGCTATTACTGACATTCATAGGCTACTTTTCATCTTGGAGAAATGCATGGCTCTTGTGTGATAGCTATGCTATTACTGACATCCATAGGCCACTTTTCGTCTTGGAGAAATGAATGGCTCTTGTGTGATAGCTACGCTATTACTGACATCCATAGGCCACTTTTCATATTGGAGAAATGCATGGCTCCTGTGGGATAGATACGCTATTACTGTCATTCATAGGCCACTTTTCACCTTGGAGAAACGTATGGCTCTTGTGTGATAGCTACGCTATTACTGACATCCATAGGCCACTTTTCATCTTGGAGAAATGCATGGCTCCTGTGGGATAGCTACGCTATTACTGACATTCATAGGCCACTTTTCACCTTGGAGAAACGTATGGCTCTTGTGTGATAGCTACGCTATTACTGACATCCATAGGCCACTTTTCATCTTGGAGAAATGCATGGCTCCTGTGGGATAGCTACGCTATTACTGACATTCATAGGCCACTTTTCACCTTGGAGAAATGTATGGCTCTTGTGTTATCGCTACGCTATTATTGACATCCATAGGCCACTTTTCTTCTTGGAAAAATGCATGGCTCCTGTGTGATAGCTACGCTATTACTGACATCCATAGGCCACTTTTCTTCTTGGAGAAATGCATGGCTCCTGTGTGATAGCTACGCTATTACTGACATCCATAGGCCACTTTTCTTCTTGGAGAAATGCATGGCTTCTGTGTGATAGCTACGCTATTACTGACATTCATAGGCCACTTTTCACCTTGGAGAAATGTATGGCTCTTGTGTGATAGCTACGCTATTACTGACATCCATAGGCCACTTTTCGTCTTGGAGAAATGAATGGCTCTTGTGTGATAGCTACGCTATTACTGACATTCATAGGCCACTTTTCATCTTGGAGAAATGCATGGATGTTGTGTGATGGCTACGCTATTACTGACATTCATAGGCCACTTTTCGTCTTGGAGAAATGAATGGCTCTTGTGTGATAGCTACGCTATTACTGACATTCATAGGCTACTTTTCATCTTGGAGAAATGCATGGATGTTGTGTGATGGCTACGCTATTACTGACATTCAAGGCCACTTTTCATCTTGGAGAAATGCATGGCTCCTGTGGGATAGCTACACTGTTACTGACATTCATAGGCCACTTTTTGTCTTGAAGAAATGCATGGCTCTTGTGTGATAGCTACGCTTTTACTGACATTCATAGGCCAATTTTCATCTTAGAGAAATGCATGGCTCTTGTGTGATAGCTACGCTATTACTGACATTCATTGGCCACTTTTCTTCTTAGAGAAATGCATGGCTCTTGTGTGATAGCTACGCTATTACTGACATCCATAGGCCACTTTTCGTCTTGGAGAAATGAATGGCTCTTGTGTGATAGCTACGCTATTACTGACATTCATAGGCCACTTTTCATCTTGGAGAAATGCATGGATGTTGTGTGATGGCTACGCTATTACTGACATTCATAGGCCACTTTTCATCTTGGAGAAATGCATGGCTCCTGTGTGATAGCTACGCTATTACTGACATCCATAGGCCACTTTTCGTCTTGAAGAAATGCATGGCTCTTGTGTGTTAGCTACGCTTTTACTGACATTCATAGGCCAATTTTCATCTTAGAGAAATGCATGGATGTTGTGTGATAGCTACGCTATTACTGACATTCATGAGCCACTTTTCATCTTGGAGAAATGCATGGATGTTGTGTGATAGCTACGCTATTACTGACATTCATAGGCCACTTTTTGTCTTGAAGAAATGCATGGCTCTTGTGTGATAGCTACGCTTTTACTGACATTCATAAGCCAATTTTCATATTGGAGAAATGCATGGCTCTTGTGTGATAGCTACGCTATTACTGACATTCATAGGCCACTTTTCATCTTGGAGAAATGCATGGATGTTGTGTGATGGCTACGCTATTACTGACATTCATAGGCCACTTTTCATCTTGGAGAAATGCATGGCTCCTGTGTGATAGCTACGCTATTACTGACATCCATAGGCCACTTTTCGTCTTGAAGAAATGCATGGCTCTTGTGTGTTAGCTACGCTTTTACTGACATTCATAGGCCAATTTTCATCTTAGAGAAATGCATGGATGTTGTGTGATAGCTACGCTATTACTGACATTCATGAGCCACTTTTCATCTTGGAGAAATGCATGGATGTTGTGTGATAGCTACGCTATTACTGACATTCATAGGCCACTTTTTGTCTTGAAGAAATGCATGGCTCTTGTGTGATAGCTACGCTATTACTGACATCCATAGGCCACTTTTCATATTGGAGAAATTCATGGCTCTTGTGTGATAGCTACGCTATTACTGACATTCATAGGCCACTTTTCACCTTGGAGAAATGTATGGCTCTTGTGTGATAGCTTCGCTTTTACTGACATCCATAGACCACTTTTCATATTGGAGAAATGCATGGCTCTTGTGTGATAGCTACGCTATTACTGACATTCATAGGCCACTTTTTATCTTGGAGAAATGCATGGCTGCTGTGGGATAGCTACGCTATTACTGACATTTATTGGCCACTTTTCACCTTGGAGAAATGTATGGATGTTGTGTGATGGCTACGCTATTACTGACATTCATAGGCCACTTTTCGTCTTGGAGAAATGAATGGCTCTTGCGTGATAGCTACGCTATTACTGACATCCATAGGCCACTTTTCATATTGGAGAAATGCATGGCTCCTGTGGGATAGATACGCTATTACTGTCATTCATAGGCCACTTTTCACCTTGGAGAAACGTATGGCTCTTGTGTGATAGCTACGCTATTACTGACATCCATAGGCCACTTTTCATCTTGGAGAAATGCATGGCTCTTGTGTGATAGCTATGCTATTACTGACATCCATAGGCCACTTTTCGTCTTGGAGAAATGAATGGCTCTTGTGTGATAGCTACGCTATTACTGACATCCATAGACCACTTTTCATATTGGAGAAATGCATGGCTCCTGTGGGATAGATACGCTATTACTGTCATTCATAGGCCACTTTTCACCTTGGAGAAACGTATGGCTCTTGTGTGATAGCTACGCTATTACTGACATTCATAGGCCACTTTTCATCTTGGAGAAATGCATGGCTCCTGTGGGATAGCTACGCTATTACTGACATTTATTGGCCACTTTTCACCTTGGAGAAATGTATGGATGTTGTGTGATGGCTACGCTATTACTGACATTCATAGGCCACTTTTCGTCTTGGAGAAATGCATGGCTCCTGTGGGATAGCTACGCTATTACTGACATTCATTGGCCACTTTTCACCTTGGAGAAATGTATGGCTCTAGTGTGGTAGCTACGCTATTACTGACATCCATAGGCCACTTTTCATCTTGGAGTAATGCATGGCTCTTGTGTGATAGCTACGCTATTACTGACATTCATAGGCCACTTTTTGTCTTGAAGAAATGCATGGATGTTGTGTGATGGCTACGCTATTACTGACATTCAAGGCCACTTTTCATCTTGGAGAAATGCATGGCTCCTGTGGGATAGCTACACTGTTACTGACATTCATAGGCCACTTTTTGTCTTGAAGAATTGCATGGCTCTTGTGTGATAGCTACGCTATTACTGACATTCATAGGCCACTTTTCATCTTGGAGAAATGCATGGATGTTGTGTGATGGCTACGCTATTACTGACTTTCATAGGCCACTTTTCGTCTTGGAGGAGAAATGAATGGCTCTTGTGTGATAGCTACGCTATTACTGACATTCATAGGCTACATTTCATCTTGGAGAAATGCATGGATGTTGTGTGATGGCTACGCTATTACTGACATTCAAGGCCACTTTTCATCTTGGAGAAATGCATGGCTCCTGTGGGATAGCTACACTGTTACTGACATTCATAGGCCACTTTTTGTCTTGAAGAAATGCATGGCTCTTGTGTGATAGCTACGCTTTTACTGACATTCATAGGCCAATTTTCATCTTAGAGAAATGCATGGATGTTGTGTGATAGCTACGCTATTACTGACATTCATAGGCCACTTTTCATCTTGGAGAAATGCATGGCTCCTGTGTGATAGCTACGCTTTTACTGACATCCATAGGCCACTTTTCATATTGGAGAAATGCATGGCTCTTGTGTGATAGCTACGCTATTACTGACATTCATTGGCTACTTTTCTTCTTAGAGAAATGCATGGCTCTTGTGTGATAGCTATGCTATTACTGACATCCATAGGCCACTTTTCGTCTTGGAAAATGAATGGCTCTTGTGTGATAGCTACGCTATTACTGACATTCATAGGCCACTTTTCATCTTGGAGAAATGCATGGATGTTGTGTGATGGCTACGCTATTACTGACATTCATAGGCCACTTTTCATCTTGGAGAAATGCATGGCTCCTGTGGGATAGCTACACTGTTACTGACATTCATAGGCCACTTTTTGTCTTGAAAAAATGCATGGCTCTTGTGTGATAGCTACGCTTTTACTGACATTCATAGGCCACTTTTCACCTTGGAGAAATGTATGGCTCTTGTGTGATAGCTTCGCTTTTACTGACATCCATAGACCACTTTTCATATTGGAGAAATGCATGGCTCTTGTGTGATAGCTACGCTATTACTGACATTCATAGGCCACTTTTTATCTTGGAGAAATGCATGGCTGCTGTGGGATAGCTACGCTATTACTGACATTTATTGGCCACTTTTCACCTTGGAGAAATGTATGGATGTTGTGTGATGGCTACGCTATTACTGACATTCATAGGCCACTTTTCGTCTTGGAGAAATGAATGGCTCTTGCGTGATAGCTACGCTATTACTGACATTCATAGGCTACTTTTCATCTTGCAGAAATGCATGGCTCTTGTGTGATAGCTATGCTATTACTGACATCCATAGGCCACTTTTCGTCTTGGAGAAATGAATGGCTCTTGTGTGATAGCTACGCTATTACTGACATCCATAGGCCACTTTTCATATTGGAGAAATGCATGGCTCCTGTGGGATAGATACGCTATTACTGTCATTCATAGGCCACTTTTCACCTTGGAGAAACGTATGGCTCTTGTGTGATAGCTACGCTATTACTGACATCCATAGGCCACTTTTCATCTTGGAGAAATGCATGGCTCCTGTGGGATAGCTACGCTATTACTGACATTCATAGGCCACTTTTCACCTTGGAGAAACGTATGGCTCTTGTGTGATAGCTACGCTATTACTGACATCCATAGGCCACTTTTCATCTTGGAGAAATGCATGGCTCCTGTGGGATAGCTACGCTATTACTGACATTCATAGGCCACTTTTCACCTTGGAGAAATGTATGGCTCTTGTGTTATCGCTACGCTATTATTGACATCCATAGGCCACTTTTCTTCTTGGAAAAATGCATGGCTCCTGTGTGATAGCTACGCTATTACTGACATCCATAGGCCACTTTTCTTCTTGGAGAAATGCATGGCTCCTGTGTGATAGCTACGCTATTACTGACATCCATAGGCCACTTTTCTTCTTGGAGAAATGCATGGCTTCTGTGTGATAGCTACGCTATTACTGACATTCATAGGCCACTTTTCACCTTGGAGAAATGTATGGCTCTTGTGTGATAGCTACGCTATTACTGACATCCATAGGCCACTTTTCTTCTTGGAGAAATGCATGGCTTCTGTGTGATAGCTACGCTATTACTGACATTCATAGGCCACTTTTCACCTTGGAGAAATGTATGGCTCTTGTGTGATAGCTACGCTATTACTGACATTCATAGGCCACTTTTCGTCTTGGAGAAATGAATGGCTCTTGTGTGATAGCTACGCTATTACTGACATTCATAGGCTACTTTTCATCTTGGAGAAATGCATGGATGTTGTGTGATGGCTACGCTATTACTGACATTCAAGGCCACTTTTCATCTTGGAGAAATGCATGGCTCCTGTGGGATAGCTACACTGTTACTGACATTCATAGGCCACTTTTTGTCTTGAAGAAATGCATGGCTCTTGTGTGATAGCTACGCTTTTACTGACATTCATAGGCCAATTTTCATCTTAGAGAAATGCATGGATGTTGTGTGATAGCTACGCTATTACTGACATTCATGAGCCACTTTTCATCTTGGAGAAATGCATGGCTCTTGTGTGATAGCTACGCTATTACTGACATTCATAGGCCACTTTTTATCTTGGAGAAATGCATGGCTGCTGTGGGATAGCTACGCTATTACTGACATTTATTGGCCACTTTTCACCTTGGAGAAATGTATGGATGTTGTGTGATGGCTACGCTATTACTGACATTCATAGGCCACTTTTCGTCTTGGAGAAATGAATGGCTCTTGCGTGATAGCTACGCTATTACTGACATCCATAGGCCACTTTTCATATTGGAGAAATGCATGGCTCCTGTGGGATAGATACGCTATTACTGTCATTCATAGGCCACTTTTCACCTTGGAGAAACGTATGGCTCTTGTGTGATAGCTACGCTATTACTGACATCCATAGGCCACTTTTCATCTTGGAGAAATGCATGGCTCTTGTGTGATAGCTATGCTATTACTGACATCCATAGGCCACTTTTCGTCTTGGAGAAATGAATGGCTCTTGTGTGATAGCTACGCTATTACTGACATCCATAGACCACTTTTCATATTGGAGAAATGCATGGCTCCTGTGGGATAGATACGCTATTACTGTCATTCATAGGCCACTTTTCACCTTGGAGAAACGTATGGCTCTTGTGTGATAGCTACGCTATTACTGACATCCATAGGCCACTTTTCATCTTGGAGAAATGCATGGCTCCTGTGGGATAGCTACGCTATTACTGACATTCATAGGCCACTTTTCACCTTGGAGAAACGTATGGCTCTTGTGTGATAGCTACGCTATTACTGACATCCATAGGCCACTTTTCATCTTGGAGAAATGCATGGCTCCTGTGGGATAGCTACGCTATTACTGACATTCATAGGCCACTTTTCACCTTGGAGAAATGTATGGCTCTTGTGTTATCGCTACGCTATTATTGACATCCATAGGCCACTTTTCTTCTTGGAAAAATGCATGGCTCCTGTGTGATAGCTACGCTATTACTGACATCCAAAGGCCACTTTTCTTCTTGGAGAAATGCATGGCTCCTGTGTGATAGCTACGCTATTACTGACATCCATAGGCCACTTTTCTTCTTGGAGAAATGCATGGCTTCTGTGTGATAGCTACGCTATTACTGACATTCATAGGCCACTTTTCACCTTGGAGAAATGTATGGCTCTTGTGTGATAGCTACGCTATTACTGACATCCATAGGCCACTTTTCGTCTTGGAGAAATGAATGGCTCTTGTGTGATAGCTACGCTATTACTGACATTCATAGGCCACTTTTCATCTTGGAGAAATGCATGGATGTTGTGTGATGGCTACGCTATTACTGACATTCATAGGCCACTTTTCGTCTTGGAGAAATGAATGGCTCTTGTGTGATAGCTACGCTATTACTGACATTCATAGGCTACTTTTCATCTTGGAGAAATGCATGGATGTTGTGTGATGGCTACGCTATTACTGACATTCAAGGCTACTTTTCATCTTGGAGAAATGCATGGCTCCTGTGGGATAGCTACACTGTTACTGACATTCATAGGCCACTTTTTGTCTTGAAGAAATGCATGGCTCTTGTGTGATAGCTACGCTTTTACTGACATTCATAGGCCAATTTTCATCTTAGAGAAATGCATGGATGTTGTGTGATAGCTACGCTATTACTGACATTCAAAGGCCACTTTTCATCTTGGAGAAATGCATGGCTCCTGTGTGATAGCTACGCTTTTACTGACATCCATAGGCCACTTTTCATATTGGAGAAATGCATGGCTCTTGTGTGATAGCTACGCTATTACTGACATTCATTGGCCACTTTTCTTCTTAGAGAAATGCATGGCTCTTGTGTGATAGCTACGCTATTACTGACATCCATAGGCCACTTTTCGTCTTGGAGAAATGAATGGCTCTTGTGTGATAGCTACGCTATTACTGACATTCATAGGCCACTTTTCATCTTGGAGAAATGCATGGATGTTGTGTGATGGCTACGCTATTACTGACATTCATAGGCCACTTTTCATCTTGGAGAAATGCATGGCTCCTGTGTGATAGCTACGCTATTACTGACATCCATAGGCCACTTTTCGTCTTGAAGAAATGCATGGCTCTTGTGTGATAGCTACGCTTTTACTGACATTCATAGGCCAATTTTCATCTTAGAGAAATGCATGGATGTTGTGTGATAGCTACGCTATTAGTGACATTCATGAGCCACTTTTCATCTTGGAGAAATGCATGGATGTTGTGTGATAGCTACGCTATTACTGACATTCATAGGCCACTTTTTGTCTTGAAGAAATGCATGGCTCTTGTGTGATAGCTACGCTTTTACTGACATTCATAGGCCAATTTTCATATTGGAGAAATGCATGGCTCTTGTGTGATAGCTACGCTATTACTGACATCCATAGGCCACTTTTTGTCTTGTAGAAATGCATGGCTCTTGTGTGATAGCTACGCTATTACTGACATCCATAGGCGACTTTTCATATTGGAGAAATTCATGGCTCTTGTGTGATAGCTACGCTATAACTGACATTCATAGGCCACTTTTCACCTTGGAGAAATGTATGGCTCTTGTGTGATAGCTTCGCTTTTACTGACATCCATAGACCACTTTTCATATTGGAGAAATGCATGGCTCTTGTGTGATAGCTACGCTATTACTGACATTCATAGGCCACTTTTTATCTTGGAGAAATGCATGGCTCCTGTGGGATAGCTACGCTATTACTGACATTCATTGGCCACTTTTCACCTTGGAGAAATGTATGGCTCTAGTGTGATAGCTACGCTATTACTGACATCCATAGGCCACTTTTCATCTTGGAGTAATGCATGGCTCTTGTGTGATAGCTACGCTATTACTGACATTCATAGGCCACTTTTTGTCTTGAAGAAATGCATGGCTCTTGTGTGATAGCTACGCTTTTACTGACATTCATAGGCCAATTTTCATCTTCGAGAAATGCATGGATGTTGTGTGATAGCTACGCTATTACTGACATTCATTGGCCACTTTTCTTCTTAGAGAAATGCATGGCTCTTGTGTGATAGCTATGCTATTACTGACATCCATAGGCCACTTTACACCTTGGAGAAATGTATGGCTCTTGTGTGATAGCTACGCTATTACTGACATTCATAGGCCACTTTTCATCTTGGAGAAATGCATGGCTCCTGTGTGATAGCTACGCTTTTACTGACATCCATAGGCCACTTTTCATATTGGAGAAATGCATGGCTCTTGTGTGATAGCTACGCTATTACTGACATTCATTGGCCACTTTTCTTCTTAGAGAAATGCATGGCTCTTGTGTGATAGCTATGCTATTACTGACATCCATAGGCCACTTTACACCTTGGAGAAATGCATGGATGTTGTGTGATAGCTACGCTATTACTGACATTCATAGGCCACTTTTCATCTTGGAGAAATGCATGGCTCCTGTGTGATAGCTACGCTTTTACTGACATCCATAGGCCACTTTTCATATTGGAGAAATGCATGGCTCTTGTGTGATAGCTACGCTATTACTGACATTCATTGGCCACTTTTCTTCTTAGAGAAATGCATGGCTCTTGTGTGATAGCTATGCTATTACTGACATCCATAGGCCACTTTTCGTCTTGGAGAAATGAATGGCTCTTGTGTGATAGCTACGCTATTACTGACATTCATAGGCCACTTTTCATCTTGGAGAAATGCATGGATGTTGTGTTTAGGCTACGCTATTACTGACATTCATAGGCCACTTTTCATCTTGGAGAAATGCATGGCTCCTGTGGGATAGCTACACTGTTACTGACATTCATAGGCCACTTTTTGTCTTGAAAAAATGCATGGCTCTTGTGTGATAGCTACGCTTTTACTGACATTCATAGGCCATTTTTCATCTTAGAGAAATGCATGGATGTTGTGTGATAGCTACGCTATTACTGACATTCATAGGCCACTTTTTATCTTGGAGAAATGCATGGCTCCTGTTTGATAGCTACGCTATTACTGACATCCATAGGCCACTTTTCGTCTTGAAGAAATGCATGGCTCTTGTGTGATAGCTACGCTTTTACTGACATTCATAGGCCAATTTTCATCTTAGAGAAATGCATGGATGTTGTGTGATAGCTACGCTATTAGTGACATTCATGAGCCACTTTTCATCTTGGAGAAATGCATGGATGTTGTGTGATAGCTACGCTATTACTGACATTCATAGGCCACTTTTCACCTTGGAGAAATGTATGGCTCTTGTGTGATAGCTACGCTTTTACTGACATCCATAGGCCACTTTTCATATTGGAGAAATGCATGGCTCTTGTGTGATAGCTACGCTATTACTGACATTCATTGGCCACTTTTCTTCTTAGAGAAATGCATGGCTCTTGTTCGATAGCTACGCTATTACTGACATCCATAGGCCACTTTACACCTTGGAGAAATGCATGGCTCTTGTGTGATAGCTACGCTATTACTGACATTCATAGGCCACTTTTCATCTTGGAGAAATGCATGGATCTTGTGGGATAGCTACGCTGTTACTGAAAGCCATAGGCTATTTTTTAACCGAAAAAATGCACGCTCTAGGTAAACAAGAGTGGCCTACTGTATATGTTTTCACACTTCAAAGAACAACAATTTCCATTAAAATGGCATGTCATTACCTAAACCAAATCCAGTTCAACATTTCGTGTAATCGTGTTACACAAACGAGAACATAATTTAGTTCCCGTAATGAAATTTACAGAAGTGTGCGAGACAACTTGCTGTTAAAGATAAAGTTTAAATGTAGATGTCGCTTGTGAAGTAATCACGTTCAGGGGTAATATGTGCTTATCCTTGTAACGACGTAATTTATTTCATCTCGCTTGTTTTTCCGAGAAGAATACAAAGGTATATAAACGTGGCACGTGCCTCTACCTACTCGTAACTCAATGACCTTATTGGGTTCCATTAATATGGATCTAATATTATTGTTCCTTTGTTCCTTCCATCCGATGCGAGACGCACAGGACTGGTTGCTGCGGCGACACATAGAACACCTTTGTTCAGCAGTGAGTGGATGTCTTTCGGCTGAAATAGTGATGTTTAATGTTCCTATTAAGGCTAATATCTATGATTCTACTTGATATACAAGCCTCATGTATCATTTGAAACGTAATGTCTTTCGCAGTAATACCAAAGGTACTCTTAAACCTCCTAGGTTCATGACTTAGAAGAAGACTAAGTTGAACCTGAAAGGTAATCGTGAAAAAGGGCAAATAGAAATGAAACAATTTTTTCTTTTTTACTATAATATTGTTGGATTTATTGTTGAATTGTTATTAATTTAATAGTTTCGTGCGAGTATTTAGACATCCATTTTGACGTTAGGGAGTGACTGTCGCCATAAAACACTAGATGGCGTAAGTTTTGATATGTTTATCTACACCCATGCTATAAATCCTCTATTAAAGTTCTTGAAACAGTTAGCTTATTGCCAACATTAAAACAGCCAGTGTCATAGTAACCATAATATCATCCAAACGGGTGTTATAATGTTGTACTAAATTTCATAATGCAACTCCTTTTTTACTCATCGAACCTGCCACATTCTCATGGCATCCTTATGAATTTCAAAAAAAGAACATTGTCAAGCACGCGCGTTTCACTACCACAGCGCCGTAATTAAAAAAAAAAACGATTTTTTGTATTGACGTCGTATCCCGCCATTTTTGTTCAATAATAGTATTGAAAAAATAAAAATATTTTGTTGTTTACAAAAATGAGTGATACAAGCTTTGATAACACACCACCAGATATTTCTAATGTAGCAAAGGACATTTCTAACCAATTATTACCAGAAAAGTCTAATGTAGCAAAGGACATTTCTAACCAATTATTACCAGAAAAGTCTAGAAAACATTATGCAAAGACGTACCAAAATTTCATGAATTGGAAAATATCAAAGAGTAGTAAGTACATCATTTTTTGAAGATGTGCTATAAGTTATTTTCAAGAATTATCAGAAAAATTCAAATCTTCATCCCTATGGAACTTCTATTCAATGCTGAAAAGTACGCTACGTATTAATACCCTATGGTTTCAGAACTTTTATAGAGGATTCATATCATGGGTGTAGATAAAGCCTTGTATGCAACTGTTATAATTAGGTATTAAAACACTCATGTGATACTATTATCACACTCGGCTTCGCCTCGTGTGATAAACTCACATTCGTGTTTTAATACCCCTTATTATACAACAGTTGTATAAATAACTATTATGATGCAATTAATTTTTAAAATATTGCTTTTACATTTTTATGTATTCATTCATTCTTGTATTTTGTTTGTTAGCGGTTTTACATTTATTTAGAAGCACTAGGTGATATGCCTGTATTAACATTATTCACGATATTTTTACACTGGCAACAAAAATGGATTGCGACTTGTCAAGCGATGGCACTGGCGTTAACCGCCGCTTTTAACTATACGCGCCACATGCTATGTTAGGCAGTCCATTTCATAGACTAATATATAATGGAAAGAGAATCCATTTTCGATTGTGGTATAACAAACATCTCTTAGGCCGCAGTAATAATGTGTTATGTGTTAACATTATGTTCGCAATCGCAAACATAATGTACCTCCTACATATATCATCTCGCATGTACTCACCTAAGAGTTAGGCAGAGGTGTACTTATAGTAGAAAAGACGTGGAAGATCGACCTTCCACCATCAGATAACTGGATGAGACATATTTTTTATCAAATGTAATTTATTAACAAACATGCTTATGATAACTTGCCTTTCGAAATGTTTTCATAGCTATTTTTAATTGAAATACTTTTAATCAATTTTCTTTCATCATCTTCACTCTTTTGATAACCGAATGAATTTCATCTCAACTGATAGTTTTTAACACACAGAATATGCCTAGGAAGGCTTGCCTACTTATTTCTGTGCATGGCTTCCTGGCAAGCAGATGTGAACAGGTAAGTCAATATAGGTAACTACACCGAACTGTTAACCAATCGTAATTGATATCATAAGTAAGATATATTAATTACAAAACCAATTATTATTAATTAATTACAAAAAATCGAACATTAAATATTATTGCCAAGCTATAATTTTTTTTAACCATCGCATCCGACTCGACTGGGAAGCGATCGGGAAGTTGCACGGTATCTTCTCGTCCAACTTACACGAGACACTGTGGTCTAAAGACAAAAGTCTATGACCAGTGTGAGTTGCCAGATGACCTATGGCGCTGAGACGTGGGCCTCATCAGAAAGTTTACAGTCACCCAAAGGGCAATGGAGAGGGCTATGCTCGGAGTTTCCTTGCGTGATCGAATCAGAAATGCAGAGATCCGCAAAAAATCCAGGGTTACCGACATAGCCCGAAGAATTACCAAACGTAAGTAGCAGTGGGCATTGTTCGCAGAACGGATGGCCGATGGGGCAGAATAGTTCGGAAGTGGCGACCGCGAATTGGAAGACGTTGCGTTGGAAGGCCGCCACCAGGTGGATGACCTGGTAAAGGTTGCAGGGATCCGCTGTATGCGGGACGCACAGGACTGATTAATGTGGCGACGTTTGGGGTAGGCCTAAGTCCAGCAGTGGACGTCTTTTGGCTGATAGGATAATGATGATGATGACGACAAACAGTTAGTGACATTGTTATTTACCACTAAAACTAAAAACTGTTAACATATCTGTTAAAATTACTGAACAGACTTTCAAGCGGTTTTCACCAATAGAAAGAGTGTGAAACGAAAAAGCTTTTTGTATATAATTTGTCACTGGCGAAGTCAGGCCGGGTCGCGAGTAATTAAATGTTATAATGCGTATGAGAGTTTATTTGTTTGTTACGCTTTCACGCCTTAACGACTGAACATATTTGGATGAAACTGCACCCGGATAGACTATGGCCTGGATTAGGACATAGGTTTTGACTCTGTCGAAAATACTAGCAGAAGTTGACAGTTTTATTACTAAACTAGTTAACTTACCTTGTCTTTGAACCTAACAGCAATGTTAAATGAAAACTGCAAGGATTTAATTGTCTACTAAAAATTTCACGTTCCTGTCTTGTGCGGGCTTGGGCTAAGCCTCTTTGGCCCATTTATCTTCCACGAGATCATTACTGTCACAATTTATTGCGACCACTTTGCGATCTTAAAAACTTACATTTAACGATATTGTTATTTAATACTGGGGTTTACGCGTTTATTTGTTATGGAATATATGTAAGATGGAACATAACATCAAGCCTATATATGCTATGCGACGTTGCTATGGATGCGTTTGATAGCAGAGCACTGATGGAAACGGATTCTGCTAAGCTATGTTATTTATATGGATGGATGCATGATCTGGATGCTTGCTCTGGATGCGCGCCATGGATAGTTTACCTCTCCCCTCACCGTGCCGCGCCGCCGCGCCGCTCTCCGTGTCTTTCCTATTGTCGATACATCACATAGCTCGAGCTGCGCATCTTCCTCGCACAGCTACCTCGCGGCGGCGCATCTTCATAGCGCATCTTACTGGCCCGCTACATAGCTTAGCGTCAGTGGAAACGATCACATAGTTTCGTAGCTTAGCTTTCATATCCTCGCAGCTTAGCTGCATAGCACATCTCTGGTGGAAAGGCACCCTTATTCCGGTCGAATCCCGGTGTATCTAAAGTACGCGCACATTGCGCCAGTTATATTTCTTCTTCTTCTTCCTCGGTACACTATTGACAGAGTGGTCGTGGTGGGCATGTCGCAGTGCGATACCGTGCCGCCATGAGTCACCTCACGATGCGATGCCATCCCTCCCTGTCAGCTGTGACTCGTGTGCACTCATGCAGTGTAAAACCTACTGCAGACTTGATCTGGTGTGTCCATCGCATGGGTGACCTGCCGCGCACTCTCGTTCCTTCCACTTTTCCTTGGACCACAAGCCGCTCAACAGAGTCGTTGCCTCGTCGGCACACGTGACCAAAGAACTGAAGAATCCGAGCCTGGACTATTGCCGATAGACGCTGCTTGATGCCGAGTTCTTGGAGAATATGTGAAAAGTGCAGCATTTTTACAGCGAAAAATTTTTTTGCTTTAGAAGTCGGTTTTTTTTTGTTGAAAAGAATTTTATTTTACTCCTTTTAGTGTCGGTACCTCAATTACCATGAAAATCGTTTACAGACAGAGTGCTTCTCATTTAAATTCCAATAAGCCCAAACACGACTAGGATACATTCTCTTATTACGGAGTTCGAGTGCCTACCTTCCGGCTTCATCATCAGATAATTTCGATGGTACCATTTTCATCAGCACCTTTTATTTATATAATTTATAGTATATGCTTCATCATAATCGCTTAACTATTCGAGATATCTTATACCGATGACATACTTATTATGTAGCCATCTGTAGCAGTTCCACATCACCAAGTTATACTTTCTGAGTGCAAATGCTTGCCATGTTACTGAAAGTACCAAAATCGCTACCTATAATATTTGAGAAGTTCCCTCGATTGCCATGGGATCCCATGATCAGATTCTGAATTGACAATGAGACCACCCTTTCAAACAAAAAATAATTTTGCAAATCCGTCCTATCCGAATTGAGAACCTCCTCCTTTTTGGGTAGCCAGTTAAAAAAAATCACCTTTGCAAGCGTCGGTGGGTCTCTATGGAGAAGAATTTGCAAGAAACTCCACGGACACTCTTTTTCATCAGTTTTATTTACAATTATTTGGTTACATAATTCACAAATTGAATACAACAACATTTTAATTAACATACACACAATCATCATTGCTTAACCATTCCAGCTGAATTACTGGAGCAACGATTCATATGAACACAGTCCAGCCTGTCAGCAATCAAGACCAGGAAGCCGTTGGTGCTAGCCCGCACCCTGCGCACCAAGGATGCTCATCTTTTACGCATGTATAATTATGCATAAAAGCAATCGACGCGCATTTGCGCAAAACTCCTTGATGCACTACAGAAGCGTGGCAGTCCCATCAACAACCTGAAGGCATTATTATATTGAACGCGAAAGGCACTGTACGATTTTTGCGTAAAATTAATCCATAGGCTACAGGCATAAAACGAGGTTCTTCAAGGCCCTAAACAAAGTCTTCTAACCCCGCAGAAGCATGTGCTAATATGTCTTTTATTGTGTTAAATATTGGTTTTCAGTTTAACCCAAAATTTTGAAAACACAGTTCTCGTTCATGAAACAGCGTTTTTGTTTCGCATCCCTTTTCTCTTATTCACACACATTCACACATCTACTTAAATATCATACTCACACACATGCTCAAATAACATGAACTCGATGTTTTTGTAAAGGCCGGTTTGCACGGAAGCATTAGGAATATTAATTAATCATGAAACTGTCTTGTGGCGTCCGGTCTAAACACGGACACAATGCCGTCTTCTCGCCGGACGCCAGCGCCGGACACCCGGACGTCTATTCACACCGAAATGTAGCGAACATTAGCCTTGTACATCCGTTGATAATGTGAAAGTCGATAGTTATGTTATTTCGGACGTTTTTGTAGTATCATCCCCATGTTGACGGAGTAATCAATGCCAATTCATGTGTATCCACCTCAGTATTACATTTCGTTAAGCTAAGTTGTTCCATTTTCCTGACTTTACGTGACGAAGGTGAGAATCATAATTGTATTCGTGTGTTAGTGATGTATGAACAAACAGATCTACAGTTTGATAGCTTTAGTGGGGCTATCGCAGCAAGTAATCTCCATAATGGTGAAATACAAAAGCTACTAATAAACCTAGTTTAGTATTGTATGCTCAGGTACGAAAATGCTAATTGAAACTAGCTGCTATAAACCTTGCTTTCTATATCTAGGTAGTGGTAGCGTCAACCACTGTTAAGCCTTTTGTAAGAACTTTAATGCCTAAGGGACACTGACTGTAACTACATAAAATCATCAAAAGGAATCCATTCTAAAACCAACCCCAATTCACGAATCACGCTCCTTTAATAGTAAAACCACAGTAAAGCAACACCAACAACACAATTCAGTACAGTTCAAAGCTGAGCTCATTACACTGGCGACCCAACAATAGACAATATAGACATACAGTCTACGGGCACTGGGCAGAGCTGCGTCGATAAATTTCCAGGCACGCTATCTCGCAGCTTCCGCCCCCACTGGCCCACTATCGCCGCGCCATCGCCTGCTCCAACTGGGGTTTAATCTTAACCAGCTGCTTGTTTAACACAATTATTAGTTTTGCACTTATTAATGCTGTTGCAGCCAATCAGGTTCGATTCGAAGTTGAATGTCGACCCGAAGTTGCTTGGGTAAAGTCTAGAATGATAATATCACAGCTGGGTTGCCCTATTTAATGTTAGGTACTGCTGAGTAAAATACACAGTACAAAATACGTAATAGTATGAAGCACGTTATCCATTTAATCAGCTAAAAGCAAAGAAAACAACTGACTTTAAATAACCTAATTAATTGAATATAAAATTTAATATTAGTAAAGCTAAATTAAGAAAGAAACACAAAAGCGGTCCCCGAAACTTGAATACATAAACATGATACTTCATTATCTCAAGCGCATCTCACTTGCCATGTTAATAACCCGATAAGAAACATTGCAAAAGAACCGTAAGTTTATGCCGTAAGCTTATGTTGATCGAGGTTTATTAATCCACCAAAATAAGGATATATCAGCAAGAAATAAAACATAAAGAAATGGTTTACGAAGTGAAGCCGACGCGACGCCGCGTTTTATCATAACAAAAACTGTTAATACTCTTATCTAGAATGAATACATCTTGATTGAGCCTGTCTGATAAGCTAACTATACATTTAATTAGTACGGGGTGCAGAGCAAAGAATCGACCATTTCCGTCGGACGCCATTTATACTAAAATATTTGAACTCGGTTAACGTGCGTTATGAACAAGTTTCGGCTATCACACATAGCCATAGTCTAAATTCCCAAGGGCCGTTATTTTAAATTCTGCAAGCTCAATTTTGAAATTTTTTTGGGCAACATTTTATCCTGAAATACACGTCCGCCTAGTTCGGGAGTCAGAGGCTTCACAAAATACTGTAACCGATTACGTCAACAAAGCTTTATTATTATTTACTTTTGACTAGAGTTAAAGATAGAAAAAAGTTAATAACCCTCACTTTGGCTTCGCCATAGTCCAGTAAAAAAATATTCCAACCTCGGTGGTACTCATTGTCATGTTTAGTTTGTATGACAAGTTTTGACAATGCCGTCTCTAGTAATGCCCGCTAAGGCGTTTCGGTGCTCTGTGGTACTACGGAGTGTCGGACAGGTGGATACAAAGGTACGATGTTTTAACATAAAAACACTGCATCCGGTTATCAGCTCAGCGTCGAATTCTCAATTCAGAAACCTGGGGTTAATGTTTTAAAACCCAGTCCCTTATTTGAAAGCTCAGTCTCAGAACAAAACAATGGCATAGCGTAAAACTATCAATTTTATATACTTAAGTTGTTAAAGATGTAGGCGTTGTAGCACCTAGGTTAGTTTGTCATTAAGATAATCTATACTAATTACTAATAACTTCGATCAAGGTTACTAATAATATAATAAAGAGGTAAAGTTTGTGAGGTTGTAGGGGGTAATCTCTGGATCTACTCAACCGATTTTGAAAATTCTTTCCCCAGTAGAATTCTACATTATTCCTGAGTGACATAGGCTATTTTTTAATCCCGAAAACGGGTCCTGTGGAGTGGGACACGGGAGCGAAGCCGCGGGGATCGAACTAATGTAATAATCAAAATTTGTCGGAAAATAATAAACACAACTGTGGCGAAATAATCTAAAAGCAAACTCTCTTCAAGTCTTAGCTCCTGGTACCTATATTATCTGAAATGTTACGCCTGTCAGTCATAGTTGGGTAACTAGAAATCAGACGAAGTTTGTTTACCCAAAAACTTCTTCGAAATATTGTCTGAAGAAAATTTTCGTCCATTTAATATCGCCTTTAACCTTTTGACATATTCGACAGCCGACGTTTGCGGTCAAATGAGGTCAAGTGAAATTTAAGGCAGTATCACAATATTTCAAATGTGTTTTTAAAGTAAAAGGTTGCCATAAAAAATAAAAGGCCGCACATCGCGGTTCCTTGGTCATGCGACATCGCCATTGGTTTTACGATGCCGCGAAATTATATCCGCCTTTAAAAATATGTGAGGCAAAAAAACTAATAAAGCAAGTATTTCATAAAAAAAAAATTAATTGCTTAATTAATTGAATACCTATCATTACTAGATATGTAACAAAAATACGATAACATCGCCAATAAAATGAAAATTGTACTATATTATTTTTATAGAATCAATTATCTCAATCTTTATTTGATCTACATTAGAAAATGTTAATGAAAGGACGATGTTCATTGGCTGAATAGTTTGAAATCCGATCACTTGATAGATATCTGACTTGTTTGATCAATGTTATGATTTTGATCGACATCGATCATCCTCGTAAGAAAATATGAATGTCACATGGCATATTGGAACCATGTTTTTGTAGGAACTTTTGAATTTAGAACGTGCTTATATTTCTGGCCGCTAAGCTTAAGTGGAACCGTTCCTCGACCATTTTATTTTAATATTCTCTCGCCATCAAAAATAACAATTCGAAGACGAGAGCAAACTCGACAAGAGAAGCGAAAATACAGTAAAGTGAGCAAATGTGAAAACCATGTAATAGTAGAATGTTCCGGGCGAACACAAAAAGGCTTCGCTGCCCTTTAACATTTTAGGAACATGACGCAAAAACGAACGACACTCTGAAACTGTGGTAGCCTATCATTCCGTATTATTTAAGTAATAATACGAAATTCGTTAAAGGCTTTTCTAACATTTGTTTTCTGTAGGCTACGTGTTCCAAACATGTAGAGAAAAACTTCTTGGAACTTACTTCGAGAATCTCGGTTTCATATTATTTTTTCCAGAATACTGTGGTAATGTAGACAGCTCTTTCGAGGTGTAAATCTGAGTTGATGACTATTGTATTAGAAATTCTCTTACTCTTAATAAATTAAATTTTAATACACTACTTTTATAGCAATACTTTATTTTAATGGCAATACTTTTATTTTCAACCTATAAAGTCAAAGTCTAATATATTTATTCAATTAAACCAATTAGCGGCATTTTTGAACGTCAAATAAATTAAAATTTACAAGTAATCAAAATTTATATACCGAACCGAATAGCCTTCCCCTCTTAAACTGTTGCCGATGTTCTACCTTCCTTCCATGCAATAATACTGACTGAATCTTATTTTAGTCCTGAAGAAAGTTTAAGATCATGTAAGCACAAAATACTTCTCAAAAGATCCCAAGCTTATGAAAATTATCATGGAAACGTTACTTAAAGTTTCCTGATGACCTTTTTTAACAAGTAATGGCGATCACAATACACAGTCTTATGTTCGTAACACATTTACAATCAGTTAGAACCATGTTAATATTAATCCAACATCTATTTCAACTTAAGAAAAGAGGAAAAGCAATACGATATTCACAAACCATAAATGTTTTCTAACCAACAATTCATACATTAATTGCGAGATCTAACCAAAACCGATAACCCGGAGTAATCAACAAGTTTTCGAGTACGCGGGTTGTACTAACGAGAATATCAGATTATATTTATAGCGAATACCAATCCGTCGCAAGTATTTACATATATATGAGTACTAGGCACGTATCCATTCGTGAGCAGATCATAATTATCACAGGGAGGCGTGCATCGCATGACAAGCGTCGCTTATTCGCCCACACTTTTCTAAGGACCTGCATTATAATGAGACACATATTTGACGAATACTTTCCTATTTGGATTTGATCGACGGCCCTTACGATCAAATCCAAATAGGAAAGTATTGCAAAACCGGCCTAAGTTTACCCCAAATCGGTCGAAAACTTCTTTCTTCTTTGAAACTGAAAATGCTGTTATTAGGCCTTTATACAATACAAGTTTCTGTATAAACAACTTCGTGAAGGAAGCTCGCCTTCACTGTAATTTGTTTCAAGTTAGATACTAATCTTTCTCGAAACCAATTACTGTTTTTCGGTAGAACAAAACATCTACTTTGGAAACCAAAACGCGTTTCGGCGTAAAAGCGACATTTCTTATTAACAATTCGTTTGCTGAAAGCAAACACCAAATGATTTTTGAATAATTAATCTCATTTTTATTTTCGCGATAGTATGCTTTGCAAGTATAAAGCCGCGAACACATTTGTCGCGCTATAAAAGTCGGAAGTGGAGTAATTCGCATAGCGTGTTCAGAATCTGTTCTTACCTTAAGGCGGAACCACAAAAGTTCGTTTGTTGCCTCTGTGACGTTATTCAACGCTATTTAAATTAACATTAGCCTCAAGAGACGGCAACTTTGGCTGGCTAGCAATTAAGACTCTCGCATAGATAACACTTTAACTACTTTTGAACATTAACATCTCGTCTTATGAACAACAAATTTTCCCGCGTTATGCTCTTCTACCTCATATTTACGATGAATTTAATAAATGCTTGGATAGGGATTTATTGATAGGGTATTTATAGGGTTTGATTTTAAAACAGCCGCTTCTAAACTTGTGAAAAGTAAATATAAGGTAACTTTGGAGGATATCCAACTTAATGCTACTAATACCTATATGAAAGTCTACAGTATGTTCAATCATGTCTCAAGGGCTGAATGGATTTTGATGTGGGACATAGAACAGGTAGACCATGACCAGGATTAGGACATCACCTACATAAATCCTGGTAGTTAGGTGACACGGTCCGGTGGGATAATTTTTGGCAATCACCTGGGCGAAGCCACTGGCAACAGCTGTTTATAAATTAAGGCCCTTACCTACTTCGATTTAGTGCCGTGAAACGGTTTCTTTCTAAGGCATATTCTTTAGTAACGGCTAGGTTAAAAGGTTTGAAAATATGATTCATGTACATTATTTGTGAAAAATTGTTTTTTCGTATGACTAATACAATTGCTTTAAAAAAAAAATAACAACACGACCATTTACGCGTCTTGCAATAATAATTCTGCACCTAAACGAATTGGATGTTTGCAAACGTTTATAACACAGAAAAAATATGGCTTAACCTTCATAGGATATGTAAAACAGAAAATAAAATTTGCCAACTAAACTGTCCATCATCATCATCATCATATCAGCCGAAAGACGTCCACTGCTGGACATAGGCCTCCCCTAAGCATCGCCACATTGACCGATGCCGTGCGTCTCGCAACCAGCGGATCCCAACAACCTTCACCACGTCATTGGTGCACCTGGTGGGAGGCCTTCCAACGCAACGTCTTCCGGTTCACGGTGTCCACTCTAGAACCTTCGGGCTATGTCGGTGACCCTGGTTCTCTTGCGGATCGCTACATTTCTGATTCGATCACGCAAGGAAACTCCGAGCATAGTCCTCTCCATTGTCCTTTGAGTTATTGTAAGCTTTCTGATAAGGCCCATTGTAAGCGACCACGTCTCAGAGCCATCACTGGCAATACACACTGGTCGTAGACTTTCGTCTTGAGAAACTGTAATAAGTTGGACGAGAAGATACCACGCAACTTCCCGAATGCTGCCCAGACGAGTCGGATTCGACGGTTGACCTCTTTCTCGAAGTTGGCCCAACCCAACTGAATCGTTTATTTCAGGTAGACATAGTCACCCACAACTTCGAGTGTAGAGTCTCCGACCTTGATAGGAGTGCGTGTAACATGGGCATTCTACATCACATTGGTTTTGTCCATGTTTATCCTAAGATCCACTCTTTCAGAAGCTCTACTCAGGTCATCGAGAATTGCACTGTGGTCCTCCTTGGTTTCAGCCATAACCAATATCATCGGCAAACCAAAGGTGAGTGATGTAGTCGTCATTTACGTTGATGCCTAGCCCTCTCCAGTCCAGAACCTTGAAGACATCCTCCAGTGCAGCGATAAACAGCTTCGAAGATATGACGTCTGCCTGTCTCACATCTCGCTGCAGAAGGACGGGTTCTGAGGTCTGATCCTGAAGTGGAACTGACATAGTGGTAGTTTTTGTTTAAACACTTCAACACTTCGATGTACCGGTTGTCAATTTGGCACCGTTGGAGAGACTGCAGTACAGCACAAGTCTCGGTCGAATCGAAGGATTTCTCTTAGTCCACAAACGCTAAACAGAGAGGCAGGTTGTATTCTTCGGTCTTCTGTATAACCAGCCGCAGCGTATGTTTGTGGTATACGGTGCTGAAGCCTTTACGGAATCCGGCTTGTTCGGGAGGCTGGAAATCGTCAAACCTGCGTGCGAAATGATTCGTGATGACTCTCGAAAACAGCTTGTAGACATGACTAAGAAGTGAGATGGGCCTGTAGTTCTTCAGTAGGGCATTGTCATCCCTCTTGAAGAAGAGTACCACCCCACCCCTGCATGGCTGCACCATGCCTGTGGCGTTTTCTCCTCGAGTATGACGGAATCAAAAAGCTTCTGAAGGGCCTTGAGTATTGGTTTTCCACCCGCCTTCAGCAGTTTGGCCGTAATTCCGTCGTCACCCGGTGCCTTGTTGTTCTTAAGCTGTTTGAGAGCCATCTTAATCTCATACAGACTGATGTCTGGAATGTCTTCGGTATAGTGTTGGGTGGTAGTATCTCTTGTAAAGACCTTGGAGCAGTTATTCCGCTCAATCGCGTCTTTAATACTTTCGGTATTAAAGCGGTAGAGGTCACTTTTCAAGGACTATCAGATCCGTCTATTTTGCTGCCGGTATTTCAACGCATCGTCTGAAGACTACAGAATCATCTCACGCCTCTCCTTTATGAGCTTAAGAGTAGGATCAGAGAGCTTTTTGTTTCTATCTGTACGGCGGGTCTTGAAAAACTTAGACCCGACCGTATGGACAGCTTCCACGAACCCATCGCTGTATTCGTCCACGGAGCTCCCTAGGCACTCGAAACGATTCTGGAGTTCGAGCTGAAAGGTCATGTCTATGGATGCGTTAGATAGCACAGTGGAAACGGATTCTGCTAAGCTGTTATATGGATGGATGCATGATCTAGATGCATGCTCTGGATGCGTGCCATGGATAGCTAACTCTCCCCTCAACGTGCCGCGGCCGCGCCGCTCTCCGTGTCTTTCCTATTGTTACATAGTTTCGTAGCTTAGCTTTCACATCCTCGCAGCATAGCTTCATAGCACATCTCTGGTGAAAAGGCACCCTTATTCCGGTCGAATCCCGGTGAATCTAAAGTACACGCACATTGCGCCAGTTATATTTCTTCTTCTTCTTCCTCGGTACACTATTGAGAGAGTGGTCGTGGTGGGCATGTCGCAGTGCGATACCGTGCCGCCATGAGTCACCTCACGATGCGATGCCATCCCTCCCTGTCAGCTGTGACTCGTGTGCACTCATGCAGTGTAAAACCTACTGCAGACTTGATCTGGTGTGTCCATCGCATGGGTGACCTGCCGCGCACTCTCGTTCCTTCCACTTTTCCTTGGACCACAAGCCGCTCAACAGAGTCGTTGCCTCGTCGGCACACGTGACCAAAGAACTGAAGAATCCGAGCCTGGACTATAGCCGATAGACGCTGCTTGATGCCGAGTTCTTGGAGAATAGATACGGTTGGTGTAAAAAGTAAAAGTCCAGGTTTTTTACTTTACTCGAAAAATTTGTGTGAAAAAAAAATTGAGGTCGGTTTTTTTTGTTGAAAAGATTTTTATTTTACTCTTTTTAGTGACGGTACCTAAATTACCATGAAAATCGTTTACAGCCAGAGTACTTCTCATTTAAATTCCAATAAGCCTAAACACGACTAGGATACATTGTCTTATGACGGAGTTCGAGTGTACCTTCCGGCTTCGTCATCAGATAATTTCGAATTCACAATTTGAATACAACAACATTTTAAATTAACATACACACAATCATCATTGCTTAACCATTCCAGCTGAATTACTGGAGCAACGATTCATATGAACACAGTCCAGCCTGTCAGCAATCATGCCCATGCCCAGGGTGCCGTTGGAGCTAGCCCGCACCCTGCGCACCAAGGAAAAGAAATAGAAATTAAATATTTTAATCTCACAACCGCGGGTATGACCACTAAATAAATAAATTATGTGTTTAGCACAATCACTAGTACTGATCTGAACGTATAAATCCATTAGGTTGATTGATTGACATAATTAATTATGTATCAAACATACCGACCATGAGAGTTAGAATCGAAGAGCACCTACGACTACGACAAGATTAATAATCTTAATGTGTGGAGGTGGCAAGGTGTATCTTTTACGCATGTATAATTATGCATAAAAGCAATCGACGCGCATTTCCGCAAAACTCCCTGATGCGCTACAGCAGCGTGGCAGCCCCATCAACAACCTGAAGGCATTATAATACTGAACGCGAAAGGCACTGTACAATTTTTGCGTAAAATTAATCCATAGGCTACAGACGTAAAACGAGGTTCTTCAAGGCCCTAAATAAAGTCTTCTAACCCCTGCAAAAGCACGTGCTAATAAGTCTATTATTGTGTTAAATATTGGTTTTCAATTTTACCCTAAATTTTGAAAACACAGTTCTCGTTCATGAAACAGCGTTTTGTTTCGCATCCCTTTTCTCTTATTCACACTCACATTCACATATCTACTTATATATCATACTCACACACATGCTCAAATAAGATGAACTCGATGTTTTTGTAAAGGCCGGTTTGCACGGAAGCATTAGGAATATTAATTAATCATGAAACTGTCTTGTGGCGTCCGGTCTAAACACGGACACAATGCCGTCTTCTCGCCGGACGCCAGCGCCGGACACCCGGACGTCTATTCACACCGAAATGTAGCGAACATTAGCCTTGTACATCCGTTGATAATGTGAAAGTCGATAGTTATGTTATTTCGGACGTTTTTGTAGTATCATCCCCATGTTGACGGAGTAATCAATGCCAATTCATGTGTATCCACCTCAGTATTACATTTCGTTAAGCTAAGTTGTTCCATTTTCCTGACTTTACGTGACGAAGGTGAGAATCATAATTGTATTCGTGTGTTAGTGATGTATGAACAAACAGATCTACAGTTTGATAGCTTTAGTGGGGCTATCGCAGCAAGTAATCTCCATAATGGTGAAATACAAAAGCTACTAATAAACCTAGTTTAGTATTGTATGCTCAGGTACGAAAATGCTAATTGAAACTAGCTGCTATAAACCTTGCTTTCTATATCTAGGTAGTGGTAGCGTCAACCACTGTTAAGCCTTTTGTAAGAACTTTAATGCCTAAGGGACACTGACTGTAACTACATAAAATCATCAAAAGGAATCCATTCTCAAACCAACCCCAATTCACGAATCACGCTCCTTTAATAGTAAAACCACAGTAAAGCAACACCAACAACACAATTCAGTACAGTTCAAAGCTGAACTCATTACACTGGCGACCCAACAATAGACAATATAGACATACAGTCTACGGGCACTGGGCAGAGCTGCGTCGATAAATTTCCAGGCACGCTATCTCGCAGCTTCCGCCCCCACTGGCCCACTATCGCCGCGCCATCGCCTGCTCCAACTGGGGTTTAATCTTAACCAGCTGCTTGTTTAACACAATTATTAGTTTTGCACTTATTAATGCTGTTGCAGCCAATCAGGTTCGATTCGAAGTTGAATGTCGACCCGAAGTTGCTTGGGTAAAGTCTAGAATGATAATATCACAGCTGGGTTGCCCTATTTAATGTTAGGTACTGCTGAGTAAAATACACAGTACAAAATACGTAATAGTATGAAGCACGTTATCCATTTAATCAGCTAAAAGCAAAGAAAACAACTGACTTTAAATAACCTAATTAATTGAATATAAAATTTAATATTAGTAAAGCTAAATTAAGAAAGAAACACAAAAGCGGTCCCCGAAACTTGAATACATAAACATGATACTTCATTATCTCAAGCGCATCTCACTTGCCATGTTAATAACCCGATAAGAAACATTGCAAAAGAACCGTAAGTTTATGCCGTAAGCTTATGTTGATCGAGGTTTATTAATCCACCAAAATAAGGATATATCAGCAAGAAATAAAACATAAAGAAATGCTTTACGAAGTGAAGCCGACGCGACGCCGTGTTTTATCATAACAAAAACTGTTAATACTCTTATCTTGAATAAATACATCTTGATTGTGCCTGTCTGATAAGCTAACTATACATTTAATTAGTACGGGGTGCAGAGCAAAGAATCGACCATTTTTCCGTCGGACGCCATTTATACTAAATTATTTGAACTCGGATAACGTGCGTTATGAACAAGTTTCGGCTGTCACACATTAAGAGATTGCCCTGTATGATAAGACCGCCCATTGTACACTTTGTTTGAAAATATTTGTTCTGTTTGTATTTTTTTATGGTGAACAATAAAGTCAATTTAAATTCTGCAAGCTCAATTTTGAACATTTTTTTAGGGCAACATTTTAATCCTGAAATACACGTCCGCCTAGTTCGGGAGTCAGAGGCTTCACAAAATACTGTAACCGATTTAGTCAACAAAGCTTTATTATTATTTACTTTTGACTAGAGTTACAGAGAGAAAAAAGTTAATAACCCTCCCTTTGGCTTTGCCATAGTCGCGTAAAAAAATACTGAAATCTCGGTGGTACTCATTGTCATGTTTGGTTTGTATGACAAGTTTTGACAATGCCGTCTCTAGTAATGCCCGGTAAGGTGTTTCGGTGCTCTGTGGTTATACGGAGCGACGGACAGGTGGACACAAAGGTACGACAGATAAATTTTGCCGCTAATAAGCATAAATTGCCTCATGTTTTAACATAAAAACACTGCATCCGGTTATCAGCATGTCTATATACAAATAATGGCAGTCGTCCACTTCATAATATTAAAGTAAGGCCGATTATTTTGAATATCGTTTACAATTCAAGTGCTAATTAATTTAATTGAAAATAAAAACCGGGCAGTTTGTTTGCTTATCTTGAGATACAAGAAACCTTGTCGTGGCCAGTCACTAGTCTACCTCCCAAGCCAGGTTCAAAAGTCAACGTGCTCAATCAAGTAGTAACCTACCTAGCCACACGTAGGTAGTAAATAATAGTGTAGAGCTACATTACAGCACAATTTACAACAAAGCACCTACTACACTTACTTTTATTACATGCAAAACCTACTTGCAAGAGCAGTAATAATACTAATGATCTTGCATTGCAGAAAGCCTTGTAACGACTCGGGTAACTTAAGCATCATCAGACTAAATGCTCCTATACTTCCGTACGTATATAACTACGTGGTTACATTAGCATATAGTGACGGGTATCCGATTCAATCACAGAGAAACAGAGTTGATTAAACGCGAGTGTGATTGTGAGGCAATTTCACAGTGAGCGGGCTGATTGCTAATAAATCCGAGTCAGTTCCAACAGCGAGACACTTATTACGTTTGGAGCACATGAAACTGAAAAAATCGACGCGAGATATTCTGCATAATAAGGGTTCGTGGTGAACGGTGACGGGTTTTCCAATTATCCTAGCCCGGCTTTTTTCCTGATAATGTGATCTACACAAAATACTCTTCAAAAATATAACGTAATTAGCAACTAACCACTGATTTCTGAATATATAATAAAGAACTTAACAGCACTATGCAAGTTTTAATGCTAAAGCGGAATTAGACAAGTTCTCAACGTCAAATTCTCAATTCAGAAACCTCGGGTTATTGTTTTAAAACTTAGTCCCTTATTTGAAAGCTCAGATCTAGACAATGACATAGAGTATGACTATCAATTTGTTATACTTAAGTATTTAAAGACGTAGACGTTGTAGCACCTAGGTTAGTTTGTCATTAAGCTAATCTATACTAATTACTAATAACTTCGATCAAGGTTACTAATAATAATATTATAAACAGGTAAAGTTTGTGAGGTTGTAAGGGGTAATCTCTGGATCTACTCAACCGATTTTGAAAATTCTTTCCTCAGTAGAAATCTACATTATGCCTGAGTGACATAGGCTTTTTTTTAATCCCGAAAACGGGTCCTGTGGAGTGGGACACGGGAGCGAAGCCGCGGGGATCCAGCTAATGTAATAATCAAAACTTGTCGGAATAATAAACAATTAAACACAACTGTGGCGAAATAATCTAAAAGCAAACTCTCTTCAAGTCTTAGCTCCTGGTACCTATATTATCTGAAATGTTACGCCTGTCAGTCATAGTTGGGTAACTAGAAATCAGACGAAGTTTGTTTACCAAAAACTTCTTCGAAATATTGTCTGAAGAAAATTTTCGTCCATTTAATATCGCCTTTAACCTTTTGACATATTCGACAGCCGACGTTTGCGGTCAAATGAGGTCAAGTGAAATTTAAGGCAGTATCACAATATTTCAAATGTGTTTTTAAAGTAAAAGATTGCCATACAAATAAAAGGCCGCACATCGCGGTTCCTTGGTCATACGACATCGCCATTGGTTTTACGATGCCGCGAAATTATATCCGCCTTTAAAAATATGTGAGACAAAAAAACTGACACCTATTTAAAGCAAGTATTTCATAATAAAAATGTTAATTTCTTAATTAATTGAATACCTTTCATTAATATGTAACAAAAATCCGATAAGATCGCCAATAAAATGAAAATTGTACTATATTATTTTTATAGAATCAATTATCTGAATCTTTATTTGATCTACATTAGTAAATGTTAATGAAAGGACGATGTTCATTGGCTGAATAGTTTGTAATCCGATCACTTGATAGATATCTGACTTGTTTGATCAATGTTATGATTTTGATCGACATCGATCATCCTCGTAAGAAAATATGAATGTCACATGGCATGGAACCATGTTTTTGTAGGAACTTTTGAATTTAGAACGTGCTTATATTTCTGGCCGCTAAGCTTAAGTGGAACCGTTCCTCGACCATTTTATTTTAATATTCTCTCGCCATCAAAAATAACAATGCGAAGACGAGAGCAAACTCGGCTAGAGAAGCGAAAATACAGTAAAGTGAGCAAATGTGAAAACCATGTAATAGTAGAATGTTCCGGACGAACACAAAAAGGCTTCGCTGCCCTTTAACATTTTAGGAACATGACGCAAAAACGAACGACACTCTGAAACTGTGGTAGCCTATCATTTCGTATTATTTAAGTAATAATACGAAATTCGTTAAAGGCTTTTCTAACATTTGTTTTCTGTAGGCTACGTGTTCCAGACATGTAGAGAAAAACACTTCTTGGAACTTACTTCGAGAATCTCGGTTTCATATTATTTTTCCCAGAATACCGTGGTAATGTAGAAAGCTCTTTCTAGATGTAAATCTGAGTTGATGACTATTGTATTAGAAATTCTCTTAATAAATTAATAATGTGTGTATCATAGAAATATTTTGGTAAGTCCATGGACTCATGAAATATAAAATAGTCTATAATCTCGACAGCCGAACTGTCGAGATTATAGACTGAGAGATAGATAGGCCTGAAAAATGTATTAAAGAAGCAGTTTATATCTACAGCCCGACCATGAAACCAGCGGACAGACGGTTTTTATAAGCATAGTTACATGGTAAGCCACAAACGCTAAAATTTAAGCATTGTAAAAGGGAATCGTAAAGGACTCTCCGCAAAAACAATAAAACTATACTTTCTACCGCTGCTATTATTAATGTTACACCGGCACGAGTTGCGAAGCCTGTGAAATACGTACAATATCAGTGATACGTGCCACGCCACAAATGTACTAAACTAAACGATACAGTAGGCCCGCGCCCCCGCAGGTTGGTTAATGCACGATAAAGAAATTGTAAAAATTGTTAGTAAATCCATGTAGTGTAAAATTATGAGAACCACTTGAAAATTACGTTAAACTACTTTGATGCATAAAAACCAGTACAGGCTGGCGGTGGCGATCTGTAAAAAAAACAAGCTAAGATTTGAAAAACCTGCGGCCGCAAGCTTTCGTTGTGATTTCGCTCATATCATGCGTAAATGGCGCGGCTACGGGCTTTGTGATACGCACGTATCAGAGTGCCTACGTTCGTAACAGTGCGACTAAGTTCGTAGCATTGCGAGTACGTTCGTAGCAGTGCGACTACGTTCGTAGTAGTGCAACTATGTTCGTAGCAGTGTGACTACGCTCATAGCAGCAAGCCTGTAAGTTCGTAGAATTGCGACTACGCTGATAACAGTGCGAGCAGTGGGCCTACGTTCGTAGCAGTACGACTACGCTCGTAGCAATGCAATTACGCCCGCAGCAGTATGACTATGCGCATAGCAGGCCGATGATGTTTTTTTTATGATGCTACGACATTTTTCGTCGAGTGCCCATAATGATAGGTCTGACAAGGCAACTTTTACTAGTAAACTCCTATCTAAAAGCTGTAAAGTCTGAATACACGCTTAACTTAACCACGCGTCGTCGCTTGCACAAATATTTACCAAACCAAACTTATGTACAGAGAAAGGCTATACATATTAATGAAGTAGCAATTCTGTATACCATGGGGACTATTTGCTCCCATATAAAGCACCGTTTTATTCAAAATAGTAAGGTTTAGAGACATTTTCTTGAGGCATACTAAACCCAAACGATGTTCTTATTACGGCTGGGAGAACCTTAGTTTTAGACATAGCTCTAAGACGGGCAATGATTGAAATGAAATGATTGGATTTTAGGGAAATTACTAGATTACCTAATTACAAACCAGAGTGGAAATTGTACAAGATGAAAGGGAAATGACCTGTAAACTAATTTTCCTAACTAACTACTTCTGCTTTAATAATGACGATTAATATCTCAAGGTAGGACAGTAGCTAAAGACTTCTAATGCAGTTAAGTCAATTCACTAAACATCGTTAATCTTTGTTCTTCGTCAGTGTAGTGGTCTATTATACAGATCCTTAGGTCAATAAGACAAACTTTGTGAAAAGATAAAATAACTAATAAGAAATCTGTCTTCTCTATGTTTTTATACAAGTACAGAAGTATTTACCATTTCTTGCGGCACTTCTTTCGTTCACAGATACTTAAAGATCGATTCCCACGCACCGATTTACTATTGGGCAATAATACAATCAGTATTGTTCAGACCATGGGCTCATGACGTCCTGTGATTGATGCTCACACTCACCCTTAAGAAAGATAACACCGATTTCAACTACAGAGACAAATGTATTACGCACTCACACATCATTTAGGCAGAATTTAAAGGACTTTCATTACAAATCCTCTATTAAAAGACAGTACGGCAGCCTAATTGTGTAAGTAAATTCGGCAAAGGAAACAATCTGTTTCTTTCCCAAAAACGACTTTTTGTATCGCGAAAAGTCGTTTTTGGGAAAGAAACAGACTGTCTCCTTTGCCAAATTCACTTACACAATTAGGCTGCCGGTCGTTACAGTCTTTGGCTACTGCACATCGAGGTATAAATGATCTTTTGGTGCATCAATGACATTGATAAGAAGTCAGTGGTAGTAAACATTTGACTGTTCATGGCAAACCGTGATAAACAAATAATATGGTGGCGTTAGTTTTTGTTCAGGCTAAAGTATGCTGGTTCTGTGTAGAGTGGAGCGTTGTCTCTTATCTTTGTCACCGTGTATGTACGAGTATATTATGTCTGTGAGGCTCTCTTTCTAAAGTCCAATGTGTCATATTTACACCTGGATGTTCTCATACCAATATACGGGGTGGGCAAAACATCGCGGATCAAACGAAACAGGGCGATACTTGGGGTTATTTGGAGTAGCTCATAAAGTACCAAAAAAAATTCTTTCCTGCTATCTATGTTTACTTCAAATAATCTCATTATATCACCCTGTTTAATTTGATCCACCCTGTATACTCCTATAATTAATTGTAATTCTTGCACAAGACATGTATGCGCGTTCCATTCGAATCTAGGTAGTGAAGGATCTATATCAAAGGTAATAGTGAGAGTGAGTAAACCATGTATAGTGAGAGCAGTGGTGGCCCAGTATCGGCCGCGACTTAAAAGTTGTGGGTCATGGGTTCGAACCTAGATGGCGTTTTACTTTTTGTAGATTATTTCATCACCACTGCTCTCATAATGGTGAAGGAAAACATCGTGAGGAAACCGGCATGTCCTAGAACCAAAAATTCAAAGAAATGTGACATCCAACAACCCGTACTGGGCACGCGAGTCGGATCAAGGCCCATTCCCTCTCACAGAGAGGAGGTCTGTGTGCCAGCAGTGGGAACATTAATAGGCTGATGATGATGAAAATGATGAGGTAATAGTGGTCGAGATGGGACATAATTTAATCTAGTTGTACGTACACATCATCGTTCCCTCGGATATGCGGGCCGGACCGACAAACGGACGGGTTGGACCGGGCTCCTACGGCAAGCGCTACTCGACCGTGCTGCACACTATGAATATTTTACCCCACAAACTATTTAAATTGTGTGCATATAGATTAGGGTCTTTACGGCAATATAGAGGAAGTATGTAAATATTTGAAGAATTGTGCAACATATGAAGAAGCTAGTTTGCTTACAGTGCTTGCTCCTTTTCGTACTCTATGCATTGAAACTTTGAAGTGCCTTAAAGCTACAAGATACTTTTCACCAACATCATTATCATTTCAGCCAAAACACACCAATTGCTAGATAAAGGCCAACCGTTGCCACACTGATCGGTCCTGTGCATCTCGCATCCGCCGGATTTCCGCAGCCTTGACTTGACTAAGTCGTCGTTCCTTCTTTTCATTAGACTTCGATATCTACTCACAGAAGTAAATAAGTAGTCCCATAAATAAATTGCCCTTTTGGGTCCTTAATTAATTTGGCCAGCTTAGGTACTAGGAATATAGACTTTAATATCAGAAAAAGCTCGAATGCCACACTAGGTACAAATCTAACCACAAGTTATTTATTAAATAAAATATTTTGCTTTGAAAGACTTTTTGGGATACCAAAACTGGGATTAACCTCTCTAGCGGTTGACCGTGATTGCGAGAAGAGTAAAACCTAAAGTGATTAGTTTTCGGCCATATTCTGGATACTTAATCTGTTAAGTATGTACGATGTGTGATGTATTTCTGTGGTAAAGAAAAAGCCTGAGCTTATTCCGTTATGGTATATATATTATACTAGTGACCTACCCCTGCTTTGCCTAGGTTATAATAGTTTATCGCCCAAATGGTGAAAGATTATTTCAAATAAGTGTAGTGGTTCCAGAGATCTCTTTTCCAGCAAATCGCAAAATTCGGTCGTTCTCTTTATAATATTAGTTATAAAAGGAGATTTCTTAAAATTTTCAGATTGACGCCTCGTAATAACTGTATTCTTTAGTTTACGTCACCTTCACCACTTCACCTACCATACTTATTTAAAAATCTGCTACCGTATAAAGTAAACAGAACCTTATATTTTTTGTTACAGCTGAATGAGTCGTAGAGTAATCAAAAGTAGCTAAATAGATAAGATGGCTTCCAGTTACACGTTAAATTAAATAAATGTTAAAGAGAAACACGTTCATATTGCTCTTCTCTTCACACACCGTGAGTTATCTTTTCATCAGTCTTACCCCCAGTGGGGGTGGGTGGTGTGAAATTGCAAGTTTTCCCGCGAGCTTAGCTCGGCCTAGCTCGAAGTGACTTCATTACTGGGCATTACGGGACATAATGCGGGATTGAGACCTGCTTCTCGAAGCTTGATAAAAAGTAAAATCTTCACGTAAGTAGACATTAAGCAATACACTTTTATTTTCAACCTATAAAGTCAAAGTCAAATATATTTATTCAATTAAACCAATTAGCGGCACTTTTGAACGTCAAACAAGTAATCAAAATTTATATACCGAACCGAATAGCCTTCCCTTCTTAAACTGTTGCCGATGTTCTACGTCAGTATTATTCCTTCCACGCAATAATACTGACTGAATCTTATTTTAGTCCTGAAGAAAGTTTAAGATCATGTAAGCACAAAATACTTCTCAAAAGATCCCAAGCTTATGAAAATTATCATGCAAGTTTCCTGATGACCTTTTTTAACAAGTAATGGCGATCACAATACACAGTCTTATGTTCGTAACACATTTACAATCAGTTAGAACCATGTTTTTGGTAATCCAACATCTATTTCAACTTAAGAAAAGAGGAAAAGCATTACGATATTCACAAACCATAAATGTTTTTAACCAACAATTCATACATTAATTGCGAGATCCAACCAAAACCGATAACCCGGCGTAATCAACAAGTGTTCGAGTACTCGGCTTGTACTAACGAGAATATTAGATTATATTTATAGCGAATACCAATCCGTCGCAAGTATTTACATATTCATGAGTACTAGGCACGTATCCATTCGTGAGCAGATCATAATTATCACAGGGAGGCGTGCATCGCATGACAAGCGTCGCTTATTCGCCCACACTTTTCTATGGACCATTATAATGAGACACATATTTGACGTAAGGGTCGTCGATCAAATCCAAATAGGAAAGTATTGCAAAAGCGGCCTAAGTTTACCCCAAATCGGTCGAAAACTTCTTTCTTCTTTGAAACTGAAAATGCTGTTATTAGGCCTTTATACAATACAAGTTTCTGTGTAAACAACTTCGTGAAGGAAGCTCGCCTTCACTGTAATTTGTTTCAAGTTAGATACTAATCTTTCTCGAAACCAATTACTGTTATTCGGTAGAACAAAACATCTACTTTGAAAACCAAAAGGCGTTTCGGCGTAAAATTCTTATTATAAATTCGTTTGCTGAAAGCAAACACCAAATGATTTTTTAATAACTAATCTTTGCAAGTATAAAGCCGCGAACACATTTGTCGCGCTATAAAAGTCGCAAGTGGAGTAATTCGCATAGCGTGTTCAGAATCTGTTCTTAGCTTAAGACGACGACTAACGCCAACGACCTTGAGGGAACAAAATGCGCCCTCGTTTCTCACCCGCGCGACCGTAAATTTAGTAGTTTTTTGTACTTTTCTTATTATTCTATGACTTTAATAAAAAAAGCTTCAGATCAAAATGTAGATAATTAAATTGTCTTTGATATGGTGTCGATTTCATTAAAATTCGCCAAGCGGTTTTGTTGTGATTGTCGTGTTTTTGTCCGTTTTAGACATAACTTTACAAATTAATTACACTATGTTATACGAATAAAACTCAAAATTTGCTGATGAAAGAAAGATGAAATTATCAAGAAAATGGTCTAATATAACATATATTAGACCATTTTCTTGATTTTCGTTTAGACGTGATTCTCATTTTAAAATCAGCTACTCAAGGGAATCGGCGCCTTAAGGCGGAATCACAAAAGTTCGTTTGTTGCCTCTGTGACGTTAATCAACGCTATTGAAATTAACATTAGCCTCAGGAGACGGCAACTTTGGCTGGCTAGCAATTAAGACTCTCGCATAGATAACACTTTAACTACTTTTGAACATTAACATCTCGTCTTATGAACAACAAATTTTCCTGCGTTATGCTCTTCTACCTCATATTTACGATGAATTTAATAAATGCTTGGATAGGGATTTATTGATAGGGTATTTATAGGGTTTGATTTTAAAACAGCCCCTTCTAAACTTGTGAAAAGTAAATATAAGGTAACTTTGGAGGATATCCAACTTAATCCTACTAATAACTATGTGAAAGTCTACAGTATGTTCAATTATGTCTCAAGGGCTGAATGGATTTTGATGTGGGACACAGGACAGGTAGACCATGACCAGAATTAGGACATCACCTACATTAATCCTGGTAGATAGGTAACACGGTCCGGTGGGATCATGGTGGGATAATTTTTGGCAATCACCTGGGCGAAGCCACTGGCAACAGCTGTTTATAAATTAAGGCCCTTACCTACTACTTCGCTTTAGTGCCGTAAAACGGTTTCTTTCTAAGGCATATTCTTTAGTAACGGCTAGGTTAAAAATTATAACACGACCATTTACACGTCTTGCAATAATTAAGATATGACGTCTCCCTGTCTCACACCTCGCTGCAGAAGGACGGGTTCTGAGGTCTGATCCTGAAGTCGAACTGACATAGTGGTAGTTTTTGTATAAACACTTCAACACTGCGATGTACCGGTTGTCAATTTGGCACCGTTGGAGAGACTGCAGTACAGCACAAGTCTCGGTCGAATCGAAGGTTATCTCTTAGTCCAAAAACGCTAAACAGAGAGGCAGGTTGTATTCTTCGGTCTTCTGTATAACCAGCCGCAGCGTATGTTTGTGGTATACGGTGCTGAAGCCTTTTCGGAATCCGGCTTGTTCGGGAGGCTGGCAATCGTCAAACCTGCGTGCGAAATGATTCGTGATGACTCTTGAAAACAGCTTGTAGACATGACTAAGAAGTGAGATGGGCCTGTAGTTCTTCAGTAGGGCATTGTCACCCTTCTTGAAGAAGAGTACCACCCCACCCCTGCATGGCTGCACCATGCCTGTGGCGTTTTCCCCTCGAGTATGACGGAATCAAAAAGCTTCTGAAGGGCCTTGAGTATTGGTTTTCCACCCGCTTTCAGGAGTTTGGCCGTAATTCCGTCGTCACCCGGTGCCTTGTTGTTCTTAAGCTGTTTGAGAGCTATCCTAATCTCATACAGACTGATGTCTGGAATGCCTTCGGTATAGTGTTGGTGGTAGTATCTCTTGTAAAGACCTTGGAGCAGTTATGCCGCTCAATCACGTCTTTAATTCTTTCGGTATTAAAGCGGTGGAGATCACTTTTCAAGGACTATCAGATCCGTCTATTTAGTTGCCGATATTTCAACGCATCGTCTGAAGACTGTTAAATCATCTCACGCCTCTCCTTTATGAGCTTGAGAGTAGGATCAGAGAGCAGTCTTGTTCCTGTCTGTACGGCGGGTCTTGAAAAACTTAGACCCGACCGTATGAACAGCTTCCACGAACCCATCGCTTTATTCGTCCACGGAGCTCCCTAGGCACTCGAAACGATTCTGGAGTTCGAGCTGAAAGGTCATGTCTATGGATACGTTAGATAGCACAGTACTGGTGGAAACGGATTCTGCTAAGCTATGTTATTTATATGGATGGATGCATAATCTGGATGCATTCTCTGGATGCGCGCCATGGATCTCTCCCCTCACCGTGCCGCCGCCGCGCCGCCGCCGCTCTCCGTGTCTTTCCAATTGTCGATACATCGCATAGCTCGAGCTGCGCATCTTCGTCGCTCAGCTAACTCGCGGCGGCGCATCTTTATAGCGCATCTTACTAGCCCGCTACATAGCTTAGCATCAGTGGAAACGATCACATAGTTTCGTAGCTTAGCTTTCACATCCTGGCAGCATTGCTGCATAGCACATCTCTGGTGGCAAGGCACCCTTATTCCGGTTGAATCCCGGTGTATCTAATGTACACGCACATTGCGCCAGTTATATTTCTTCTTCTTCTTCCTCGGTACACTATTGACAGAGTAGTCGTGGTGGGCATGTCGCAGTGCGATACCGTGCCCCCATGAGTCACCTCACGATGCGACGCCATCCCTCCCTGTCAGCTGTGACTCGTGTGCACTCATGCAGTGTAAAACCTACTGCAGACTTGATCTGGTCTGACCATCGCATGGGTGACCTGCCGCGCACTCTCGTTCCTTCCACTTTCCCTTGGACCACAAGCCGCTCAGCAGAGTCGTCGCCTCGTCGGCACACGTGACCAAAGAACTGAAGAATCCGAGCCTGGACTATAGCCGATAGACGCTGCTTGATGCCGAGTTCTTGCAGAATATGTGCAAAGTCTAGGAATTTTACAGCGAAAAATTTTTTTGCTTTAGATGTCGGTTTTTTTTTGTTGAAAAGAATTTGATTTTACTCTTTTTAGTGTCGGTACCTCAATTACCATGAAAATCGTTTACAGTCAGAGTGCTTCTCATTTAAATTCCAATAAGCCTAAACACGACTAGGATATATTCTCTTATTACGGCGTTCGAGTGCCTACCTTCCGGCTTCATCATCAGATCATTTCGATGGTACCATTTTCATCAGCACCTTTTGTTTATATAATATATAGTATTTGCTTCATCATAATCGCTTAACTATTCGAGATATCTTATACCTATGACATACTTATTATGTAGCCATCTGTAGCAGTTCCACATCACCAAGTTATACTTTCTGAGTGCAAATAAATGCTTGCCATGTTACTGAAAATACCAAAGTCACTATATCACATCACATCATCAGCCTATTAATGTTCCCACTGCTGGGACACAGGCCTCCTCTCTGTGAGAGGGGATGTCTTCGAATTTTTGGTTCTAGGACATGCCGGTTTCCTCACGATGTTTTCCTTCACCGTTTTAAGACCTGTGGTGATGAATTCATTTATACAAAGTAAATCGCTATATATATCGCTATCGTCTATCTACCTATAATATTTGAGGAGTTCCCTCGATTTCCATGGGATCCCATCATCAGATTCTGAATTAAAAAAAAAACAAAAAAGAATTTAGCAAATCTGTCCTATCCGAATTGAGAACCTCCTCCATTTTGGGCAGTCGGTTAAAAAAAAACACATTCGCAAGCGTCGGTGGGTCTCTATGGAGAAGAATTTGCAAAGAAACTCCACGGACACTCTTTTTCATCAGTTTTATTTACAATTATTTGGTTACATAATTCACAATTTGAATACAACAACATTTTAAATTAACATACAGACAATCATCATTGCTTAACCATTCCAGCTGAATTACTGGAGCAACGATTCATATGAACACAGTGGAGCCTGTCAGCAATCAGGCCCAGGATGCCGTTGGAGCTAGTCCGCACCCTGCGCACCAAGGATGCATATCTTTTACGCATGTATAATTATGCATAAAAGAAATCGACGCGCATTTCCGCAAAACTCCCTGATGCGCTACAGAAGCCTGGCAGTCCCATCAACAACCAGAAGGCATTAAAATATTGAACGCGAAAGGCACTGTACGATTTTTGCGTAGAATTAATCCATAGGCTACAGGCGTAAAACGAGGTTCTTCAAGGCCCTAAATAAAATCTTCTAACCCCCGCAGAAGCACGTGCTAATAAGTCTATTATTGTGTTAAATATTGGTTTTCAGTTTTACCCAAAATTTTGAAAACACAGTTCTCGTTCATGAAACAGCGTTTTTGTTTCGCATCCCTTTTCTCTTATTCACACACATTCACACATCTACTTATATATCATACTCACACACATGCTCAAATAACATGAACTCGATGTTTTGGTAAAGGCCGGTTTGCACGGAAGCATTAGGAATATTAATTAATCATGAAACTGTCTTGTGGCGTCCGGTCTGGACACGGACACAATGCCGTCTTCTCGCCGGACGCCGGACACAAGCGCCGGACACCCGGACGTCTATTCACACCGAAATGTAGCGAACATTAGCCTTGTACATCCGTTGATAATGTTAAAGTCGATAGTTATGTTATTTCGGACGTTTTTGTAGTATCATCCCCATGTTGACGGAGTTTTTGATTTTGAATCAATGACAATTCGTGTGAACCCGCCTCAGTATTACATTTCTTTTAGCCAAGTTGTTCCATTTTCCTGACCTTACGTGACGAAGGTGAGAATCATAATTGTATTCGTGTGTTAGTGATGTATGAACAAACAGATCCTTATCTACAGTTTGATAGCTTTAGTTGGGCTATCGCAGCAAGTAATCTCCATAATGGTGAAATATAAAAGCTACTAATACTAGTACTAAAACCTAGTTTAGTCTTGTAAGCTCAGGTACGAAAATGCTTAATGAAACTGGCTGCTATAAACCTTTCTTTCTATATCTAGGTAGTGGTAGCGTCTACCACTGATCACAGCCTTTTATAAGAATTTTAATGCCTGAGGGAGTGTCCTTTAGACATTAAAATTATTTAAGTTACAGTCAGTGGACTGTAACTACATAAAATCATCAAAAGGAATCCGTTTTAAAACCAACCCCAATTCACAAATCACGCTCCTTTAACTGTAAAACCGCAGTAAAGCAACACCAACAACACAATTCAGTACAGTTCAAAGCTGAACTCATTACACTGGCGACCCAACAATAGACAATACAGACATACAGTCTATGGGCACTGGGCAGCGCTGCGACGATAAATTTCCCGACACGCTATCTCGCAGCTTCCGCCCCCACTGGCCCACTATCGCCCAGCTATCGCCTGCTCCAACCAGCTGCTTGTTTAACACAATAATTAGTTTTGCACTTATTAATGCTGTTGCCGCCAATCAGGTTCGATTCGAAGTTGAAAGGCGACCTGAAGTTGCTTGGGTAAAGTCTAGAATGATAATATCACAGCTGGGTTGCCCTATTTAATGTACTCCGTACTACTGAGTAAAATAATATGTCCTCTGGAATACAAAATGCGTAATTGTATGAAGAGCTTTATACACAAGCTAAAAGCAAAGGAAACAACTGAATGTAAATAACCTAATTAATTTACATTAAAGCTAAAGTAAGAAAGAAACACAAAAGCGGTCCCCGAAACCTGAATACATAAACATGATACTTCATTATCTCAAGCGCATCTCACTTGCCATGTTAATAACCCGATAAGAAACATTGCAAAAGAACCGTTAGTTTTATGCCCAAAGCTTATGTTGATCGAGGTTTATTAAGCCACCAAAATAAGGATATATCAGCAAGAAATAAAACAAAAAGAAATGCTTTACGAAGTGAAGCCGACGCGACGCCGCGTTTTATCATAATAACAAAAACTGTTAATACTCTTATCTTGAATGAATACATCTTGATTGTGCCTGTCTGATAAGCTAACTATACATTTAATTAGTACGGGGTGCAGAGCAAAGAATCGACCATTTCCGTCGGACGCCATTTATACTAAAATATTTGAACTCGGATAACGTGTGTTATGAACAAGTTTCGGCTATCACACATAGCCATAGTCAAAATGCCCAAGAGCCGTCATTTTAAATTCTGCAAGCTCAATTTTGAACATTTTTTAGGGCAACATTTTTATACTGAAATACACGTCCGCCTAGTTCGGGAGTCAGAGGCTTCACAAAATACTGTAACCGATTACGTCAACAAAGCTTTATTATTATTTACTTTTGACTAGAGTTACAGATAGAAAAAAGTTTATAACCCTCCCTTTGGCTTCGCCATAGTCCAGTAAAAAAATATTCTAACCTCAGTGGTACTCATTTTCATTTTTAGTTTGTATGACAAGATTTGACAATGCCGTCTAGTAATGCCTGCTAAGGCGTTTCGGTGCTCTGTGGTAATACGGAGCGACGGACAGGTGGATACAAAGGTACGACGGATAAATTTTGCCGCTAATAAGCATAAATTGCCTCATGTACTGCATCCGGTTATCAGCATGTCTATATACAAATAATGGCAGTCGTCCACTTCATAATATTTAAGTAAGGCCGATTATTTTGAATTTAGTTTAATCATTAATTTAAGCCGTAAATTCTTTCGTTTCTACTTTACAAATACAATTCAAGCGCTAATTCATTTAATTTAATATAAAATACCGGGCAGTTTGTTCGCTTATCTTGAGATACAAGAAACCTTATCGTGGCCAGTCAGTAGTCTACCTCCCAAGCCAGGTTCAAAAGTCAACGTGCTCAATCAAGTAGTAACCTACCTAGCCACACGTAGGTAGTAAATAATAGTGTATAGCTACATTACAGCACAATTACATAGCACCTACTACACTTACTTTTATTACATGCAAAACCTAATTGCAAGAGCAGTAATAATGCTAATGATCCTGCATTGCAGAAAGCCTTGTAACGACTCGGGTAACTTAAGCATCATCAGACTAAATGCTCATATACTGCCGTAGGTATATAACTACGTGGTTACATTAGCATATAGTGACGGGTATCCGATTCAATCACAGAGAAACAGAGTTGATTAAACGCGAGTGTGATTGTGAGGCAATTTCACAGTGAGCGGGCTGATTGCTAATAAATCCGAGTCAGTTCCAACAGCGAGACACTTATTACGTTTGGAGCACATGAAACTGAAAAAATCGACGCGAGATATTCTGCATAATAAGGGTTCGTGGTGAACGGTGACGGGTTTTCCAATTATCCACAAAATACTCTTCAAAAATATAACGTAATTAGCAACTAACCACTGATTTCTGAATATATAATAAAGAACTTAACAGCACTATGCAAGTTTTAATGCTAAAGCGGAATTAGACAAGTTCTCAACGTCAAATTCTCAATTCAGAAACCTCGGGTTATTGTTTTAAAACTTAGTCCCTTATTTGAAAGCTCAGATCTAGACAATGACATAGAGTATGACTATCAATTTGTTATACTTAAGTATTTAAAGACGTAGACGTTGTAGCACCTAGGTTAGTTTGTCATTAAGCTAATCTATACTAATTACTAATAACTTCGATCAAGGTTACTAATAATAATATTATAAACAGGTAAAGTTTATGAGGTTGTAAGGGGTAATCTCTGGATCTACTCAACCGATTTTGAAAATTCTTTCCTCAGTAGAAATCTACATTATGCCTGAGTGACATAGGCTTTTTTTTAATCCCGAAAACGGGTCCTGTGGAGTGGGACACGGGAGCGAAGCCGCGGGGATCCAGCTAATGTAATAATCAAAACTTGTCGGAATAATAAACAATTAAACACAACTGTGGCGAAATAATCTAAAAGCAAACTCTCTTCAAGTCTTAGCTCCTGGTACCTATATTATCTGAAATGTTACGCCTGTCAGTCATAGTTGGGTAACTAGAAATCAGGCGAAGTTTGTTTACCAAAAACTTCTTCGAAATATTGTCTGAAGAAAATTTTCGTCCATTTAATATCGCCTTTAACCTTTTGACATATTCGACAGCCGACGTTTGCGGTCAAATGAGGTCAAGTGAAATTTAAGGCAGTATCACAATATTTCAAATGTGTTTTTAAAGTAAAAGATTGCCATACAAATAAAAGGCCGCACATCGCGGTTCCTTGGTCATACGACATCGCCATTGGTTTTACGATGCCGCGAAATTATATCCGCCTTTAAAAATATGTGAGACAAAAAAACTGACACCTATTTAAAGCAAGTATTTCATAATAAAAATGTTAATTTCTTAATTAATTGAATACCTTTCATTAATATGTAACAAAAATCCGATAAGATCGCCAATAAAATGAAAATTGTACTATATTATTTTATAGAATCAATTATCTGAATCTTTATTTGATCTACATTAGTAAATGTTAATGAAAGGACGATGTTCATTGGCTGAATAGTTTGTAATCCGATCACTTGATAGATATCTGACTTGTTTGATCAATGTTATGATTTTGATCGACATCGATCATCCTCGTAAGAAAATATGAATGTCACATGGCATGGAACCATGTTTTTGTAGGAACTTTTGAATTTAGAACGTGCTTATATTTCTGGCCGCTAAGCTTAAGACGGTACCCTGACCAAAAAATCGGCGTGCGATATGAGCATTCCTATTGGTCTAGCGGCACTGGCGGCGCATGAATTACAGTAGTGAATACGCCCAGATTTTAGAATAAAATCTTTATAAAATCGAATTTTGGTCTTTTGAAAAAAATAATTCTACAAAAATGTTTGTTATTAAATTGTCTATCCATTAGTGTTAGTACAAAAAATAATTAATGAACACTTTACGAGGAGATGCATAATATCAATAATTATTTCTCATTTTTATGTTTTTTTGAAAGGAGATTAGTGAAATATATACAACATTTAAAAAAAAACTATTTCTACCATTTTAGAATCAATATTATGTAGAAATTTAATGTATTTTTATTAATTGATATTTCTTTTTAAATAACGAGTACATAGCTCCTAAAAACAGCACAAAAAATGGCTTGCGCGGCGTTTTGCTCGGGGAACCGCCTTAAGTGGAACCGTTCCTCGACCATTTTATTTTAATATTCTCTCGCCATCAAAAATAACAATGCGAAGACGAGAGCAAACTCGGCTAGAGAAGCGAAAATACAGTAAAGTGAGCAAATGTGAAAACCATGTAATAGTAGAATGTTCCGGACGAACACAAAAAGGATTCGCTGCCCTTTAACATTTTAGGAACATGACGCAAAAACGAACGACACTCTGAAACTGTGGTAGCCTATCATTTCGTATTATTTACGTAATAATACGAAATTCGTTAAAGGCTTTTCTAACATTTGTTTTCTGTAGGCTACGTGTTCCAGACATGTAGAGAAAAACACTTCTTGGAACTTACTTCGAGAATCTCGGTTTCATATTATTTTTCCCAGAATACCGTGGTAATGTAGAAAGCTCTTTCTAGATGTAAATCTGAGTTGATGACTATTGTATTAGAAATTCTCTTAATAAATTAATAATGTGTGTATCATAGAAATATTTTGGTAAGTCCATGGACTCATGAAATATAAAATAGTCTATAATCTCGACAGCCGAACTGTCGAGATTATAGACTGAGAGATAGATAGGCCTGAAAAATGTATTAAAGAAGCAGTTTATATCTACAGCCCGACCATGAAACCAGCGGACAGACGGTTTTTATAAGCATAGTTACATGGTAAGCCACAAACGCTAAAATTTAAGCATTGTAAAAGGGAATCGTAAAGGACTCTCCGCAAAAACAATAAAAGTATACTTTCTACCGCTGCTATTATTAATGTTACACCGGCACGAGTTGCAAAGCCTGTGAAATACGTACAATATCAGTGATACGTGCCACGCCACAAATGTACTAAACTAAACGATACAGTAGGCCCGCGCCCCCGCAGGTTGGTTAATGCACGATAAAGAAATTGTAAAAATTGGTAGTAAATCCATGTAGTGTAAAATTATGAGAACCACTTGAAAATTACGTTAAACTACTTTGATGCATAAAAACCAGTACAGGCTGGCGGTGGCGATCTGTAAAAAAAACAAGCTAAGATTTGAAAAACCTGCGGCCGCAAGCTTTCGTTGTGATTTCGCTCATATCATGCGTAAATGGCGCGGCTACGGGCTTTGTGATACGCACGTATCAGAGTGCCTACGTTCGTAACAGTGCGACTAAGTTCGTAGCATTGCGAGTACGTTCGTAGCAGTGCGACTACGTTCGTAGTAGTGCAACTATGTTCGTAGCAGTGTGACTACGCTCATAGCAGCAAGCCTGTAAGTTCGTAGAATTGCGACTACGCTGATAACAGTGCGAGCAGTGGGCCTACGTTCGTAGCAGTACGACTACGCTCGTAGCAATGCAATTACGCCCGCAGCAGTATGACTATGCGCATAGCAGGCCGATGATGTTTTTTTTATGATGCTACGACATTTTTCGTCCAGTGCCCATAATGATAGGTCTGACAAGGCAACTTTTACTAGTAAACTCCTATCTAAAAGCTGTTAAGTCTCAATACACGCTTAACTTAACCGCGCGTCGTCGCTTGCACAAATATTTACCAAACCAAACTTATGTACAGAGAAAGGCTATACATATTAATGAAGTAGCAAATCTGTATACCATGGGGACTATTTGCTCCCATATAAAGCACCGTTTTATTCAAAATAGTAAGGTTTAGAGACATTTTCTTGAGGCATACTAAACCCAAACGATGTTCTTATTACGGCTGGGAGAACCTTAGTTTTAGACATAGCTCTAAGACGGGCAAAGAGTAATTGGATTTTAGGGAAATTACTAGGTTACCTAATTACAAACCAAAGTGGAAATTGTACAAGATGAAAGGGAAATGACCTGTAAACTAATTTTCCTAACTAACTACTTGTGCTTTAATAATGACGATTAATATCTCAAGGTAGGACAGTAGCTAAAGACTTCTAATGCAGTTAAGTCAATTCACTAAACATCGTTAACCTTTTTTTTTCGTTAGTGCAGTGGTCTATTATACAGATCCTTAGGTCAATAAGACCAAGCTTTGTGAAAAGATAAAATAACTAATAAGAAATCTGTCTTCTCTATGTTTTTATACAAGTGCAGACCTATTTACCATTTCTTGCGGAACTTCTTTCGGTCACAGATACTTAAAGATCGATCCCCATGACCCGATTTACTATTGGGCAATAATCTAATCAGTATTGTTCAGACAATGGGCTCATGACGTCCTGTGATTGATGCTCACACTCACCCTTAAGAAAGATAACACCGATTTCAAGTACAGAGACAAATGTATTACGCACTCACACATCATTTAGGAAGAATTTAAAGGACTTTCATTACAAATCCTCTGTTAAAAGACAGTACCGGTCTCTACTGTCTTTGGCTACTGCACAACGAGGTATAAATGATCTTTTGGTGCATTAATGGCATTGATAAGAAGTCAGTGCTGGTAAACATTTGACTGTTCATGGCAAACCGTGATAAACAAATAATATGGTGGCGTTAGTTTTAGTTTAGGCTAAAATATGCTGGTTCTGTGTAGAGTGGAGCGTTGTCTCTTATCTTTGTCACCGTGTATGTACGAGTATATTATGCCTGTGAGGCTCTCTTTCGAAAGTCCAATGTGTCATATTTACACTTGGATATTCTCATACCAATATACGGGATGGGCAAAACATCGCGGATCAAACGAAACAGGGCGATACTTGGGGTTATTTGGAGTAGCTCATAAAGTACCAAAAAAAAATCTTTCCTGCTATCTATTTTTACTTCAAATAATCTCAACTATCACCCTGTTTAATTTGATCCACCCTTTATACTCCTATAATAAATTGTAATTCTTGCACATGACATGTATGCGCGTACCATTCGAATCTAGGTAGTGAAGGATCTATATCAAAGGTAATAGTGAGAGTGAATAAACCATGTAATAGTGAGAGCAGTGGTGGCCCAGTATCGGCCGCGACTTAAAAGTTGTGGGTCATGGGTTCGAACCCAGACAGGCGCTTTACTTTGTGTAAATTATTTCATCACCACTGCTCTCAAAACGGTGACGGAAAACATCGTGAGGAAACCGGCATGTCCTAGAACCAAAAATTCAAAGAAATGTGACATCCAACAACCCGGACTGGGCCCGCGAGTCGGATTAAGACCCATTCCCTCTCACAGAGAGGAGGCCTGTGTTCCAGCAGTGAGAACATTAATAGGCTGATGATGATGAAAATGATGATGTAATAGTGGTCGAGATGGGACATAATTTAATCTAGTTGTACGTACATATCATCGTTCCCCCGGATATGCGGGCCGGACCGACAAACGGACGGGTTGATCCGGGCTCCTACGGCAAGCGCTACTCGACCGTGCTGCACACTATGAATATTTTACCCCACAAACTATTTAAATTGTGTGCATATAGATAAGGGGCTTGGGCAAACCACTTCCTCTATATTTTCGTCTATTTCCGTCGTACGGAAATGTAAATATTTGAAGAATTGTGCAACATATGAAGAAGGTTTTGCTTACAGTGCTTGCTCCTTTTCGTACTCTATGCATTGAAACTTTGAAGTGCCTTAAAGCTACAAGATACTTTTCATATTTCACCAACATCATTATCATTTCAGCCAAAAGACGGCAATTGCTGGACAAAGGCCAAGCGTTGCCACACTGATCGGTCCTGTGCATCTCGCATCCGCCGGATTCGCACAGCCTTGACTTGACTAAGTCGTCGTTCTTTCTTTTCATTAGACTACGATATCTAGTCACAGAAGTAAATAAGTAGTCCCATACATAAATTGCCCTTTTGGGTCCTTAATTAATTTGGCCAGCTAAACCAGCTTAGGTACTAGGTCTATAGACTTTAATATCAGAAAAAGCTCGTTACAAAGCTAGCTAGCTAGCTAGGTAGGCTAAAGTTAGCTAGGTACAAATCTGACCACAAGTTATTTATTAAATAAAATATTTTGCTTTGAAAGACTTTTTGGGATACCAAAACTGGGATTAACCTCTCTAGCGGTTGACCGTGATTGCGAGAGGAGTAAAACCTAAAGTGATTAGTTTTCGGCCCTATTCTGGATACTTTAATCTGTTAAGTATGTACGATGTGTGATGTATTTCTGTGGTAAAGAAAAAGCCTGAGCTTATTCCGTTATGGTATATATATTATACTAGTGACCTACCCCTGCTTTGCCTAGGTTATAATAGTTCATCGCCCAAATGGTGAAAGATTATTTCAAATAAATGTAGTGGTTCCAGAGATCTCTTTTCCAGCAAATCGTAAAATTCGGTCGTTCTCTTTATAATATTAGTTATAAAAGGAGATTTCTTAAAATTTTCGGATTGACGCCTCGTAATAACTGTATTCTTTAGTTTACGTCACCTTCACCACTTCACCTACCATACTTATTTAAAAATCTGCTACCGTATAAAGTAAACAGAACCTTATATGTTTTGTTACAGCTGAATGATTATGTCGTAGAGTAATCAAAAGTAGCTAAATAGATAAGATGGCTTCCAGTTACACGTTAAATTAAATAAATGTTAAAGAGAAACACGTTCATATTGCTCTTCTCTTCACACACCATGAGTTATCTTTTCATCAGTCTTACCCCCAGTGGGGGTGGGTGGTGTGAAATTGCAAGTTTTCCCGCGAGCTTAGCTCGGCCTAGCTCGAAGTGACTTCATTACTGGGCATTACGGGACATAATGCGGGATTGAGACCTGCTTCTCGAAGCTTGATAAAAAGTAAAATCTTCACGTAAGTAGACATTAGGCAATACACTTTTATTTTCAACCTATAAAGTCAAAGTCAAATATATTTATTCAATTAAACCAATTAGCGGCACTTTTGAACGTCAAACAAGTAATCAAAATTTATATACCGAACCGAATAGCCTTCCCCTCTTAAACTGTTGCCGATGTTCTACCTTCCTTCCATGCAATAATACTAACTAAATCTTATTTTAGTCCTGAAGAAAGTTTAAGATCATGTAAGCACAAAATACTCTTCAAAAGAGCCCAAGCTTATGAAAATTATCATGCAAACGTTACTTAAACTTTCCTGATGAACTTTTTTAACAAGTAATGGCGATCACAATACACAGTCTTATGTTCGTAACACATTTACAATCAGTTAGAACCATGTTAATGGTAATCCAACATCTATTTCAACTTAAAAAAAGAGGAAAAGCAATACGACATTCACAAACCATAAATGTTTTTAACCAACAATTCATACATTAATTGCGAGATCTAACCAAATCTCATAACCCGGCGTAATGAACAAGTTTTCGAGTACTCGGCTTGTACTAACGAGAATATCAATCAGATTATATTTATAGCGAATACCAATCCGTCGCAAGTATTTACATATTCATGAGTACTAGGCACGTATTCATTCGTGAGCAGATCATAATTATCAAAGGGAGGCGTGCATCGCATCGCATGCAGAGAATTTGCCCCCTGGGCGCGAACTGCAGTGGCCAATCTGGAAATCCCTAAACCGATTGCTGGTACAGGTTGGTCGCTGCAGAAAAAATCTGGCCAAATGGAGTCTCATAGACCCATCTCAAACACAGTGCCAGTGTGGGGCCCCGTCGCAGGATATGCCCACCTCCTTGTCTGCCCTTCGTGCCCAACCACCTGAACCTTTCAGGACCTGAAAGTGGCAAATGACAGAGCGGTCCAGGTGGCTACTTACTGGTCAGACAAAATTTGAGAGCAGTTGAGTAAAAATTTGAGTTTATCGGCACGAAAAGAAGAAGAAGATCGCATGTCAAGCGTCACTTAGGGGGCGTCCATAAATTACGTGAGATGTTTAAGGGGGGGAGGGGGTCGAGTCAAATCTCATCTAATCTTACGTTGGAGAGAGGGTGGGTCTCGGCAAATATCACGCAATATTTTTTCTGATTGAAACAAAAAAAAAAATATACTATATTGGTCCATTTAATCCAGATTGTACATGCTTAAGATTAAATTTTAAGCGTAATCGTAATACGATCAAGATCATTCACTAATTCGTTCAAAAGAAAATAATTTCATTCATACTTCGACGTTATACATCTACTGACTGTCAAACAAACATATACAGCATATTTTTTTTCTTTTTACAATAACAATCCAACGCGTTTACGTAAGAAATCCACATTTTGAAAAATCTGACTTGAGATTGGGGTTGGGGGAGAGGGTTGAATAAAATCTCACAACATCCACACTTTTTTAAGGACCATTATAAAGAAAGACATAGGTATTTGACGAAAGGGCCGTCGATCAAATCCAAATAGGAAAGTATTGCAAAAGCGGTCTTACCCCAAATCGATCGAAAACTTCTTTCTTCTTTGAAACTGAAAATGCTGTAATTAGGCCTATACAATACAAGTTTCTGTATAAACAACTTCTTGAAGGAAGCTCGCCTTCACTGTAATTGGTTTCAACTTAGATTCTAATCTTTCTCGAAACCAATTATTGTTTTTCGTTGGAACAAAACATCTAATTTGGAAACCAAAACGCGTTTCAGCGTGAAAACGACATTTCTTATTAAAAAATCGTTTACTGAAAGCAAACAGCAAATGATTTTTACATAATTAATGTCATCTAAAACTTTGCTTGAATAAAGCCGCGAACACATTTGTCACGCTATTAAAGTCGGGAGTGGAGTAATTCGCATAGCGTGTTCAGAATCTGTTCTTAGCTCTTAAGCTTAAGCGGAACCACAAAAGTTCGTTTGTTGCCTCTGTGACATTATTCAACGCTATTGCAATTAACATTAGCCTCAGGAGACGGCAACTTTGGATGACTAGCAATTAAGACTCACGCATAGATAACACTTTAACTACTTTTGAACATTAACATCTCATCTTACGAACGACAAAGTTCCTCGCGTTACACTCTGCCACCTCATATATACGATGAACTTCAGATACGCAAACGATTGGATAGAGATTTATTGATAGGGTAGTTATCCCTAGTCGGTCGCGCAATCTTATTAAGATTACCAATTTTTTGGCGGATTCGGTCACGCAATCTTAATAAGATTGCGTTCCCGCCATTTCGCGCGCGTTCGTTTTTGACTGTTTTATGCTTCCTAGGCCGGGTCTACACGTGTGTAAGGACGCATGCGTACAGCTAAGGAGTGGAATTCCCTGCCGGCGTCTGTTTTCCGATAGCTAAAATCTAGGGGTCTTTAAGTCAAGAGTGAATAGGTTACTTCTAGACAAGCGTACTTCACCGTCGACCACATCATCGGTTACCATCAGGTGAGATAGTGGTCAAGCGCGAGTTTACAATAAAAAAATAAAATAGTACAGGTTTCTGCGTTGTTTTTCTGTTTGGGTGTCTCGATCGGTAATCCCGTTAGGCCTTCGCAAAGGTCATTTTAAAGATACGTAAGTATCACATAAGTTCACACGTGCAATCTTTCCTGCCAACAGTGTTATCTTTGGAAATCGTCTATCTGATTGGTCTAACTTTAAGAAACGAGTTCTATCCACGAAGTAAATTCGTGTTTTTAGGTACTTTGCCAAAAACTTTATTAATTTGTTTTTTTTCGAAGTAGATATATTAGAATTGCAAATTTATTTAAAAAGAAGAGATTTGGAACACAAAACCAACAGACACAAATTGTTTTTTATTTGGTAGTTATTAAATGTAAAATTTTAAATAACTCTTTACGAGTCCTTATTTATTACAGTAGCTAAATCGATAAAGCTCAAGTTTAGCATGTAGGTATATAACAACTTGTTTGTTGTATGCTTTCGAGGGCCCACCAGGAATGACCTTCTCCTCTTGCTTTGTCCTTCTCATACTACTGATTTTGTACACTCTTCCTTCAATATTCAGTCCATTCTTCTCTGGAACGCGCTTCCTAAGGTTATTTTGAGTGTGTCTAAGGGACAGATGTATCTGACTTGTATACATCTGTCACTTACTCGATCTCAAAATAACCTTACTCTAAGAGCTTGTGGTTACCCCCCAGGACGGCTACACGTTGGTTTGCATTCAAGTTGAAATTGCGGATTTATTTTCAGCACAACCAGGAAGAGTCATCTCAATTTCTTCTTTTCTGTTACTTCATAAATATAAATTGTATAAGTATATACTATATTCAATATATATGTACGTGTATTTTATCAATTTTAGTAGGTTAATAACAACTTTATTCTTTTTAAATTGTCTAAACAATGCACCTGCCTTGTTATCTCTTCATCACCCTTGGTTGACTGGTAAAAATAAAGAGATAAAGATAATTTATTTGCCATAACATGTGTTTACATACCTTATGCATGCAAGATGTTTACTTATTATTTGTGGCACATACATGTTTTGCCTAACGAGGCGTGCAAATATAAATTTTACAAAATTGTTTATTTAATTAAAATGACCATTTAAATATAAATTAAAGAAAACACAATAAATTGATAGTGAGTTAATGAATCATACAAATATCATAAAAAACCATTTTAAATAAAAATAATTTAAAAAAAAATGTCAGAGAGGTATATTAAAAAATCATAATATATCATAGAAAATTGTGGTTAGTAAAATAAAATAATATCAAAAAATACTGTAAATATGTCTTGCAAGATTAATAAAATAAAATAATGTCAAAAAAGTAGAGAATGGTGGGTAGAGAATGCCTAAGACATTAAGTCCGCCTTTGTAACTTTTTGTCCATGAAGTCTAAATAAATTAATAAATGACAAAACTGTATCTCTAAAGACAAAATTGCAGTTATGTTATCTTTTCCATATAAATACTTACTTATTTAATTAAAATCATACATTGAATTTCCATAAACATTTCAACATGTGCTGCGTAGACATTTGTTTGGCTTAGCAATAGTTTGTAAAAGTTACAACTGTACTAAATTTGGAAGGTGTGAGACCTCGCGTGCCCCATTTGCCGGCTGATGTAATGTTTTCATTGAATGTCGTGGCAAGCGGCTATACTGCTCGCCAGTAGTCGCCGCACTCGCCGCTGCTTCCGATCTGATGACAACAAACAAATCGATTGCGGGGGTCTGTCTGCATCGTCAACAAAATTGACCTTTTATCGGCATTTAGTCTTTTTGGGCCGGATAACTAATGATTTCAGGGTCAACTATATTGTTTTTAAAACCTTTTTCAACGGTTTTATTTAGCTTGCCCTGTTTATTGTTTGTTTGGGTATTTTTTGTAATTAAAATTTTACACCTTTTTACAAGCTTTTATTTAGTTTGCAATATATGTATGTATGTAAGTGTGTTCGGGTAAAATCTTGCAACTAAATTTTAAAGCAGTTATCTTCCACCGATTAAGATGAAAATTTGCATACATGTTTAGTTTGGATGACAATGCATGGTTAGCTAAGTGACGTCATTCTAAATCCAATATGGCGGACGGCTCAAGATGGCGGACTAGTTATTTTTTGTGCACTGCCATGATATGGGTTTTAAATGAAAGGGTTTGCTGAGAAGAATACGAAAAAACTTGTTTTAAAAAGTTTTTTAATCAATATTTTTTTATTATTAACTTGCAATGTATGCATGTTCCGGCCAAATCTTGCAAAAGCAGTTAATTAAAAAAATTTTTAAAGCAGTTATCTTCAACCGATTAAGATGAAATGTTGCATACACGTTTAGTTTGGATGACAATATACGGTAAGCTAAAAAGCTTGATTAAAAAAAGTTTTATTTAATTTGAAAAAATATATTGAAAGTAGGTATATGCTATTTGGATCATATATTGAATGCTAATAATTATGTTGTGAATTAATTAATCGTTTTAACCGTAAATATTGCCTATTAATGTTCAGCAATAGTGAACACCTGTACAGGTGTTCGTTAAGATACCAGCATAAAAAAACCTGTTAGAGTGGATCACAACATGATGTTTACCCGTTCTGCTCCTCTCTCATGTTATATATACCACCGATAAGATATTCAACCTCATACTTGGGGATAATTGCAGGCAGATGATTTTAGCAGCAAACTGCTTCTCGAAAACGGTAGCGGGATCCTGCAATCACTAAATATGTCCAGGGTGTTCTGAAGTTACTACCAGGTAAGGCTTCGGATTCGTCAGACTTTGTCCGGACATTTGAATTTTGTCTGACCTACTAATTTATCCGGCTTTTTAGCTTGGATAACACTGGCTATCTTTTAACAATATTTTCTTGTTTCATAGTTTAGAAATTTCGATTTTTTTGTAGCCGGATTTTATTTTTAAACATAATTATTTTATAACTAAAATGGCCCGACTTTTTTTTCTAAGTCCGCCTTTTTGTCAGGACTATTCAATTTTCAAAATGGCAACCGAACTCCCAGAGAGACATGGGAGAGTTTTCGGCGGGATTTTGTCGAGTGAAGTTCAGCGGCTGTGAATATTATTTGCAAATTGATTCCTAGTGGATATTGTGATATAAAATTGGTGTAGTTTTGTGTCTCAACTGTCTACGCAATTGGAAAATATGTGAAATCATTGACAGAAGCGATCTCGGGATAGTGGAGCGGAGTATTTTATTGTAGTATTGACTGGCTCTGCAAAGCTTACTGGGAAGACTGACTCGATACAATTTGCTGCCAAATACTCCAAAAAACATTAGAATCTGTTACATCCGCATTCTAATGCATACTTAAGAATGTTTAAACCCATTTATGTATCCGACTGAAAGACTTGTATCTATGGTCATGAATGATAATTACAAAAAAAAAAGAGACATGGTACCCCAGTCCAGCAGCAGGGAACGATGAGCAGTATAGACGATACCGTCGGACAGTCTACTATTATCGAATGGTGACCCAACGATAATCCGGTCATAGCAAATAATAAACGTCTACCTATTATAGTATATTATTATACAGTCGAAGCGATAAAAGATCACCTTATTAGACACAGTAAATTCTAAATAGTTTGTAAACATATCAATTGATGAACGCTGCTCCTATTTGGCACGTACGTACTTATCAATTCAGACGGTCAATAGGTTAGGTAGGTCCTAAATAATCGTTTGCTAATCGCTCGCTGTTTATCAAATGCACTTCTAAAAAACTGCCAAAGTCTCTAAAACTTCTGTATTTAAGGTTGAACTAGTCGACGGCACGAACTATTTTGTGCGCGGGGTTAAAATGCATGCTATCTTATCCGACAACACGTACGAAAGAAATTGATGCTGTGATGAGCAGTAAGGAGCTAGTTCGCGTACGAATTAGCACTTTTGCAATTTTGTATCGAAATGTATGATGATTTATGATGAAAATGGGCGCGCGAAATTGTATAAACCGACCTTTGGGAGTCTAGATTTCTTGAAAAAACAACTAAATGTATATTTATAAAATAAAATTATTTGCATTGTTGAATTACTAATCTATCCCTGTATGGAGGCCGTTTTGCAATTTTCGTTCTTCTTATGGTATTTATTTCCGCCCAAAGATGCGTTAAAATTAGTTTTAAAAGGGTGGTATTTAATACTTTAACTGTAATTCCCCTTTTTTCAATCAAAATATTCGAAATTACTACCAAAAATACTGAATTGCACACTAAATTTGCTCATCAAATAAATGAATTATACTATACTGCTAGATCTTTAAAGCTTAACTGTTTTACTGAATAACTATCTGTTAACTAAAAGTAAATCTAATAATTCTTCGAGTGCAACAAAATATTTAAGTTTTAAGGGAGGGGGGGAAACGAAACAAAGTCGACGGAGCCCCGCTGCGCAGGGCTCCTATTTCTGTCTGCAGGGTCTAAAGTAACCTAACATGAAGGAGATGACGGGAGCTGAGTTCGCTCGCTTTGCTCGCTCACTTCAGCTCCCGTCATCTCCTTCGAACCTAACCTATCCGTGTCGGGGTGCCCTAAGCTCCCTAGCTCGCTTCGCTCGCTCTTGGACTAACTCACATTTATTTTATATTTAATTGAATAATTTGTGTGCAAATCAGTATTTTTGTTTTACGGTGAGTAATATTGTTTTGCAGTAGGTTATTAGTGGAGATATTTTGTTTGCTTAAATTTCTAAATAGAGGTGCAGTTAAAAATTCCCCGTTTTAAAATATGGAACTTTCGACGCTCACAACTTTCAAATATATTATTTTTTTTAAATTTGGTTTCCATACAGGACTAGATAATGATGAGACAAATTGATATATTTTTTTATTTTGAACGTACATCGTCAAACAGTGGAGTAATCTCTAGACTACGTTTGTATGGAAGAATTTTCGACTAGTGCAACCTTAAGAGAAATGATTGCGCAAAAATCTCTATCGTTTTGCTCTTGCAAGATATGTAATAAGCCTGCTGTATCACTGATGCTAGGCATGCTTCCTCTTCTTTTGATAAATATGCTTTTTATTGTAAGATAAGACTGTAAGTCATTATGACAAGCTTGATACAAAGGGGAGAGGGGACTGGGTATTGTGACACAGCTTAGGAGAGGCCTATGTCCAGCATAGGACTATGATAGCCTGAGTTGACTGAGTCATCATGGTAAACATGAATGCAGGTTCAAATTTTTTAAGATACCTGCTTCATACTTCCTAAAGTGTTTGTGTCTTTGAAAAGTACGACAGACCTTCTATCTTTGTTTTAGCTGCAACTTGCTGGCTGTGGGCTCCGGCTCTTCCCAGTTCAGCGCTGCATACGCTTCACCGACGCTTTCCATTACACATCCCTACAGCCATCATTTGTGACAATTTTTTCGAGCAATTGTGGCCGTTTCTTGGTGATACCGAGGAATCAACGAGACACGGTAAACTTAATCCGGATAGCTTATCTCATTAATAGTTCACGAATAGTTACAGCACTAATAACAACATTCGTGCCACATGTTAAATTTAGTCTTGTTATACTATTTTTTTATTTTTTTTGTTTTACCTTTGTATAGATTCTTTTACCGATTGTTTTGTAAATGTGTTAACATTGTAGGCCTTCTACATGCTTGTTATTTTTTTAACTTTTTAATTCGTTTTATTTTCTTTTGTTTATATTTTTCTTACTACTTGTTGTCGGGCCTACGTTGTTCCCCCATATCTAAGTACTAAAGCTGTAACATGGAAATATTGTAAAACCAAACCATTTATTAAAAGCGTAACCATGGAGTTTCTTGCTGTGTCTTCTCCATAGGAAACGACCAACCCGAACCGTGCACCTTTTGTCGACGTTTTATGAGTGCCCATGTAGGCCTAAGTGAAAAAAAAAATGATATAAGATTTCATTAGAAAATCTTATATACAGAAATTCCATGACAAAATTACTCAGCAAAGTTGGATTAGATAGGGTGATTAGTAACAAATCTAAATTGGTTACAGTGTCAACCCTATACATTATGAATTGTTCCGTCATTTAGCTTGCGATTATATTAGCAAGATACACCTTTGGTGACCTCTTTCTAACCACGCGCGAATTGTATGAATGGGCGTGATAGTTTACTGTGTTGATGATAAGAGGAAAGTAAATTACCTTTAGCACCTATCTTCTTAGATCTAAGTAAGTATATACAACCATCTATAGAATACGTAGTTACTTCCGTGACTGATTTTCAGCCTCAGACGTTGAAGATAGAAACAAGGAATAAGGGAGACTTTACTAAGATTTTGTAGTAGCTTGATTGTATGACGGTGCCTTGGTTTTGTGACGGATGTCAACGTCTCTAGAGTCTGGCAAACGAAAGTGGAGACTGAAAAAGCGCGGCAAATTTAAAAAAAAATCTGCATATCAACCCTAAAACTAGTATGAAATAACTGGAATAACCTAATTTGATACTTTAGATTTCTTTTTCTAATTTATCAAATTAGGTTACTTCGTCTGAATAAAAATACTATAGGTACAATACTTTAGATAATATGTATCAATATGAATAAATAAAAATAACAGTATTTTATAATATTTTTGGTTTATTCACACCAAACGTAAACAACCTTGTTTTTGTTTGAATTCGGCGTCTTTAACCTGTTGTTTTCCTTGATATTTAGTCATCGTGCGAAACAACATCTTCCGTGATCCACTTTTAATTGTTTTATTCATTTTTATTAGTAAATGCTATTATCAAGACATTAACAAATCAGGTTGTCATTAGTATAGCATTGCCATATAAAAAGTTTGCAAATAATTCTAGTGTCTACTTTCGTTTGCCAGACTCTATCAACTTTCAATCGTTCATCATTTCAGGCTGAGGGTCAGTCTCAGTCTGAAAAATAGATGATTTATAATTGGAATGACTTCGGTTTCATTTCTGAGACATTTGTGTCCAATTAAAATTGACCTATGGTTCAGTATCAATCTTAAAATTGGCACTACTTACGCAATTGTTATAAACAATTAAATGTTTACGGATACATGTTTGTGAGTCAAAGTGCACGCTGAAGAAAGTGCTGTAAAACTGCCGACTGCTACTGATTGTATAACTAACGCAACACGTGCAGCCGGCTGACGCAAGTTACTAGCTTGAGCTGCGGCATGGCACGGCAGGCGGCCGTGTGCGGTGCGCGTACCTGCATGGCATGTGCGTCTGACGATGCCGGCGACGCGGGCGGCCGGGCGCAGACGCAGACGACCGTGGCCAATAGCATGACACGAACGCGATCGGCGATACTCGCGGCGGGCTAGCCATTCTGACGTTTTAAAACAGCATGCTGCGTTGCTATGATGTCCGTCTGCATTTTGTTGCATCAGAAATATATTTAGACTCATGCTTAATGGCAGATTGTAATATAACAATTATTTAAAACAAGGGTTCCTTTTATGAGCAGGTTATTGGAATTCATAATGAAGTGCAGCTCATATCATAAAACCTGTTTTTTAGGGTTCCGTGGTCAACAAGGTAGTTGTTTTGTGTCCTTAGTTTCGACATGTCCGTCTGTCCGTCCGTGCGTCTGTCCACAGCCTAGCTCAGAGACTACTACAATTGTACTAGAAAGCTTTAATTTGGCATGGACAATGTCCATGCCAAATTAAATTGTCCATTGGACATACATATTAATTACGCCGACAGAGTGGTAAAATAAAACCACGAAAAAAAAAAAATTTTAGGTTTTTTCCTGTACCTACACGTAAAGTGGGGATGTTTTTTCTTTCTGGTCTGTCCCCGGGATCAGTTTGCGTAAAATTAAGCTTTGTGGCTAATGGCTAATTTTTGTTATAGTTAATTGTCCCCTCCCTGTTACAAGCTAAATGGTTGCTATAGGATTTAAAAAAAAAACACGGCCGTAGTTTAAACAACGAAACTAAAAGGAAAACTATCACAGCTAAGTAGGCTTTACAAGTTATCGAGAAATTATCGACCAACTTACAAAACGTATTTGGAAAAGTATTAATTGTGTATATTGATGTATGGGAGCAACAGTTTTCGAACGGCAAACTTAATTTTGTCCCTTCGTAAGAGCAATGTTCGGTGGTTTCATTGTTTATGAACGTTAGTAATGTTACCTATTTATTTTGGGGAATGTAGCTGTTTATACGGAACCCTCTGTGCGCGAGTCAGACTCGCACTTGGACGGTTTTTAGGGTTCCGTACCCAAAGGGTAAAAACGGGACCCTATTACTAAGACTCCGCGGTCCGTCTGTCTGTCTGTCTGTCTGTCACCAGGCTGTATCTCATGAACCGTGATAGCTAGACAGTTGAAATTTTCACAGATGATGTATTTCTGTTGCCGCTATAACAACAAATACTAAAAACAGACTAAAAATAATATTTAAGGGGGGCTCCCATACAACAAACGTGTTTTGTTGCCGTTTTTTGCGATAATGGTACGGAAACCTTCGTGCGCGAGTCCGACTCGCACTTGGCCGGTTTTTATTTCATGTTAATATCTACAATCTACATCATTTCTGTATAGGTTAGCACATGTTACATTTTTGTCTACGATCACTTTAAAAAACTCTAGCTACCACTGGAATAAATAGTTTTTGGATTTTTATTGGATTATAAAGAACGCTGTGTGTTTCGCTTCGTTCAAGAGTTCGTTAACGGTACAGTTACTTTTTAGCGGAAAAAAGACACGCCTGGGTCTTAGCAGCACTGAAACTGACCAGATTGGCATCACCCCATTCGGAGACCGCCTTCAAGGACAGGTTCAAGCGTTCAACCATGGCCTCCCGGAGCGAGACTGTATCTGAGGCCCAGTAGCCCGTGCGCTGGACTCGTATCTCTCAGCAACAGTGCTGTTTCTGCATACCCAAAGGTTCCGGGTTTTAGCAGATCATTAATGTGCAGCAAGAATAATGTTGCCGAGAGCACTGACCCCTGAGGGACTCCGGCGTTGATGTCTAACTGACCGGACGAGCAGCCGTCGATAACCTCTCGGATGGATCGACCCCTCAGGAAGTCCGCAATCCAATCACATATACCACTAGGCAGACCGAAGGAAGGACGCTTACCAATGAGGCTTTAGTGCCAGACCCTGTCTAGCGCTTCCCCGTGTCTCTCGATGGCTTCACTCCAGACGTGAGTGGCATACGCTAGAAGATCCCCAGATGCCGCGAAATCGGTCCAGATTTCGCGGAAGCCATAATGGCGGTCACTGAGGATATCGTTCGCTTCTAGGTATGCCAGGAGCTTACCGTTGAGCACACGTTCCATACTCTTACAGAGGATGGACGTTACAGATATGGGTCTATAGTTGGCCGGGTCAGCTCGACTGCCCTTCTTGGGCACGGGCTGTACGTTGGCTTGCTTCCAAGCTTTCGGCACTTTTCAGGCCTCTATCGAAAGGCGATATAGGCGTGTCAAGTTCGGAGACAATTCAGGCGCACAGGTTTTAAGTACAATTGCTGGAATCCCGTCGGGGCCACCAACTTTGTTCACATCAAGGCTACGCAGCACCATACGGACGTCCTTCTGATGGATGCAAATGTCCGACATACACGTCACACATCCATCAGAAGAAGGAGGAGGCTGCGTGCAATCAGAATTCAGATGCGATGATTCCGCAAAAAGGGAAGCAAACAAGTGTGCCTTCTCCTCAGCGGAGTGGACCAGTGACCCGTCAGGTTTCAGCAGTGGTGGTTGTGAGCGGCGACAGAAGTTTGATTCGACCGACTTAGCCAGGGACCAAAACGCTTTGCTACCCGCTGGGTATGACGCAAGTTTGTGCCCGATTCTGCTAATGTGTTCAAACCGTGCTCTTCGCATCACCTTTTTGCAGGACTTGGCAGCTGTGTTAAAGGCTCTCTTCTTCTGACTCACGTCATTTGCCTTGCGCGTTCGAGCGTCGACCCACGCCTGGTAGGCGTGGTTACACTCGGCCCCAAACCATGGTCGGCCGACGTTAGACATTGCTACGTCAGAGAATGGACTATAGTACTCCATCCCCCGACGCAAAACATCTGTCTCGGCGTCAGCGCACGACGATGGATCATCCGAAGAGAAGCAAGTGGGCTGCCAAGGATAGCATGCGAAGAAAGATCGCATAACATCCCAATCTGCTGACTTGTACCGCCATGCCCGCCGGGTGTCTCTTGGGCTGGGATCGGGCGGGGAGTAGACGGACACAGACTTCACCAGACAGTGGTCGGAACTACCCAATGGTGAAGATATCGACACTGAGTATCGGTTTGGATCTGTTGTCAACAGAAGGTCCAAGCAATTGGCTGTGTGCGGACCAACATCTGGCACCCTCGTTGCCCCCTGGACCAGCTGGCTGAGATTTAGCGCTAGCGCAAGCTTGCGCATCTCACGTCCAGCATGATCAGTGCACAGGTATGTGAAGAGCCACTCCTGGTGGTGGGCATTAAAGTCCCCCAGTAGAACTAATTGGGCGGAAGGGTACCGTTGCTGTGCCGCATCAGCCGCCTCACTGAGGTACTCTGTGAGCCTGGTTGTCTCCTGATCTCCGCTGTGCGAGCGGTAGACACAGGCGTAGATAATTTTGTCCAGCCCTGTGTCCACCAGAGCCCACAGCACTGAGAACCTGGAGTCTTCAAGGTTACGGAGACGCCGATAGCAAGTGTCGTCTCGGGCATACATGCATACACGGACACCCGCGCGTGGTTTGAAATTGCGCTCCAGGCTAAACCCTGGGTAGGATAAGTACGACACGTCTGACGGACTTCCTATCTGCGTCTCCGTAAGGAATCACAGTGCTGGCTTTTCAGTCTCCAGGGTAATCAAAATCATAATCATAATCTTTATTTCTCCACACAAAAACATGACTTATGGCATAATTTATAAATTCAGTTTAAGGGGAATACATTTTGCAGTCAAGTGAGTGTGCGGAGCTGGTGTCTGTTATAGGTGTTAACCTGTATTACAGATCACCAGGGTGATGGTGGACTGAGGTGAGATTGTAGTGCAGACTTCTAATATTAGTGAGGTGCACTTTGTGGGGGAGGGGGTGCAGCCGCTGTTTAACTCCAGTTTTATTTTTACTTCTTGCCATTTTTTTTTAGAGTGAAAGGAGAGGAGAAGGTAGTTAGATAAGGTTCTACGCTACTAACCTACAGACACGCACTGAAAGGCCGCCATCATTGGGGCAATAGTCCGGAGACTGCGGGGACACCCGAGCCTCCCCAGAGATGTCCATCGGGCCCTCCCATCTGGTCGCCAACCAACACGATGGTACATTCCGGGCTTTTTTGACAGTTGGCAGGGCAGCCTTTCGTGTGTGGCTGGCACACTACTTGGGCCCCCAACTAACTGCGGTCGGCCAGCGGCGCACCGTGCCTTGGATCCCGCTACCCTCCGCGACTAGTCTCCCGATACGCCCAAAACAGTGCGAGTCAGGCTGGTCAGCATGCTGTGGAACAGCTATCTCGACCCAACTCCTCTAGTAGCTACACCGAACATCGTACCGGAACACGGCTAAATCGCTTCGCGGTACGCCTTTGCCCGGCGGGTGGCCACAAGCCTTCGGCTGAAGCCTACCACCAATTAGTGTCACCTGATTAGCACCACCCAGGGATCACGTGTAGGGTAAAACTATAGGGGTAACTTTCCTGCGGACGCGGGTGACTCGGCCCCCTAAAAAGCTTTTTCAAGCGCTATCGCCACGCTTTCGATGATAGATTGACACTTGTCAGGTAATATTTTGTTATTCTATTTAACTAACAAAAATCAGATTAACTAAAACTAGCAAGTCTTTTCATATAAACAGTATACGCTTTTATAACAAGTTGCCAAAGTCAGTTATAGAACTGACCGATGGAAAGTTCAAATACTACATCATACGGGTCCTTATTAAAAAAGCTTATTATAAAATCAAGGATTACGTTGAAGATAAAAATTGTGGCTTTGGCTCCTTCTGCGCATGCGGCTTCCCTGGTAACTTATAAACGGCACAAATATGTGGATGTCTCTAACTATTTTCAATCTCATTAATTCTTTTTGTTTTTTTTTCCTTATTTTAATTAGACTTTTTACAATGGTTTTCAATCATCTTTATAGCCCTTTGCTAAGAATAGTTACATCACTGATAACAACTACCACACTCCACACTACACTGTGCCACATGTTAATTTTAGTCTTTTTTATTTTTTTAGTTTACCTTTGTATGGATTCTTTTATCGAATGTTTTGTTAATGTGTGAACATTGTAGGCCTTCTAGATGCTTGTTAACATTTGTTAACTATTTTAATTCATTTTATTTTCTTTTGTTTATTATATAATTTTTTTTTTGTTTTTTCTTACGACTTATTGTCGGGCCTACGTTGTCCCCCATATCTAAGTACTAATGCTGTAACATGGAAATATTGTAAAACCAAACCATTTTTTAAAAGAGTAACCATGGAGTTTCTTGCCGGTTCTTCTCCATAGGAAACGACCAACCCGAACCGTGCACCTTTTGTCGACGTTTTATAAGTGCCCATGTAGGCCTATATGAAATAAAAAAAAAAAATTGATTTTTTGATTTTATTACTTACAAAGCGCGAGCTCCCTTCGCACAGCTGAGACCTAGTGTGGCAATCGCAGAAACTGACCCGAAGGCTTAAACTCAAAATCTTCGGGTCCAATGTCAAATCCGTGCGAAACGTGGAAGGACATCTCACGCCAAATCCAGGTCTTCCTCAACCGATGTCTTCGTCGCATCCTCGGAATTTACTGGCCCGAGATCATCTCTAATGTAGAGCTGTTGGAGAGATGCCACGAGAACTCGATCAACCGCCAGATCAAGCGGCGTAAATGGTGTTGATTGGTCACACGCTCCGGAGGGATTCCGATCACATTCCTAAACAGGCCTTAGATTGGCATCCTCAAGGAAAAAGGAAGCGAGGCCGTCCCCGTCAAACCTGGCGACGCACCGTATTGGCTGAAGCGACGATTATCGGAATGGCGTGGAGCGAGGTGAAGCGCGAAGCTCAAGACCGGTCTCGATGGAGGACTACTGTGGAAGCCCTCTGCCCCAGCTAGGGGTCATAGGATCTTAACGATTTTATTACTTACACGAAAAAAACATGTTTCACAAATAATGTACATGAATCAATAATAAATATATTTTTTTTCAACTATACGTACTCGTTACTAAAGAGAATGCTTCAGAAAGTAACCCTTTTACAAGACTATAGCGGTGGTGTGGTAGGACCACAAAAAAAAAGAAAACGGTCCGGATCCGGACCGCGGTCCGCCATTTGGTGAACCCTGCTTTAGTAGTTTGATAGTAAATCTTCTATCAAGCGAAATTGTTTGAAAAAGTTCCAAGTAAACACAAAGATATATTTTTATCAAGTTGTTTATCTTTCGTTTGTTTGTCATAGCTTCTTTCATTCAGATTTGTCCAATCGTTGGTCAAGTCCGACGACATTTATAACGAATAATCTAATCATACTGAACACGCTTTTAATTTGAAATCATGAGTCTTGAATTCTTGGTTCTAAATTTCGTAAATAATTTGATTATAAGTTTTGCAAAACTTTATCATTATAAGAAAGGCTGTTAGGTAAATATTTATGAAGAATTACCTATAAAGGAATCATACCTGAAGTAGATATAAAAAACTTTTTTACAAAAAAACACTACCGACTTCCAAATAACAAAACTACAAAGTGAAAAATAACTTTATTTTTGGAGGTCGGTGTCCATAACGCAAAAAAAATTGGGTACCAATTTTTATTTTTCACTTTTTAGTTGTACCTCCCTAATAGGCAAGTAGTTACGTAAGGTACCTATAATACCAGAATAGATTACCCGAATATCATGAAAATGAACCAATCCGGTGAAATAAAAGTGTACCAAGGTGAACTGTACACATCTGCGTACCCCTTTAGAGCATACTCGCGTGATGTTATGTTATGAAATGGTATAAACAATGAACAAACATGCGATTTCAGCAATCCCGAGAGATTTGCCGTTAATTTTTGAAGAGTTCTATTGGATATCACCAAATTTCTTCATCAGATCTTCACCAAATTAAAATGGGACCAATTTCGGAATATACTCTTTCAAACAAAACAAGAATTTTCAAAATCGGTCCACAATTGACGGAGATATCGGTGAACATACATAAAAAAAAAAAAAAAAAAAAAAAAACATACAAGAAGTCGAACATAGAACCTCCTCCTTTTTGGTAAGTCGGTTTAAAATAGTTAGCGCCAAACACAAAAATTCAATTTATTTACGTATAGCGTGGAATGAGTGTAGCTAGGATGAAGAATATTGATTGTTTGGTTTTGCGCCTAATATCTATCTGCCCTATTAATTATTGCTTTTAAGTATGTTATTACGTAGGTTCCCGTAGGTTAATTTTGCTTTTCAGTTTCACATCATCATCGGCCTATTAATGTTCCCACTGCTGGGACACAGGACTCCTCTCTGTAAAAGGGTATGGGCCGTAATCCACCACGCGGGCCCAGTGCGGATTGGTGGATGGTCTTCGAATTTTTGGTTCTATGTCATGCCGGCTTCCTCACGATGTTTTCCTTAACCGTTTTGAGAGCAATGGTGAAGAAATAATTTACACAAATTGTAAAACGCCTGCCTGGGCTCGAACCCACGACCTACAACTTGTAAGTCGCTGCCGATACCACTGCTCCTCTTTTCAGTTTACTTAATTTGAATTGAAAATTCAGTGGGAAAATGATCAATAAATTACTTTTATCTAACTTTAGGGGTGGATTTAAAAAAAAAATGGGACCATTTTTTCTATCAACAAGAATAACTGACAACTCTTTCAAAAATTAATTTTCGAAATCGGACTATTCTTTAAAAAGTTATGCGTGGTTATAGGTACCTACATAGATGCATAAAAAATATACATGTTGAATTGAGAACCTTCTCCTTTTTTTTCGTCGGTTAAAAATAGGTAAAGACAGAGTTAATTGCAAACTTCGTTAATTACGAATACAGTTCAGTGCGTGCTAGTTCCTTTTAGAATTCAGTTTTACTGAAAGAGAAAACGCTCATTCAAATTAACGTAAAAAGTAGGTACTAAACTAAATTACATTATAACTAGATGTAGGACAACAAATATTAGAACCAGCTTTAGGTACTGATAGTAGTTTGAAGTAACGAACTGTACAAGTGATTTCTGTAGAGTTGCAACAAAGAGTGCCAAATAAACGAGGAACAATAATATAGATCTATATTTCTTTGTGAAGAAAGAATAAATTGTTACAATTAAATAAGTTACCGCCAATTTTAATGTAATTTAAAAATGCCTTAAAATAACGCTTAGGACATAAACGAGTTCATAATTAGATACACTTAGAATCATTTTTAACGTTACTACGATTACTGAATATTTTCACCCATTATTATTTATTATATACTTTGTTGTACACCAATGAAATAATTACAGGAAAAAACATTTATAAAATAAGTGTACAATAGGTTGCCTTACCGCATAGGGCAATCTCTTACAGACAACCTTTGGATGGACTGAGACTGATGGACGAGAGATAGACAAAGAGCTGTTTTTTTATTTTTTTATTTGCTCGCGTTTGACCACTATCTCGCCTGATGTTAAGTGATGATGGGGTCGAAGGTGAAGCACGCTTGCCTAGAAGTAGCCTATTCCCTCTTGACTTGAAGACCCCTAGGTTGTAGCTATCAGGAAACAAAGACGCCGGCAGGGAATTTCACTCCTTAGCTGTGCGCACAGTGAAAGTATTCGCAAAAGGTGGGTATGGGTGGAATATCCACCATGTACCGATGGCGCATTGCCGTACGTCTTGTAGTCCGATGATGGAAAGGGCTAGGCGGAATCAAATTGTGCAGTTTAATCGCACACTCACCGAAATGTAACCGATAGAAAACCGACAGGCTGGCAACTCGTCGTCGGTGTTCAAGGCTCTGAAGCTTTGAGTCAACCAGCGCATCGTTGCCGATAAGTCTCTTGGCCCGTCTGTCAATCGACTCAAGCGCATCAAGTTGGTACCTGGCAGATCCATCCCAGAGATGAGAGCAGTACTCTATGCATGACCGAACTTGCGCTTTATACAAGTTGAGCAGCTGTTCAGGCGTGAAGTATCGTCTTACCGTCTCATTTGTGTCATTCATGTGTTATATATTTAATGTCAAGTAAATAACACACTAACCGGTATCTTGATTCGGATTTATTAAAAACCGAGCAGTATTATCCAGTTTTTAATCTGTCCAAGTTAATTGGAACAACTTTACGGGGCACGATATGATAGTGTGTAATGACTTTCTGCTCTTTTAAAATCAGACTATTAATTATCAGTTGATATTGAGGTTGTTTTAATAGTTTAAGACTGATTCATATTTAGTAAGGATTTTTATCTCAAAACATGGTCATGTGTCTCATAGGCTGTCACCATAAAGCTTTGATTAGTTTATTTATTTAATTTATTTAAGACGGTACCCGATAGTACCGGTAAAATCGGCATGCGATATGAGCATTCCTATTGGTCTAGCGGCACTGGTGGCGCATGAATTACAGTAGTGAATACGCCCAGATTTTAGAATAAAATCTTTAAAAAATCGAATTTTGGTCTTTTGAAAAAAAAAAATCTACAAAAATGTTCGTTATTAAATTGTCTATCCATTAGTGTTAGTACAAAAAATAATTAATGATTACTTTACGAGGAGATGCATAATATCAATAATTATTTCTCATTTTTGTTTTTTTGGAAGGAGGTTAGTGAAATATAAACAACATTTAAAAAAAAAAACTTAATCTACCATTTTAGAATCAATAATAGAAATTTAATGTATTTTTATTAATTGATATTGCTTTTAAAATAACGAGTAGATAGCTCCTAAAAACAGCACAAAAAAACGGCTCGCGCGGCGTTTGCTCAGGGTACCGCCTTAAGGCACATCAACAACACAAACATGGCCATATTACATTTTCTGGGGTCGTATTCTAGTGTCTATGCCAAATACAGATGTGCACAGCACTTTCACAAATAAAATCACATGTCAAAAATCTAATATAACAAAAAATAAGCAAAAATGCAATACAAATTATAAATAGAAAATAGGAATCGTGGATTAATAATTAAACACCAATTAAATTAAAACAATGAGAAAAATCAAATTATGTCATACCACACAAATCACAACTAACTTTTCCCTTTCCAAGATCTTGCGTCTGAGCTGAGTGGGGCGGTCATGACAGATGTCCAGGTCAAGCAGCTTACACCAGCTCATAAGGGAATTCATCCCAAGATTCGATTTATGTTGGGGGGTACCAAACAAGTTCCTACATATTCGCCGGGCATTTAATTTAAGAACGCATATCCCGATACGCCCCAAAAGTCCATCCGACTCCGAGACTCCGCACAATTTTCTAGAGGAACAGCAAGTCCAACATGCGTCTGCGATGCTGTAGGGTGCGTAGTCCGAAACGAGACAGTCTCTCTTCATATGAACATCGCATGCTGACACCTGGGATAAAAACCGGCCAAGTGCGAGTCGTACTTGGTAAATTGCGGTTTACGATTTATGACGTATTAAAAAAAAAACTTTTTCGGTGGTAGTTTACATGGTAATGTACATCATATATTTTTTTTAGTTTTATCATTCTCTTATTTTAGTAGTTACAGGGGAGGGGACACACATTTTACCACTTTGGAAGTGTCTCGCGAAAACTATTCAGTATAGAAAAAAAAAAAAATTAGAAACCTCAATATCATTTTTGAAGACCTATCCATAGATACCCCACACGTATGGGTTTGATGGAAAAAAATTTTTTTGTTTCAGTTTCAAGTATGGGGGTCCCCAAAATTTATTGTTTTTTTTCTATTTTTGAGTGAAAATCTTAATGCGGTTCACAGAATACATCTACTCACCAAGTTTTTACAGCATAGTTCTTATAGTTTCGGAAAAAAGTGGCTGTGACATACGGACGGACAGACAGACAGACGAATCTATAAGGGTTCCGTTTTTTGCCATTTGGCTACGGAACCCTAAAAAAGCAAGATGCCTTGTGAAAGACCTTTGGAGTAACTAAATACGATCGGAGTGTACAGCATAGTGTGGATTGATTGCATATTAGTATAATATACCTATATATTTAATGTATCATCTAGATTTTATTAATTTACGAGGAAACTAATTTTAGCTTAGTCAAACTGCATAACTACCAACATTTGGGATTGTACGATGTAGGTACCACCCGTCGGACGCCTTTTCAAAAGAGGATGCAGGGTTTGCCACCCTTTTTCGCATACCATGTCTCGGATACCTCTGTACCTTTGATCTTTGAACTACTACGACATGCAGAAAAATAATGAATAATTGTATCTTTATTCATAGTACACAGCACAAATATATTTATACCGCCTAACGTTGCAAACAGAACTTACCAAACATCGAAGCTGGAAAAACAATCTTGATGCTTAAGTAGGGTTGCCACCCTTTCCATCATTTCCAAACCTCACCGCATGTTCGCCCACATCGACTAGTTAAAAAACCCTGTTTAAAACAGCCGCTTCAAAACTTGTTATAAGTAAATATAAAAGGTAACTTTGGAGGAAAGCCAACTGAATCCTACTAATATATATGTAAAAGTCTACAGTATGTTCAATCATGTCTAAAGGGCTGAATGGATTTTGATGTGGGACACAGCACAGGTAGACCATGACCAGGATTAGGACATGCACCTACATAAATCCTGGTAGTTAGGTAACACGGTCCGGTGGGATCATTTTTGGCAATCACCTGGGCGAAGCCACTGGCAACAGATGTTCATAAATTAAGGCCCTTACCTACTACTTCGCTCTATTGCCGTAAAACGGTTTCTTTCTAAGGCATACTCCTTTGTAACGGCTAGGTTAAAAGGTTTGAAAAATTCATGTACATTTTTAGTGAAACATGGTTTTTCGTATGACAAATATTTTTCGTTTCTTTTGCATACTCCGACTAAACGACTAAGATGTTTGAAAACATTTTTAACACAGAAAAAACAATGGCTACATAGGAGAGGTAAATTAAAAAATAAAATTTGCTCACAAAACTGTCCAATAGGAGACGAAATATTGATATTCTGGCACCGAGCGGGCGCACGGCCAGTACCGCGTTAACGTTTGGGAATATATACGCCTTAATAAAAGCGAATAGATAGAAGATTTCCCGCAGTGACTTTTCGGCCATGTAGTGATGAAGCTAATGTGTGTTACCATGAAAACGGTTCCTGAAACATAATACCAACACGTAATTGGCACGTGGATGATTTATTGCGGGTGGCATGTCAAAAGAACATCTAATTATTGAAGCAGTGTTATCGCCATCTTTGTCTATGGCGTTAACGAGGACTATTATAAGCACGCCTCACAAGATTTCGATGAAATAAATATTCAGGTAACTTGTATTGCATTTTCATTTTATAAAGCTTAATTAGTTCTTTACAGGCATTAATGGTACCTGAAAAAATGATCAACTGTCTTTTTTGCTGCTGTAGGTAACATACTCAATAATTGTCGATGTCCAAGGAAGGAGAGGCGATGCGATCATCAATCCACTTCATTGTAACAGTCAATGGTTAACTAATTTCTAACAATAAACACTCCCGTTGATAAGGTTATAATAAGACGCATAAAAAATACGGCCAGGATTGCAACACTCTGGCCAGGGACCTGTGTGTTGCGCATTAATAACGAACATCTCTAACCATGTCTAAACGTGTCTGTAATCCTCATGAATTTCTACATAGCAAAGGATTTTTTTTTACTTTTATCTGCGATTTCGTAGTTTTCAGTGGTTATTTTTTCTAACAAAAAAAGGCTTTTTTGCTGCTTTTCACGTTTTGTGAACATGCAAAAAACTTTAATAATCCAAACTGGCGCAAAAAATAACGCTAAGAAATTGAAGTCGTAACATTCCAGTCGTAGAAAAACTATATTCTGTGAGATAATCCGGAGCACGTTTCACACAGAGCCGATATATTGATCAGGCTGTATATTACGTCATGTTTTTTCATTACTACACATAGAGAGAACTTTATATTCGCTATTTCTTCGCCAGCGAAATTCATGAACGTACGATGTTCGCACTTGGAGGAAATTGATCTCAAAATCATGCTAAGAAGATAGAATACGAATAGGTATTGCGCATAGAAAGTAATATAGGTAAATAGAAGTAATATAAATATGAAAATTTGAACATTATTGGCGTATTTTTGCAGTGCATTCGCTACGGTTCAGCGCATCTACGAGTATTTTGATTATTTTTTAAATGCAATTCGTCCAGAGTTACTGGACGTTTGCCGGCGTATCGTTTCATGAATATGTGTATGAACACAGAGATCATAGTCGTAAATAAATTTAGTGCTGATTATGGCAGTTGGTCCTATCGTTGACCGACTGCCGCAGTCTTTTAGAAGATTGGATACCTACTTAGTAGTATTCAGTTCACTTGAACTGAAAAAGTGACATAATTTTTTGCCCAAGGCTCATATTCCGAAGGTTCAGAAGAGGGTCACTACTTAACATTATGATATAAGGCTTGGGACATTACATTATACCAACGTACCACAACAAACAGTTAAGAGACTTATCACTCTGTCCTACGTAAGCGGCTTAGCACGGAATGCTAATCAGGCAGGAGTGCCGGAGCGGGCCGGAGCCGGCCAGGTTCACCGGCCGTCCGGTAATTACTGCTCGTCCGGTTTGCAGAGTTAATTAATCAGTGTACGGACAACTAGGGATAATGAAAAGACTGAATTACGATCACGAATGTGCTGCGTTTGATTAAAAGTGTTACGTAAGGTAGTGGGAACTGCTGAAGCTGAAAATGGCGTTCAGTTTTTTTGGTTTAGCTATTATGATAGTTTGGAGTGTTCGGTCAGCATATTGATGACATGGTAGGTATAGTTCTTAGGAAATTTGATCTGACGCGTGAGTCGCTAAATTGAAATGTAGAATGGCTTTACTAAGGGCGCTTACGCACTACATCCGATCCGCGTCCTTGAACATTCGGTTCCGAAATTCAAATTAAGATCTTTTACTACTTACATACCTAAATTACGTCTGAAGAAATAAAGCCCTTTTTATTTCATAAAAAAACAACACACAAAACACAAAACACTATAAGTCTCCAAAACTTATAGCAAAAAAATGTACTAAATCACTGAAACTATTTGAATAAACTTTGTTTGCTCAATGCTTTGTTCGTATCGTTTGAGTAGAGTTCACATGAAATGAGAACAATGAAAATATTAAATTACTCATTCAGTTCAAAGATCTAGTTCGATCTTCTATGAAAACTATATTTTGAGCTTATCTTTATGTCTATATCTATGCTATGGAAGGTTGAGGTGAAGAGAACGATCTCTGTGTATGAAAAAGTATCCGTGAGAATGTACTAAATAAGGCAGGGGCGTAGCTACCGGAGGGCTAGACGGTGCGGTGCACCGGGGCCCCAAGCTTAGGGGGCCCTCGGACCCTGACCAGCAAACCTCAAGATGAACTGGCGAAAATCTGTTTTTTTTTCCACAAAATCTTCGAGCACGCTTCGCTCGCTCTTATTCTCAATAATTAATATTGTGTTCCCCAATCTGACCGAAAACAAGGTTAAAGAAAATTATAGCTGTTCAAGTCAGCGATCTATGTTTAATTTTCGAGTATACTCTGATTGCTCTTGCAAAATTGTCTGAAGTCTGAAGCTTTTCTGCATAAGAATACAACGTAACCTATTTGAAGTGCAAACATTTTCGAGCTCACTTCACCCCCTCTCGCAATTCTTATGTCTTGCCACACGCCTCCCTGATGAACAGTTTTAATAATGTTTTGTTTAATTATGGCGCGGCAAATCTACTTACGGTCATAAATCATCTCAAGATATGTTCAAAAACAAACAGGGCAGGGCAGGGTTTTAAAATAAAATAGATAAAACGATAGAACAACGTGCGCTGGGTGTTATGCACTTTGTGAAACAAGTTGTTTTCTTTTTTCAAACATAATATATTGCCAGGCGAGGCTGGGCCCCGGTTTGCACCCCCGTTCTCCCTTGATCCGGAGCAGCATACATCTAGTAAGTAGGTTCGCTGCAGTGCACGAAAAGAGCTGACGATAAAGTAGTTTTGCACAAAGTATTAATAGTATTATAGATAAGTATATAGTTTTCGACTTGATCAAACCTAGGCAATTCAGGTGGGACCTAGTTTTTTTGCACCAGGGCCTTTGATTACCTAGCTACGCCTCTAAAATAAGGGTGGCGCTACAGTAGCCACCGGGTAAATTTTATGTTTGGTTAAGTTAAGGTTACAAGGTTATGTTTACAAACTAGTCACCACTAAACATATTAAATTTTCTAACACGAAACTTACTTCATACTGCAATCCGTTAACAACTGCTACATTTATACTACACCATTTGCCTACGCTAGCGCCATTTTGGAGGGTTTTTGAACTATTATGTTTAGTATATAAAGCTGGACACTTTTTCAACTTTTGCGCCCTACGAGATCGTTCTCCTTACCTCTGCCCTCCATAATCTAGACCAAAGACACGCACCTCAAAGATTTGCTAAAAAAAAAACTTTAGGCTAACTAAGCATATTATAAGAAAGCATGAAAGTGATTTTATTGGGAATAATCCCACAATGGTTTTCTATAATATATATATATAAACCCATTGCTGGGATTATGCCCAATAAAGAGATTTTATTGGGCATTATCTCTAATTTAATAGAAAAACATTTCTGGGATTATGCCCAATAAAATCTCTTCTCAGGATTTTCGTTGAAATAGAGACTTACGTAAAGCCGTTAAAACTTCATGCAACAAATAAAAAGTACATTGGCGGACTTAATTACTAGGGTAAACCAACCTATCGATGGCAGTTGGCACACCTCCTGTTATTTGCACTTCTGAGTTTATAGGCTAAAAAAGTTAATTCGTAAAATCAAAAAACCCGACTGCTTAAAAAGCGAACTCAAAAGACGTAAACAAAGAGAAAATCATGCTGTACAGTCGGAGGATACATATTCGCGAGCTGGCTGACCAAAACCAGATGTTTTAGTTCGCTTCTGCAGCTGGGTTTTTTGATTTTATGAATTACTTATTTATTTTTATTTTTAACATTTGTTTTAGAATTAGGTATATTTAAACATATAAGTGTTATATATTTTTGAAATCACCTCTTAAAACGCTTTATTTTGATACCCTACACAGTGGGTTTGGAAGAAAAAGATATTTGGGGCCCAAAATCCACAATCTTTTTATTTTCCAATTTTAATGACACTCGCAAGATTAAAACGAATCGATTGACGTAAAAATCATGAAAATCGGCCTACGCGTTTGATCTATAGAACGCCACATAGAAACAAACATAAATACATCGACTGATAAACACATTACCCTCCTTCGGCAGTCGGGTAAAAATAGGAAAACCATAAATTACACAATGTTGAATTATCTGTGCCAGTAATTGGATTTTAGGTAGCTTTTTTATAATTCATTGAAAATATATGTATAATAACTATTTCACTGGATGAAACAACTTTAAAAATAAAGATTAGAAAATTGCCTTCGATGTCATTATATTTTTTGTAAGCAAGTGCATTTCAATATGATTTCCTCGGCATTTGATTACGGAGCGAGGGAGGAACTCTCTTAAAGTGCCAATAACTGGTTATCTTCCCCTATTTAAAAACATTTCAATCTATGTGCCTGTCATACTCATTACATCATGTGAATTTAAAGAAATTTAGAAATGCCTCATAAAGCCTTCACTTGTCCTATGCTTCTATGTCTGCGAACCGCAGTTGTTGAAACAGACGCCGCCGATTATACGATCACTGCAACACGGCTGCAACTGGCACACGCTGGGTATCCGATGACGAGGCTTTGTACGCCCGAGATAAACCCACAGGAATTTACTACATCATATTTGAATTCTACGAAGGGAAATCTGGCAAGGTTTGGGTGCAAATTAAATAAGTTTACTTATATTTAAAAGTATGTTTTTAGATACCAAAAAATGTCTAAATTTCTGTTTTGAATTCTCGCCACATTAAATTGAAATACTAAAAAATAGAAATTATGTTGGCTACAAATTAATAAATAGTTATGTTTTGTTAATTAATTATTCCTGAATGCTAAATTAAGTAAAAGAAGTCTGAACAAAAAATTCGTTTTTAAATAAGACAGAAGAGCCCCTAGCACAAGTTTCTGACGTTTTCGTATCGTCATCGTGACATTTTACCAGACGAAAACGTACTCGATGCTGCGACAAGTTATTTTGGCAGCACGAGTTCAAAAAAACGTCTTGCGACAATTCGGAAGTAGTAATTGAACTATGGTTAATTAAGGCCGAGAATCCAATAGCGTTTGGATTGGTTGGTAGTGAATGGTGCGTTCTGAAAATAGAAGACAAAAATGGATAACTTTGTCTTAAATAATTTAGAGACTAAAACTGAAAAAATGTTTGTTATAAATACATGTTAAAACATATTTAACATTTTTATTAATTCTATTTTTTAATAAGTCATTGAAAATTTCAGTTTATTGGCGTTTTTATTTTAAATAAATTGTTCGGTTTTGAACGGTCCCGTACATGACGTTTGACAATTGTCACTTAATGTTTGACGGTTTCCTTCAAATTACAAAAATATAAAACCGTTAGCACACTGATGCAAACGCGTGTAGATGCGAAATTCACCCGACGCGACCTGCGAACTCAGTCATTAGTAAAAGTAGGTATTTTGCACGTCCACACCGAAACTTTCAATACCTAATTATACGTAATTATTAATGGCAACAGGGCCCATAGAATAACTTAACCTAAATACATATTATATTCATAGTATTACAAACAATATAAACTTAACAAAATCAAAATAATTTATTTCAACAAAACCATTTAAAGACATTTTTGAATAGTCAAACAAAAGATGAATCTAGTTGCACATTCGCAAGCCTCAGTAAGTCTCTATGGAGAAGAACGAGCAAGAAACTCCACGGACACTCTTTGCCATCAATAAAGTTCAATTATAAGTAGGTATTTGGTTACAGGAAAAATACATAGATATGTGAGAACGATGTAAAACAGCTTATACCTATGTTAGTAACACAATAACAACAGTTAGTAACATATTTAAACAAACAAAGATTTAACAATTACACACAGGCAGCCATCATTGCTTCAGTATTCCAGCTGAATTCAATACAACACAGCCTGTCAGCAATCATGCCCAGAATGCTAGAAATAAATATACCTACCTAACTTGGTGAACAATCACCATGATTTTCTACATAATCGTTCACATTTTACGCATAATAATATTATGCATAAAAATATAATTAAATTAATATATGAATAAATAGATTACAAAAATGTATGATTCGGTTGGAGGATTTGATCACTTTTTATTAAATTTTGCCGCGCGGTTTATGTGTAGTACCGCATTGCTTCTCGGTGTGAGCAGACCCTAAGGTGTAAACGTCTATTATTGTTTATTGTCATTTCAAATAATTATTTTAATTTACCAGCTTTTAGATTAAAATCTGTTCCGTACGACGGTTCTGTGATTTTAGAATTAATAAATCCCAAAAGAACTTGTTTTACTCGGTTCATCATCATGGTGAACTTCATAAAGAAGCAAACAAGTAAGTTTATTGCACTGATTTATACAATTATGCAAAATGCGCTTCATCCGCTTAATCCCATGAGGTATCCTGTAGTAAGAGGCGGGCCTATTGCCGTGCACAGCACACAGAGTGAGACTCCGGGTTGCCACTAAGAAATTCCTAATGGAAAGGTCCAATAACACTGCACGACCAACAATGTTGTATTTAGTTTCAGAATCCTTATATTTTATTCTATATCAACTTCTTTTACCAACAGGAGATGACAAGTAAAATATTCCTGGTACTAGCCAAAAGCCTTTCTCGAAACCGCAACAATATTTACCAGCATTGCCACTAAGACAAGACACTTGTTTATATATTGGATTAATTTAGCAGAGCTAATGGAGTTGGCTAGTAAGGAAAACTATTTATAACAGGATAAACGACGTGTATTATATTTTACAAAGATATATGAAGAGCAGTGACAGATATAACGTAAGAAAAGAATAGCTGTCAAAACAGTAATGGCCAGGGTGTACTTATTAGAATAAAAAAAGGTTTTAACACCTCCCCGTAATACGGACACCCTGTATATGGAATAAAATTTACAGAGAGTTTACAAAAAAAAAAACATCATATCAAAGTTCACTGTACACTTAACACTAACACACAAATAAAAACATTCTGTATTCATTTACAAGAAAAAAGAACATCCTGTACACACCTACCTATTACTCACTATATAATACACAACTATATACATACCAACAAATTTAAAACACTGTACAAAACCTACACTAAAGTAAACCTAAGAGATTTGCACATCTAGCATGCTTAATCCTTGGTAAAGGTTTTGTGAGAATATCGGCAATGTTATCATTACTTGGTACATATTTCAGGGTTAGGTTGTGATGTGCAAGTGAGTCTCGAATGAAATGGTGTTTGATGTCTAAGTGTTTAGTGCGTGCGTGATATGTGTTGTTGTGGGCCAGTTTAATTGAACTTTGATTGTCCGAATGAATGACGATAGGATGAATGATGGCGAATATTTCTGAAATGAGCGATTTTAGGTATATTGCCTCTTTGCAAGCTTCCCCGAGAGCCATATACTCAGCTTCTGTCGTGGAAAGAGCGACTGTGCGTTGCTTGCGCGCTTCCCATGAGATGGGAGCTTCACTCATTAAAAATATGAATCCTGTGAAGGATCGCCTATCTATTAAGTTATTCCCATAGTCCGCATCGGCATATCCTGTTGGATAGGACTGACCTGGTTTGTATAACAGTTTGAGGTGTATAGTCTCCTTTAGGTATCGAAGAACTCTCTTAGCGGCTCTCCAGTGCACCTCCCCGTAATGTACGTTGAATTGAGACAAGTACGAGACAGCATGTGCAATGTCTGGTCGTGTACATATGGAAACGTACATTAATGAGCCGATAAGCTCCTGATAGGGGACTTCAATATTTTCCTCTTCTTTGTCAGGTAACGCAAGTTTAAGGCCAGGTTCCAATGGTGTAGTCACGGGAATAGCGTCATTCATGCCAAACTTGTGTAACAGTTTTTGTATATACTTGGTCTGATCTAGAGTTATGAAACCTTCCTTTTGGATAACTCTCATTCCGAGACAATCCTTAAGGGGACCTAGATCTTTGACAGAGAACATTTTCTTGAGAACATTCTTGAAATTCTCTTTCAATTTAGCATTATTGCTAAGCAAAAAAAAGTCATCAACAAAAACTGCGACAACGAGGAAGTCATTGCCTTCTCTTTTATAGTAGAGGCAGTGTTCTGTCGTGGCTTGAGTTAGAGACAATGTTTCCATTGCTTCACACACCTTTTTGTTCCATTGGCGTGGAGCTTGTTTAAGGCCATAAATGGACTTCTTGAGAAGATATACTTTGCCCTTTGGGTCGGTTGAGAAACCTTCAGGTTGTTCCATATAAATCTCCTCCTCTAAGTCTCCATTTAAAAAGGCAGTCTCCACATCAAGGTGTTCTACTTGCAAATTGTTTTGGACAGCAACTGCTATTAATAGCCGTACTGAAGACAGTCTAGCAACAGGAGAAAAAGTTTCGCCGTAGTCCACACCTGCTACTTGGGTGAATCCTTTTGCTACTAGCCTGGCTTTGTATTTAGTTATCTGTCCACTTGTGTCCTTTTTAATTTTAAATACCCATTTACTCTTTGTAGTTTTCCTATCGGAGGGTCGTTTAACTAGGATCCATGTTCCATGCTTCATTAATGAATCATATTCAGCCTTCATTGCTTCGAGCCATATTTCTTTTTGGGGGTGATCTGTAATTTCTTTATAAGTCTCCGGTTCGAGGTCTGAAGTCATGAAGAGGCCACACTGACTATATCGTTTAGGAGGATGTCGTTCCCGAATAGGATATCTTCTTTCGATGGTTGGCTCTTCACTGGGTTCAGCTTCGGGAGCGCCTGGTAATAATTCAGGCATTACAGGATCATGTATGGCTGTCGGCTGATCAGAAGATGACATTTCAGGTAGTGTCTCTGGCTGTGAATGATGCTGCGTTTGTGGAACTAGTTGCTCCTCATCTTGAATGGGTACAAGGATTTCTTGCGACTGCGGCGAGGGTAGCGTCTCGCTGGAAGAAGAATTTTGTGAATCTACCGGCGTCTTGTCCTCTATGAAGACAATATCTCTAGCGACTATTATCACTCGAGGATTTTCGGGATTTATAAGACGGTATCCTTTGCTTTCTGTTGCATAGCCAACGAAAACACACTTTTGTGTCTTAGAATCCAGTTTGGTACGTTTTTTTTAGGTACAAGAACGTGAGCTTCGCAACCAAAAACTCTTAAGTGAGATAAGTTGACTTTGTTGCCACTCCACAGTTCTTCTGGTATTTTGTTGTTCAAAGCTTGCGTTGGTATACGGTTCTTGAGATAGATGGCCGTATTTACCGCTTCTCCCCAATACGCCAAGGGTAGTTTTGAGTCTTGGAGCATTGATCGAGCTTTTTCGATTATTGTCCGGTTTACTCGTTCGGAAACCCCATTCTGTTGAGGTGTGTACGGTATCGTGGTTTGATGCACGATGCCATTTTCCTTAAGAAAGGTACACATATCGTTATTTACATATTCACGACCATTGTCCGAACGTAGGACTTTTATTCTCTCTCCGGTTTGATTCTCTACTAAATGTTTAAACTCTACAAACTTTGTATAAACTTCGGCTTTTGTTTTCAAAAGATATCCAAAAGTTTTGCGACTAAAATCATCGGTAAAAGTCAATAAGTACAAAGCTCCGCCCCATGAGTGCGTACTCATAGGTCCACATAAGTCCGAATGGATTAACTGTAGGACTTTGCTTGATTTAATTTTAGATTTCTTAAACGGCTTTTTAGCTAATTTACCTTGTAGGCAGGGAACACACTTTTCAGTGTAGCTACCGTTGTAATCTAAACCGATTGATTTATTTCTAAGTATATCCATACTTTTTGCATTTAGATGGCCAAGGCGCCTATGCCACAGCATTGCAGACTCTTTGGTCGAAGAATAGAACGCTTGTGAACTACTCAGATCCAACCTATATATTCCGTTATGGTTTGATCCTGTAGCAATGACAGATCCTGTCACTTGACATCCGCCTTTTTGGATGATGCTTGCGCCTCTCGATGTAAATAAAACATCGAAGCCTTTTTTAACTAAACTGCTTACAGATAAAAGATTTGTAGCAAGGTCAGGGATATAAAGAACATCACTAATTTTATTTACACTATCGGAAATATGAATATTTACAGTACCTTTACCATGGCTTAGTAATTGCTCCTTGTTAGCAACTGTAATAGGGGTGACATGGGGTGACATGGTTGCATACCAATCTCTCCTGTTACTCATATGGGAAGTTGCGCCAGAGTCAATATACCAGTCTTGAGAACCTGAGGGAGGAATGTTAGAAAAACAGGATGAAAGTGTGAATTCGGATGTATAATGTGTAGAAGTGTTAGCCGAAACATTTTTGCCTTTCTTCTGTCTAAGCTTTCTACATTGCGATACAACGTGCCCTAGCTTTTTACAATAGGTACAGAACTTTTTCTTCTCTTCTTTCGTTTGTAGCGCTGCGTTGTCAGGTCCTCTGGTGGTAGTAGCTGTTGCGGTGCGCACATCCTCTTTGAGAAGTGCTGTCACCACATTTTCCGATGAAATCTTCGTGTTGGAATGTTCAAGAGCCATGACGAGTGTATGACATTTTTCTGGCAGTCCAGCAAGCATAATAATGCCAAGAAATTCGTCATCTACTGCTGCTCCTATTCCCTGAAGTTCTTGCTGCGTTGATAACGCCTTGTTCACATACTCTTGTATGTTTCCTGTGTAAGTATTTCCTAGGAGACTCTTCATTAAAGCTAATCTCCTTGTAAGCCCGCTGTCAGCGTAAGCCTTCTTTAAACAATTAAAGGTTTCGTATGCGGTTTTCGCTGACCTGATTATTGGAAACACCGACTCGTCACACGTGAGGCAAATCTTAGCTCGTGCCTTCGCGTCTCTGCGCGTGGCGATGGGATCGGCGGGATCGACCGCTTGAATCACAACGTCCCATAAGTCGACGTCCGTCAGATAGCACTCCAAACTAAATGCCCAAGTGTTGAAATTGTGACCATTTAGCTTACTAATACTTATTGCATTTGTCATATTGGAAGAATTTGTTACCGCTTTACTGGAATCCGCTCTTGACTGCTGCACCGTGGTGGACGTTGGAGGGACCATAACCACTTGTTTATATATTGGATTAATTTAGCAGAGCTAATGGAGTTGGCTAGTAAGGAAAACTATTTATAACAGGATAAACGACGTGTATTATATTTTACAAAGATATATGAAGAGCAGTGACAGATATAACGTAAGAAAAGAATAGCTGTCAAAACAGTAATGGCCAGGGTGTACTTATTAGAATAAAAAAAGGTTTTAACAAAGACAAGCCATGCCGATCGCTTGCACCACCGTCTACAAGACTGCAGCCGTGATGTCTTCAAAGCCCACGGCAAACTATACGACTTTTTGTGCAATAGTGATATCCAACGAAGGAATTGGGGGCATATGTTATAACTTACGACATTAAACAGTATCTACATATTTACAACCGTTTTGGTACAAATGCTCTTCATGCTATTTCAAGCGTTTGGAGCAGCTATGAGCTATGGTTGGAATCTTACATGCTCTACCGATTCATTATGATGAAAACAAAGTTACAAGAACATTATATAATACAAAGTTTTGTTAATTAAATCTGTATTTTATTTAATCAATGCACTATGTAGATTCATGATCAGCCCATAAAGTTTTTACTGCTACACCTAGCGGTAGGAACGGCAGGCGTTACCTTTCAGAGATTACCTTGTACAAATTTAGCAAAAAAAATGTTTAGAATAGGAAGTACCTATGTGTTATGTAATTTTGAATGATAGATTGAAGAACGATGATGAGATAGGGAAAGATGTAATCAGACAACGTTGTGGTTTAAACAAAGATGTATTAACTGAAAATTGTAGGTATGCTGAGATGGTTTGACCATCTTGAGAAGATAAATAGAGAGATAGAGATAAAGATAGTATTTAGACGTACCCAAAGGGTAAAAACGGGACCCTATTACTAAGACTTCACGATTCGTGTCTGTCTGTCACCAGGCTGTATCTCATGAACCGTGATAGCTAGACAGCTGAAATTTTTACAGATGATGCATTTCTGTTGCTGCTATACCAACACATACTAAAAACAGAATAAAATAAATATTCGGGGCTTTTGCTTATCTGTCCTTCTGCTGCAGAGGGTTAAGTAGGGCTCCCATACAACAAACGTGACTTTTTTGCAATTTTTTGCGATAATGGTACGGAAATCTTCGTGCGCGAGTCCGACTCGCACTTGGACAGTTTTTAAAGAAATTTTGTGATGAGTTCATGTCGTATAATTACGTAACTTGAAAACATGATTTTTGTTTATAGGGATATTTCAACGATTTTGGTGTCAAATGAAAGGTCCTTGAGGAAGGACACGTTCACGCGATATTCGCTTATTCAATGTAAAAAAAGTGTACCAAACCGGAATTTTTAACCCTCGCCGGAAAAAGAGGGGTGTTATAAGTTTCACGTGTGTTGGTGTGCATCTGTATATCTGTGTACCTGTGTGTCTGTCTGTGGCATCATAGCGCCTAAACGGATGAACGGATTTAGATAATTTTTTTTCGTTTGAAAGGTGATTTTGTCGAGAGTATTCTTAGCTATGTTTGAATAAAATCGGTTTAGCCGTTTACAAGTTATGGTCGTTTCACTGCTTGAATCGGGGTGTTTACGCAAGATGAATGTATCGGGGGTTTTTAAATTTTACTTGTTGATGTTATTATTCTACGAACTTTTTAATTGTTATAAAATGTGTAATTATTATTGTCGATGTCAATAAGGGTTGTGTATCAATTAAAAGTAAACAATCAATTAAAAGTTATTAAATAATGTATGTTTATAAGGTTTTTTAAATAAGGCTCTGAAGATTTCAGCTAAGTAAAAACGAACATAAAAATGGCCTAAAACATATGCAACAAGATTTTTTAAGAAAAAGCCCGCGGTTTATTTCTACCACTCATTCAGGGGTGCGTGGTGGCGTGTGCCACCAGCAGAGTCGCCGGACTCAGAGCATGGAGAGCACGTCAAACAACAGTGGGATACTGTCTCAGGGCGACCGCGGGTACTTACACCACCCGGCCCGGGTACCGTCCGCAACAGATCTTATTGTGATGTTCTTCAGAAAGGCCAGCGCGTGCATGTAGCTGTATGAACGTGAATATTACGTAGCATGTGGCATTCTGTAATTTTTACCTACTTACCCCTATCCGAAAAAAGCGTTAGTTTATGTATATATGTTTTGATAAGGAAAATTATGAAAAACATATATTTTCTGTTTATTTAGGTATTTATTATCAAATTTATAGCTTAGTTAGTTACCTAGTCAATTCACGGCTACTTATATACATGTTAGAAATATAATAAATTCAATAAATATCAACAAGAAGTAGGATTTTTTAATAAAAACAGGCTGAGTGAGCCAACAAGGCTTTCCATGTACGCATACGGAACGATATGACTTAGGATTATATTATATAGTTTTGAAAGAGAGTCCTATCACAGTCCATTCTCTGCATCCATTTCTCGTCTCATAGGGATTTCTCTGGATTCTGGAACATTGGCTGGCAGGTGGCAATTACGATGGAAGGCATTTATGCTAGACCGTTCGTCACGCTGCGAAGGGATTCTATTTCATTTTAGTCCTAGTTTTCTCTTTCGTTGTACATCTGTCTGTGTTTATCATCGACAGACTAGCTATACTTGTAGAACGCATTACGGATTTTGCTACATAAAATACTGCAAACTGCAACCATTGCCACAAGATCTGATGAAGAAGATGTTATATTAATACATTTTAGGTTTGTATTGTTGTTAATAGAGAAGTCAAGAACATTTTAGCCGTCAATGTTGTATATCCCAAATTCTAACCCTTAGTCCCAAAATATCTTTTTATACTGGTATAAACCGGTTGCATATTATATAGGCATACGTGCATACTAGTATTATATACGGGATAATCTCTAATTTATAAAGCATATCGCCGTTTTCTTCAATTCATGAATCTTCAAATGAGTCATGATAATTATTGAGCCCCGCAAGAAAAACGTAGAGTTGTGGCGAATAACGCGCAAGAGATCATACTCCACCACGGCAGGAAGGCCGCTCTATGTGTGGTTAGCATCAATAACTTATAGAAATGGTTTATTAAAAGAAACTATTACTGTTTGTTCACAAAGAAAATGAAAATGTTACCGACCTCGTATAACATCTTCTCCTAGCCTATTTATTAAAAAAGGACGTAAGATAATCAATAGACGGCATGCCTTCCCCTTTTCTTCATTATTAAATGGCATAATATTGTAAAAATACCCAAATAAATACGAAAAATTATTTGACGTGAAATGTCTCACCAAGAAAATGTCAGTGAGATAGTTTTCGACGTGCTTTCCTCACACCTAGCGTGAAACTCGATACTACATGTCAAAATGAAAACTCGTGCTACCAATTCCCATACATTTGGAGCGTTAACGCAACGTAAATTCGTAAACTCGATACGAAGGCAATTGTCAAAAACTTGTGCTACCGATTTGTTAGTTCCAAATACGGACACATGGCGCTGATTCATTTTGCATACAAAAATTGTCGGAGGCGATACGTTAACGTAGTCGATCCAATTACGCAGAAACTCGTGCTAGGGCCTCTGGCACTTGACATGAAAAACTCGAAAGGCGCCATGCGCCATTAATGTCAGTTTAATTTAATAAGAAAATAATTTTCTTTGTTTCACTTTAAGGCATCAAGAATATACTTTCAAGAATTTTAACCAGTATTTTAATATGAATTTATGATTGACAAAGTAGGTTCCAGCTTTTGTTTTAACTTAATGCTTAGTTCAAGCTAAGGGATGATGTAGGTTTGTTTGTATAACATTACTAAAATGGCGTACGGCCGTTGTACAGGGGTGGTGGGCCGACCGACTGACACTGATTTATAAGCGCCCTCAATTCTCTAAAAGCTTCAAACGCCGAATATTATACAAATACTAGTTAGAAGAACTCTCGTTATTGCCTTCAATCGAAATAGGGAGCCCCATAGACGGCTTCTGCCACTGTTGCATCTTTGCTTTGATGTATGCTTGAATATTAAGCAGTAGCTTTTCCGTAGGTCAAAAATAGAACAATCTATTTCATACGTAAGTAACTAGGCCTATGTCGATTTTAACTCTTCGATATGAGTAGATTCAAGTCAAAGTCAAATATATTTATACAATTAGGCCAATAAACGGCACTTTTGAACGTCACATAAATATAAATTAAAATTGACAAGTAATAAAAAATAAAATGATTCTACCGTGCATTCGGAAAGTAGATTGTTATGGAGAAGAACGCACAAGAAACTCCATACTTACTCTTTTTAAAAAAAAATAGGTGTTTTACAATATTTACATACGTACATACATTAATATATGTGAGGACGATGCACCCAGAATAGCTCTACACACTATACTACGTACAGGTATAAAGTATTAAAAAGCATTAACAGGAAAATTAATTAATTTGATAAGTAGGAACATGGTTCTCACATACTTACAAATATTACAAACATAGGTACAATAACTATGAATGGGAATATAAATTAACAAATTTGATTTTGTCTACACCAAAGATTGCCCTATGGAGCAGGACCAGCATGTTTCCAAGCATTCTTATCTTAAATATAATCATCTAATTTGTAATATGCTTGTTTACAAAGGGTACTTTGTAGCGTTACGTATAGCGCCGGAGAGCTATACGTAAGCCACGTTAATAAAAATTAAGTTAAAAGGATAAAAAAATTAATAAAAAGGATATAGCAGTATAAACTTTAGGCCGGCTTCAGACGTCGTGGGCAGCTAACCGTAGGTCGGGCAGGAAGTCGTGGAATGCCCGAGGTAGGCAGGTGAGCAGGCACCACGACGGACTTGCAGGCAATCGGGCAGGTAGGCAGGTCAGCAGACACCACGGGTAGGTGGTCAAGCCAGGAAATCAGCCAGGTAGGCAGTAGAGTAGATAGCAGGACGGATAATCAGGCAAACGGGTAAATACGTAGGCTCCGAGGTGTGTGGAGGCCGGCTATGGCTCAATACGCCAAACAGCGAGGCCTTTGATGTCACGAGATGGCCGTTGAGGGTAAGTCTCAGGAAATAATGCTCTCGGGAACCACACAAAATATATATATATTAACTGGTGCACTTCAAACAATAATAGTTTTTACATAAGCGGATAATTCACCGTTTTTAAGAGTTCAAGAGTAGAAAAATACACTTCGTATTCTAGTACACAGTATATCCACCACTGTCCGCGTTCAGACCAGTTCCAAGACTGAAAAAAGCTGAAGCCCGTTTTTCATTCGATCTGCCATCTCTTCTCAATTTCAAATTCAAATCTCCATCAGAACAGAGCGAATAAAAACGGCTTTACAAAGGCGGGTCAGTCTGCTCTGACCTTACAATAATGTACAACTAGCTTAAGGAAAGGTCTAGGTATTATAGTCCATGGTACCTATGGTATGTCTATGGCTTTAAGAAAATAAAATAGACAGACATATACCATGTCGGATAAAACGTCACAGTAGAAAAATATTACAAGAAGAATTATAAATTACGAATATAATTTAAGTTTAGATATTTAAAACAGTCAGAGATAACTAAATATGCTTTCCAGATGTAATAATACAAAGAATATATATAAAAATGAGTTACACAAATTGATGCGATATCAAAAGATGTGAAGATGGATTGTGGAGTGTTATGAAACGTAAGTAGATCTTTAATAAATACCACATTTCCCCGATGACCCCAGAAAAATTTTCAACTAGAAGAAAATTTTGAGGTTTAAATATAATCCTTGCTCTATCACACAAAATCTTTCATATTTTCGTCAAACACTCTCATTCAATCACACGTTAGGGGATATAGTTCACATTCAATGACGTATACTCCACAAGGAAATATTTATTAAGATATAACGAAGGCTTATTTATTTTTAATAGGTGTCGTTACCCGCACCTGTTTGAAAACCCTTTAAGAAACTATTTATTTAAACAAGAGGAACTCAAAGAGGAGGAGGACTCAAGTCTATAAGAGGGAAGTCTAAGTCTATAAGAGGGAACTCAAGTCTATAAGAGGGAACTCAAGTCTATAAGAGGGAACTCAAGTCTATAAGAGGGAGATCTCAAGTCTATAAGAGGGAACTCTCAAGTCTATAAGAGGGAAATAGGTTGAGAGGGAACTAGGTTTGAGAGGGAAGGATACAAGAGGGAAGGATACAAGAGGGAAGGATACAAGAGGGAAGGATACAAGAGGGAAGGATACAAGAGGGAAGGATACAAGAGGGAAGGATACAAGAGGGAAGGATACAAGAGGGAAGGATACAAAAGGGAAAAAAATATATTAAAGAAGACTCCACGCATTTGGCTTATTTTTAAAGAGTTACGGGACCGCTCTTTGCATATAAGGCTTTCCGAGTTATGCAAACCGCTCTAAAATAACACCTCATTCTTTAAGAATAAGATTCAAGGGATTTAAGAAGTTTAAGAAGAGTCCACGCATTTGGCTTATTTTTAAAGAGTTACGGGACCGCTCTTTGCACATAAGGCTTTCTGAGTTGTGCAGACCGCTCTAGAGGAATACCGCTCTAAAAATAAAACAAAGAGAAAACATAAGGAGGGAAAAAGAAGTTGCCTAATAGGTTTAGTACAAGGTGAAAGAATAAAAGTTCTAGCAAAAGTGAAAGATGATGATATGAGGGCCTGTATGAGAAACCAAAAGTAAGCTTATGTACTTGTGCAAGTATGATTTTAGAATTTTGAGAATATGAAAAATCGAGCCCACGTTAAAAAATACATAGTGTAGAAGTAAGTAGAGTGTGGGTGATGGGGTGGGTTCATAAAATTGGGTGCACAAACAACGTTGCGCCTAATTATTTAAAAGTTGGGCGCCAAACTGTAGCGTTACGTATAGCGCCGGAGAGCTATACGTAAGCCACGTTAATAAAAATTAAGTTAAAAGGATAAAAAAATTAATAAAAAGGATATAGCAGTATAAACTTTAGGCCGGCTTCAGACGTCGTGGGCAGCTAACCGTAGGTCGGGCAGGAAGTCGTGGAATGCCCGAGGTAGGCAGGTGAGCAGGCACCACGACGGACTTGCAGGCAATCGGGCAGGTAGGCAGGTCAGCAGACACCACGGGTAGGTGGTCAAGCCAGGAAATCAGCCAGGTAGGCAGTAGAGTAGATAGCAGGACGGATAATCAGGCAAACGGGTAAATACGTAGGCTCCGAGGTGTGTGGAGGCCGGCTATGGCTCAATACGCCAAACAGCGAGGCCTTTGATGTCACGAGATGGCCGTTGAGGGTAAGTCTCAGGAAATAATGCTCTCGGGAACCACACAAAATATATATATATTAACTGGTGCACTTCAAACAATAATAGTTTTTACATAAGCGGATAATTCACCGTTTTTAAGAGTTCAAGAGTAGAAAAATACACTTCGTATTCTAGTACACAGTATATCCACCACTGTCCGCGTTCAGACCAGTTCCAAGACTGAAAAAAGCTGAAGCCCGTTTTTCATTCGATCTGCCATCTCTTCTCAATTTCAAATTCAAATCTCCATCAGAACAGAGCGAATAAAAACGGCTTTACAAAGGCGGGTCAGTCTGCTCTGACCTTACAATAATGTACAACTAGCTTAAGGAAAGGTCTAGGTATTATAGTCCATGGTACCTATGGTATGTCTATGGCTTTAAGAAAATAAAATAGACAGACATATACCATGTCGGATAAAACGTCACAGTAGAAAAATATTACAAGAAGAATTATAAATTACGAATATAATTTAAGTTTAGATATTTAAAACAGTCAGAGATAACTAAATATGCTTTCCAGATGTAATAATACAAAGAATATATATAAAAATGAGTTACACAAATTGATGCGATATCAAAAGATGTGAAGATGGATTGTGGAGTGTTATGAAACGTAAGTAGATCTTTAATAAATACCACAACTTTAAACTAAAGTTTTAAATTTACTTTCATTTAGTTTTAATATATCACAAGGTATTTTGTTATAGAATTTAACACAGTACCCCATGAAAGATGATTGTACTTTAGCTAGTCTGTAAGAAGGCTGATCTAACTTATCTTTATTTCTGGTATTACAATTGTGTGATTCATACTCAAATCAAAGTAACTGCTTTATGTGGTCACCTATAGAATCCTCTCTATTTTGGGCTAATATGGGCCAAACAATAGTTAGTTCAATTATGTGTTGTTACTATCATAGACATTATGATAGTGTTGTTGGTCCATAGATATTATATTAGCGCAAAATAGAGAATTTTCGGTAGGAGAAAGGGAGGCCCTTGTTTGACCAACAGGCCGAAAATTAATAAACAAATCAAACTTAATTTCAAAGGACGCAGTGAAGAGATCTCACGGAATGCGAATGCGGAACCCAATAAAGTTATGGTGTTGATCATAAATAATGATAGAAAGGTACTAAGCACGTCCATTATTCGAAATAAATATCTAGCTTTGCATCCCAAGCATAGACATTTATTAGTATGCCGGTAATGACTGGAGGCAGCAAGGACATAATGCCGTAATATAAGTCAGCATAATATTCACATTATTTAAGTATTTGTATATTGCCTAGCTTTAGCCAAGCAAAGAAGGACAGTTGTTACCCACTAATCTGCTAGGCTTCCTCATTGTCGGCCTTTCAGTCTTATAGTTAAGTAGGCAGTTTTAAATTTGACACTGATTTTACATAACATGCTGGTGCGTTGAGTTGCAACTGCCTGTGTGACGAAAAGTAACATAATTATAAAGACACAATATGGAGGTACCAAAAACTTTGTTAATCATGTTATTTTCATTCATAACATAAGTAAGTATATAATAGTCACAGCGGTGTCTTTGAAGTTGGCTGCAAGGCCCTGCGCAGTTGAGATTTTTGTGTCAATGTTGAAGTAGAAGATAGCATTGAATAACTGGCTCCTTCACTTGCTTACGTTTGTCGCGTCCTCCTATCTCGCTTACTCTATGCAGTATACTCGATGACAAACTGTTTCTTACGCAATGGTTTTCAAAACCAACTTCAGAGACACAAAGAACCGCTGTTACTACTGTAACTAATTTTAATTAAACTATCCTTATTCATTTGTTTGGTTCCCATAACTGCAATACAAACGTAACACACCTATTTTTTCTTCGATATTTTTAGCTACTAACCCTTTCTTTTCTATTCGAAGCTCCTAGACCTACAGTTCATTTGAAAGGCTAGAACCTGCGGTGTGGGCCTAAACCCACGCCGCAGCTCCACACTGATTGTTTCGTCGGCAATGAGCACGCAAGTCCCACTTCACAGAACAAAGTATCTGCATAGTCCTGCACGAGATGCTGATTTATATACCTTAATCACAATCAATCGTTGAATGGAAGTCGCATGGAGCTATGCTCCCGGTACCGCACCGCGAGCCTACAACTATATCCATTCCATACACCGGCAATGACGACCGCTACTCAGTTTTTATCCGACTGCCAAAGGAGGGTAATGTGTTTATCAGTCTATGTAAAGGAAGGATCAAAAAGTAGTGAGAACGACATACTCCTTGGTAAGAAAAATAAATACTGGCAGGCATAGCTCAGATACATATTTGTAATATTAATAAAGAAAAAAATCTTCGATTCTCTTTTGTTTTATTCTGAATGTAGTTATTTGTTTGCTTCGTGTCGGAACGTGTTCTCGAAAATGGAGAAAAACGAAGTGCGAGCCGTTAATAAATACCTCTGTTTAAAAAGTTAACGACGCAAGAGATTCATTGCGATATGGAGGCAACATTAGGAGAGTCTGCGCCGCCGTATTCCACTGTCGCTAGGTGGGCCATTCAATTTCGAGGGCCGTCCATCGACGTCAGTCACCCAAGAAAATGTTGCGAAAGTCGAGAAAATTGTATTGAGCGATCGAAGAACCTTCGAACCATCCGATACTTAATTCAAGAAACGGTCATTTCATATGGAAGTATTCAATCCATGTTGAAACAATCTTTGAATATGAGAAAAGTCTTCGCAAGGTGGGTGCCGAGAATGTTAACCGACAGTCAGAAACAAAATCGACATGACATTTTGAAGATATTGTTGGACAAGTTTCAAGAAGATTCCGAAAACTTTTTGTCTCGTTTCGTAACAATGGACGAAACATGGGTCCATCATTTTGATCCCGACACAAAACAGCAATCTTCGCAATGGAAACGGCCATCATCACTGACCCCGAAGAAGTTTCGTGTCGTGGCATCGGCTGGCAAGGTTATGGTCTCAATATTTTGGGACTCAGAAGGGATATTGTTGATTGATTTCCTGGAGCGTGGAACCACTATTACAGGCCAATATTATGCAGCTTTAATTCCCAAGTTGATAAATGCCATCAAAGAGAAAAGAAGAGGGAAACTTCGAAGGGGCGTGCTGTTTCATCACGACAACGCACCCGCGCACAGGTCGGCTGTTGTGATGGCTGCCATTCAGCAAGCTGGCTTCGAATTGGTGGACCACCCCCCTTATTCACCAGATCTGGCGGCTAGCGATTTTTATCTGTTCCCCAAATTGAAAAAAATACTTAAGGGGCAACAGGTACGAAGACGTTAACGAGGTGATGGATGCCGTGGAGAGCTTTTTGCAGGACCAAGACAATTTTTTTTTTGTGAAAGGGATTGAAGCCTTGGAAAAGCGCTGGACTCGGTGTGTAGAGAGACTCGGAAACTATGTAGAAAAATAAATTATTAAGTTATCAATAGTCATTATATTCTATCTCATTCTCACTACTTTTTGATCCCTCCTCGTATGTAGGTATGTTTGTTCCTATGTGGCGTTCCAGAGACCAAAGGCGTTGGCCCATGTTGATGATTGACGTCAATCACTTCGTTTTAAACCTGCGAGTGTCACTGGCTACATTAAAATTGGAAAATAGAAAAATAGCGGATTTTGGGCGCATACTGTGGGGGGGCAATTTTTATTTTCTTCTAAATCCTTCGTGTGGGGTATCAAAATAAAGGGTTTTAAGAGGTGATTTTAAAAATATAAAACACTTATATGTTTAAATGTTACCAATTCAAAAAAGTTCTCGCGAATATTTTCTTCTTGTTTACCTCCTTTTAGTTCGCTTTTTAAGCAGTCGAGATTATTGATTTTTTGAATTAACTTTTTTACACCCTAACCTCCTCCTAACCTTGTGAGCTGTATATTTGATTCCAAGAATAGATATGGCAATTTTAAGAAATTATTGGCAATATGAATGCAGCGATGAGGGAGTAAGTGTGTTCGGGAGATAGAGAGAATGGCCGATGATTCTAACTAGATTATGATGTAAGAAGGAGGAATACAATCAGTAATTTGTGTATAACGAGCCATAATAAACGAACCCTCTGTAGCAGAAGGACAGATAAGCAAATTCCCGGAATAGCAAAATCCCAGATTAGCAGAAGGACAGATTTGCATAAAGGCAGAAGTACAGACCCACACAGAAAACAAAAAATAAATTGAATAGTTACAATTGCTTTTTTTTATTCGTTTTAAGCTCGCGTTTTACCACTATCTCGCCTGATGTTAAGTGATGATGTGGTCGAAGGTGATACGCTTGCCTAGAAGTAATCTATTCACTCTTGACTTGAAGTACCCTAGGTTGTAGGTATCAGGAAACAAAGACGCCGCGCTGGCAGGGAATCAAATTGCGCAGTTCCATCGCACACTCCCCGAAATTTTACCGATAGAAAACCGACAGGCTGGCAACTCGTCGTCAGTGTTCAAGGCTCTGGAGCTTTGAGTCGACCAGCGCATTGTTGCCGATAAGCTCTTGGCCCGTCTGTCAATCGACTAAAGTGCATTAAGTTGGTATTTGGCAGATCCGTCCCAGAGGTGAGAGCAGTACTCCATGAATGACCTTTAGTTATATAAAGCAAAAAGATCACAAATTCATAATAAGGTTACTAGGATTTGTAACTTTTTTGACGGCGACAGTACATTATCTGCCTTTATGCAAATCTGTCCTTCTGCTAATCTGGGATTTTGCTATTCCGGGATTTTGCTTATCTGTCCTTCTGCTGCAGAGGGAATTTAAGTATGTACAAGTAGATATGAGGACATATCTTCAAACAACAATTTCTAGAAGTTTTTCTGTGTCACTATAACTGAGTGTCCCTAAATAATCTGTTAAGGTAAAGCAACATATTTTATATGTTAAGCTATAAACATCTAGTAGGTAACCTGTTGAGTCTATTATACAGAAAAGGTCCTAAAAACACATAAAACCGATTAATAAAAGCATGTCTGGTTTGTGGCATTGTGCATACCAGATCCTTCATTCAGATCCAATAGAGACAAGCAAGCTATCCCAATAAGTAATCACAAACACCTCGGAAGCGAAAGTGAATTAAGAAACTGAAATCAAGTCGAATTCTAATCAAAAACCTCCAACAGAAAGTAAATAAGTTAAATAACATAACAGTGTATATCAGTCACTAGGAAAACGTGTCTTTGGCTTATGGTATAATTATGTATTGTCATTTTTATGTATAAGTTTGCTTTCCCAAACTTACTAAATAAATAACATGGGTAATTGTTTAATTCGTTGAATAAATATGTAATTAAACAATCTGAGTTTAAATTTTATTTTATTTATTTCCCGATAGTAAAATGAAATCCCAGAAGCTCTGCTGCTGCTGTAGCCGATATCGATAAGTTTTCACTAGTCACCACAGCCCCCATCACTAATATTGACGTTATGTCGGCATTGGCAGTATGTATTACGCCGTGGCGGTTCTGTTGTTGGTATTAGTCTAGCTAGAGAGCACGTTCTTTCATAGTTTCATACATCATTTTTTATATAACACTCCCTCCCGTCCATAGACTACTAAATATTTTATTATTATTGTAGAGTGAGACTCCCGTCCAGCGTTTACAATCTGTGGGGAATTCCCAAAACTGCGGGGATTTTCAGTCCGATTGGGTACTGGGGATGTGAACGCAAAGCTTAGCGCAGATGTCGCTGTCGGCGCAATGGCTGCTGTCAAATCGTTTTTGCTTTGTTTACATCACGTTTTTATTGTTCCGTACCCAAAGGGTAAAAACGGGACCCTATTACTAAGACTCTGCGGTCCGTCTGTCTGTATGTCTGTCACCAGGCTGTCTCATGAACCGTGATAGCTGGGCTGTTGAAATGTTCACAAATGATGTATTTCTGTTGCCGCTATAACAACAAATACTAAAAGCAGAATAAAATAAATATTTAAGTGGGGGCTCCTATACAAAAAACTTGTGTTTCTTGTCGTTTTTTTTGCGATAATGGTACGGAACCCTTCGTGCGCGAGTCCGACTCGCACTTGGCCGATTTTTTTTGTTTTATTGTGTTTAAACTGGTCTACCATCGTTATTGATAATATGTATTGTCCCTGGAAGCTTAAGGAATTGAAAGACGAACTAAAAAAACTAAGAGCAAGGATAACTGGAAAGAAAACAGTTCTTATTGAGAGGCAGAATTTTTTATTATTTTACAATGCATGTCCTCGAAAAGAGCGGTTTTCCAAGCAGCCAAACTGTGCGGAAAGTGTCACTTTTTTTCACTAGTGCTTTTTACTTTCCTGTACTTTTTTAATTTTTAACTCCAACGTCAGCCCGACGCATAGAGTTTTTATTATTTGAGAAAAGTTTTAAAAATTAGTTATGTACAGATTATCATTCATATAAAAGGTAAAATAAAACTAATACGACATTTTAGGCGTTTTTAATTACTCTAGATTTAGATTTTGATCAATAAATTAATTTTAAATATTCATTAAATATGTTTGGCAGAACGTATATTTTGCTCGTGCCATATTGTGTTACGATGTGACAGCTATTCGCACATGCGCAGTAGATATGTCCGAGGAACTATTAGTTAATCTGTGGATATGCTGAACGCGCTTGAATAAGCCCGCCATTTTATTAATTTAATTTTATTAATTTATTTATTTATTTTCTCGCACAATGCATAGTAAAATGTTGTATGATACACGTACGTAAGATGATTTCCGACTTGTGTCGATTTATCCACTCACTCGCTTCGCTCGCTCGTGAATAAAAATGCCACTCATCGGAAATCACCTACTTTCCGCACTTGTAGCATAAATAACTATTACAATGCATGTCCTCGAAAAGAGCGGTTTTCCAAGCAGCCAAACTGTGCGGAAAGTGTCACTTTTTTTCACTAGTGCTTTTTACTTTCCTGTATTTTTTTAATTTTTAACTCCAACGTCAGCCCGACGCATAGAGTTTGAGAAAAGTTTTAAAAATTAGTTATGTACAGATTATCATTCTTATAAAAGGTAAAATAAAACGAATACTTTATTTTAGGCGTTTTTAATTACTTTAGATTTAGATTTTGATCAATAAATTAATTTTAAATATTCATTAAATATGTTTGGCAGAACGTATATTTTGCTCGTGCCTTATTGCGTTACGATGTGACAGCTATTCGCACATGCGCAGTAGATATGCCCGAGGAACTATTAGTTAATCTGTGGATATGCTGAACGCGCTTGAATAAGCCCGCCATTTTATTAATTTCATTTTATTAATTTATTTATTTCCTCGCACAATGCATAGTAAAATGTTGTATGATACACGCACGTAAGATGATTTCCGACTCGTGTCGATTTATCCACTCACTCGCTTCGCTCGCTCGTGAATAAAAATGCCACTCATCGGAAATCACCTACCTTCCGCACTTGTATCATAAATAACTATTACAATGCATGTCCTCGAAAAGAGCGGTTTTCCAAGCAGCCAAACTGTGCGGAAAGTGTCACTTTTTTTCACTAGTGCTTTTTACTTTCCTGTACTTTTTTAATTTTTAACTCCAACGTCAGCCCGACGCATAGAGTTTTTATTATTTGAGAAAAGTTTAAAAAAATAGTTATGTACAGATTATCATTCATATAAAAGGTAAAATAAAACTAATACTTTATTTTAAGCGTTTTTAATTACTCTAGATTTAGATTTTGATCAATAAATTAATTTTAAATATTAATTATATATGTTTGGCAGAACGTATATTTTGCTCGTGCCTTATTGCGTTACGATGTGACAGCTATTCGCACATGCGCAGTAGATATGCCCGAGGAACTATTAGTTAATCTGTGGATATGCTGAACGCGCTTGAATAAGCCCGCCATTTTATTAATTTCATTTTATTAATTTATTTATTTCCTCGCACAATGCATAGTAAAATGTTGTATGATACACGTACGTAAGATGATTTCCGACTCGTGTCGATTTATCCACTCACTCGCTTCGCTCGCTCGTGAATAAAAATGCCACTCTTCGGAAATCACCTACCTTCCGCACTTGTAGCATAATAACTATTTCATTGGTTTTTTTTTTAGTTATAACCAATGATATTCAAATAAACAGATATGTTATAAGCGCGCGCATTGTGAAGACTCGAATAGTAGACAATTGTATGATTTAGTCTTTAGTTTATGTCACGCATGGCGAAGAGCGATACGCTTTGTTGAAAAAAAAACAAAATTAAAAAAATGCCATCGTGTGTATTTAGAAAGTGTACCAATTATAATACCAAATTACATAAAACAGAAGGGATCCCATACCATATGTAAATACGCAATACACCTCAATTTACAATTTATTTCAATTTTTTTTCCTAATTTTCTGATATTTGGAGGTTACAAAAAGAAAAAACATTGGTTGTCAGAATAATGTTTGTTTACATTCACACGCAAGTGACAAACACTAGCTGTCTCTTTTTTTCTTGTTTGTTTTATCAAGCCATCCCTTTCGACATTGTAGTGAAATGTCAGATGAATGAAAAGTGTGTATGTGTGCTGCCGCTGCTGCGCGGAACACTTTTTTCAATTGTTTTGTGAGTGTATAACGTATCTGTTTATTTGAATATCATTGGTTATAACGTAATAATTATTACTTGACTCATGGTAGGAAAATTTACAAAAAATGAGAGAACAATACTTCATTGTGTTGGTATTCTTTACGTTTTAGGTTAGGAGTTTTATTTTATTTTTCGCAATCAAAGCCAAGCAAATGGCATTTTTGCTGTAGTACTTTACCAATACGTTAATAGTTTCACTAAATCACCGAAGATTACCAAGTAACATAGTCGGAGTTCCTATGACAAGTACATAACATAACCTATAAATTTATATAGCCTTTTCCTAGTTTATTTAGCATTGTATCTTTGGTAAATAAATGAACACCGGGGTTGGTACATCCTGGTACAGCACACAGAGGCATATTTCGAGAAAATTTAAATTTACTGCATGATAAGTTAAAAAATGTATGGCATTGACAGCTTTAAATAGCCATAGCGACGATGCGCCACCTATCGTCAAAAAATGGCAGTTCACATCCCCAGGTAGGTGCGTTTATGTGAGGAAAACGGGGGAATTTACACATTTACACTGGAAGTAATAAAAGTATTACTAGAAGAATTTATTAAAACCCGACAGAAAAAAAGTGGTGTTATAAGTTTGACGTGTGTATCTACCTGTGTGTTTGTGTATCTATCTGTAGCATCATAGCTCCCAAACGGATGACCCGATTTTAATTTAGTTTATTTTTGTTTGAAATTGTCATTAATTGTCTTAGCTATGTTTGATGAAAATCGGTTCATCCGTTCAAAAGCTATGGGCGTTTTACTTTTTGAAACAGGGTATTGCCGCAAGATATCGTGTCATAATTACGTGTTCGATAGATTGTTGATCGAGGTGTGTCTACTACTAGATAAATTATTTAGTTTAAAAATAATGAAATAAAAAGAAATTGTCGGGGAGATTGGAAATTTATATTTTTTCTTGTAAAGTGTATTTAATTTAAGCTTAACACAACTTATCCGGCAGGAACGTTTTTAATTTATTTTATGGCAACATTCATGACCATCAAAAGCCAAAAATAAGCCTATTGTTCGTTCTATCTGTGTCAAACGCGTCTGTCGAAAGACAATTTTGCGTTCTTTAAAATTTGAAAACAGTGCACCGTAATCGCCTACACACTGACACTGTAGTAGCGCTTATGGCCACTAGAGAGGGTATTAAGAAGAAAGGAGGCAGCTTAAAATTTGATCTTTGAAATGTTAAGTTAACCAAAAATTAAATTGGCGTAAAGATAGCTGCAAAAATTAGATTAAATTATGTAACGTCTTTTGAGTATAAATATAACTGTTTTTTTTTTGTAATAAGTTGATTTATATGAAAATTACTTTTATTTATTTTATAATTTGTGGGTAAGATGTGGGCACTTTTGATTTTATTTTGTCCAAAATTGGGGATTTATAGTCAGGTTTTTGGGTAATTAGACTATGGACATTGGCAACACTGCTCCCGTCTCTTAAATAAACATACTCTTTGTTTGATTAAGTTTTTGTTCTAGCCCCGTCCGTCACGAACGGCAGTGCCCGTACCTAAACGTAAACATAATAAAGATTGCTTGCAATTTGTTCTAAGAAGATTTTAAGGAAATACTTACCTAACTACTCAATCCAGGCTATCGTTGGAATACAGGAAAGGAAAATTACTCGGCAGGTTAGTGATTTTAAACCTACTTAGATTAGTTATTACTCGGTCAAAATAACTGTGAACTTGGCGGTGCTGTCACGTCATGACGTCACTCAGACATTCGACTCTCGCTGATATGCTATTGTAGTGCTAGTACATAATTATTTAAACCGTGTTGTTTTAAAATTCCTGCAAAACATCTTGAACAATGCCCGCGCAAACTCCCATCGAAGGAATGTTGCCTTATCATTTTAATGTTATTAATTTTGCAAATTGATTAAATAATAACTTTTCACGTCATATTTCGTAACCTTTTGTGTAAGTAGGCATTTGTTACTATTTCGACTGTGTAGGTAATTTAAAGTTTTGTTTCGAATGTGTGTAGGTAAAACATTATAACATTTTATAAAGTTTTACAAAATAATGTGTGGGTATTTTTTTTAAATGGTCGAATTATTAAGTTTATGAGCTAGCTCTTTATTATATTTTTTTTAATCATCGATCTTCAATGTTTTTCTTTATTTACATTAAGTCTTCTTTTAGGGATCCTAAGCCAAATGGCAGAAACTGAACCCTTACCAATCAATCGAACTGAAAAACTGATCTGAATAGAAAAACATACAAAGACAATATTCGCACTAAAGAGCCATTCATGTATTACGTACAAAACCAAAGATTAGCAAGTTTTAACCCCCCACTTGTCAGCAAAAGAAAGCAAATATTTTACCCCTCCTATTCTTTATGTAAACAATGGTATTTACAAATCTCTTTATTTTTACTCATGAGCAGCAGTTTGAGAGCAATATCAAATATTTCGGGCAATCCCTAAAAAATCTTTTCAAAACATGTGTCCAAAAAAACAAAAAGGTAAATAAATAGGTAAACTATGAGTAGCGCGCGTGGTTATTTCTAGGGAAAGTCTTCCGTTATTTCTAACTTAAATCATGAAACACCACGTGACAGCGAGTAAGCAATATTTCGGGGAATCCCTGAACATGCTTCGTTTTAGAGCAAAAACAAGTAGGGTTGCCAATTTTGTCAAACGTGTTCAAATCAAAATCTGCTAAAATTTGTAAATTTCCATTCAATCCTGTCTGCCATACTTTCATGTCATTGTCACCAGGCTTATTGTAAAAATCGTTAGATTATGAAATATCTTTAGATTCTATAATCGTTCGATAAATTATGAGCTGAACTTTTCGAACTGAATAATACGACCAATCAGTGCACCAGCAATCTACAATGACTACAATCTAACTATTTCCCATTGATCGGTGTGTTGTCAGTACTTACTAACACAGCTCACGAGAATGTCATGGACTGCCCGGTTGTTCAATGTTGATGATATTTTTTAGGCCAGGTTCAGCAACACCAAGGTCGGTTTTTGGATGGGATCAGTATTTAAACTTGAGATGCGGGGTTTGTGAAGCCGCCAGGTTAACCAGTGATGTGTGGCAGGCGAAAACACCCGAAACGAACCTCGGTGACGGGTCGGCCGGCTGACGTCACGCAACGTCACCGCGTGTGATTAAAACGCTGCTACCTCGAAAACTTTGTATGGGAGCCATTGATAAATCTTATGATGTCACGCCCCCTGCCCAGCGGAGCATTTTCATCTCCGCTGTGTGTAGCTGTTGTTCGTGCTTCTTGAAGGCAGGCAAGGCAGCCCAACATTCAGCGCCGTATAGCAACGTAGGTCTAACGGCTGTTTTATATACTTTCCCTCATTTGTGTTAAATTAATAGTTTAATGCCTAAGGAAACTTTTATAAGCAAGAAATCTTATTTTATAGTTCACTTGCAATTTATTGTGAGCTTAATGCATTTTTCAATAGTCCTAGAAAGGCCCGGGCCATGTTTGGGAAACATGGGGTGGGCCATCATAGGAAATTTTACTCGAGTTCATTGCAATCTCGTAAAAATACGAGAAAAGGTATAAAATTATAAAACTCGCCTGTAATTTAATGTTAAACAGATTAAATAAGTTGTTTTAATAGTAAAAATAAGGAAATGCGCTTTAAATTTGTTAATTTTTGAAAGAGTTTACTTGACGGAGTTTAGAAATACGTACACCGTTTGACACGACAAAACGCAGATGGAGTTTTGACTATAGTCACAGATGCATTCACCAGTGAAATTTGAAATGGTTTGAACGATCGTAATTGGGTCGTAAGTGGGTCGTCCTTTGAGCCGGGCCATCATCGGTGTCACTACGTTAGTCAGCACTTTGAATGTTTACATCTATTCATTATTTATTAGATCGCATCAGCGGTGTTAGGACGACCCATTCAGTGCTGTCTACTTACCTACTGATAAATCTGGTTGTTTTATTATAAAACCCAAACCCTAACTAGTGTTACTAGTGAACACCACAGTTACCTTCATGTTGGGAATGTTATTGCTACTATGAATCTATATAGTCAAAAAAATAATATCATTGCATTTTATTTTCAGATTAACTACATTCTACTGTGTCATTATGGACAAACACTCAACAGAAATGAAACAGTTGCAAATATTACTTAAGCGAAGGGAGGGGATTATTGAACGTGCTAGAAATTTCAAGAGATATGTTGACGATCGAAGTAAAGTCTGCATCTTAGAAAATAGTAGTGTTGCTTTCGAGTTAAAGATGCGCATAAGCAAGATCGAGCCGTTGTACGAAGAATTCAATCAGATAGTGACGCGTTATGAAGAGATGGGTTGTGACGGTCAGCGCTCAGAATTCGAAGAACTGTATTTTGAGTCACTTGGTAAAGCGAAGGCCATGATTATTGATAAAATTAAGTAATTTTGTGATATTTCCATCATAACCATTAAATATTATACTAAATATAATCTAATCAATATCCATCGTTTCTTTGATTTATCCCTACTCTTATCTACATACATAAACTCACGCCTTTTTCCCATGGGGGTAGGCAGAAACTACAGAACGCCACCTGCTACGATCGCTTACATACTGCTTTTGCTTCACTCACATTCATACATTCAGTCATACACACACGCCGGTTACTCTTAATTCTTATATTGTTGCTTTTAAATTGTCGTTTTCAACCGACTTCAAAAAGGAGGCGGTTCTCAATTCGACTGTATGTTTTTTTTGTATATTATACTCCCGCAGTAGTCAAATTGTCACCAAGTCAGAATCTGAGGATGTGATGCCATTAGAGAATTTAATACCGAGCATATTTTTGAAACCCGGAATTTAGGGGTTTTTCATGGGTAATCCCGGGACTGTCCCGGGATTAGACTATGTGGTATCTTATGCTCATGAAAAAATAATTTCTTGAAATTTGTTTATTACTATTGTTACACAACATAAAACACAAAAAGAAAATGTTTTTATTTCTCTCTTTTTAGTTTTTGTACACCATCACTAAAAATGAGCAAGTCCGGTAAGGTACCTAAAGGATTGACAAAATATCCATAATAACTCAATTTACACATTCGTGATGTTTGTCGCTCAGGAGTTCCTTTGTATTTTTCATATCTTGAAAAATGCTGAACCGATTCTGATGAAAGTTGCACTAAGTTGAGAAATATTTAATCAAATAAAAAAGAATGATCACGACCCGAGTACTAGTTTAGGAGTAATGCGTGGACAAACATACACACACTTATAAAATTTTGCAAACTCTTTTTTAGAAGCCCACATAGAGTAACATTGTGTGAATATTGTGCATTTGCAACGAAATACATACATAAGTATCGAATAGGGATGTTTCCTAGGTAGAAAACTGATAATTCTATTTAGTCCGTCAATGAGCTTATAAAATTGGATTATAAATAATATTGGACACGTATGATTGCTTTATCAAATAAATTAAAATTTACAATCCATGAATTTATGATCGCCCACCACTCGGACCGGTATTTATAACCGAGCGACGTGTGTGCACGAGGCATCGATACAATACTGTAATTGGCCTGTAGCGCGATTTATTGATATCTACATACACTACATTCCCTTCCTTGTTTTAAACAGTTGGATGTAACCAGGATTATTAATAAGACATTTAGCACATTCTTATTTTTATTAATAATTAATTGTCATCTCTGGCATAAGAAAATGCCGGCACAATTATATTATATTTAAAAATCATTTACAGGTTTAATTTAGTGTTTCCTTTTACCCTTCCTCTTCTTCTTTTGTTCCATTTTCTGATTCCCGTCTCGGGCCTACTAGTGAAGGTTCCCCCTCAACATCAAATTTCTCTAACGTTAGTTGAGAACTCATGTTATTCATTAATTACCTGGTGCCAATAAATTAATACACGAATCGCCTCGCGCGCAGGCCCGATGACATCAAGCCTCCCGAACAAGCCAGTCTCTAAACAGGCTCCAGCACCGTAGACCACACACGTACGCTGCGGCAGGCTATACAGAGGACCAAAGAGTACACCCTGACTTTCCGCTCAGCGTCTGTAGACCACGTGAAAGTCCTTGACTTGATCGAGACTTGTGCTGCACTGCAGTCCCTCCAACGGCGACAAATCGACCACCGGTACATCAGGGTGAAGAAGCGCCTGCACAAAAATGCCATAACGCTAGTGCAACCTTAGGACCTGGCCACGGAACTCATCCCTCCACAGCGAGGTGCGGAACAGGGAGACGCCACACCTCTGAAACCGTCCACCGCTGCACTGGAGGACGCCTTCAAGGCTCCGGACCGGAGAGGGCCAGGCATCGACGTCAACGGCAAGCACATAATTCACCTCCGGTTCGCCGATGATTTAGCTGTCATTGCTGAGACCATGGAGGACCCCAGTACAACGCTCGATGACCTCAGTAGAGCTTCCGAAAGAGTGGGTCCGCAAATTAATATGAATAAAACCAAAGTGATGTTAAACGCCCCTGTCGCACCCACTCCCTTCAAGATCGGAGACTCCACACTCCGCAGCCGTGGACGACCATGCCTGTCTGGGACGAATAGTCCAGCTAGGCAGGTCCAACCTCAAAAAAGAGGTCAACCGTCAAATCTCACTCGGCCAGGTAGCGCTTTGGAAGCTGCGCGGCATCCTCTCTTCCAATTCAACACAATGTCTTAAGGCAAAAGTCTTTGACCAGTGTGTGTTGCCAGTGACATGTCCAGCAGCGGACGTCCCCTGGCCGGAATGATGATGAATAAATTAAGGGTTTGCACTAACCATTTGTCAATTGAATGACTTGTACCTAAAAAGTACCACTACTACCGATTTTTTTTTTTGCTCTTGGTAACTGTTAACTTAATTATCAGTAGGTATCATCATCATCAGCATTTATAATGTTGTTACTGCTGGGACACAGGCATCCTCTCTGTGAGTGAGGTGATGGGCCTTAATACATCACGCGGACTCAGTGCAGATTGGTGGACGTCACATGTCTTCGAATTTATTGGTTCTAAGACATGCCGGTTTCCTCACGATGTTTTCCTTCACCACCAGTTGGTATATTCTATGTATCTGATGACTGTCAATTTAATGACCAGTAGGTATAATCTACTGCTATTACTGTCATTCTCTGAAGACTGTCAATTTAATGACCAGTAGATATAATCTACTGCTTGTCAATTTCATGACCAGTAGGTATATATTCTACTGCTTGTAAATTTAATGACCAGAAGATATATTCTACTGCCTGTCAATTTAATTACCAGTGGCTACATTCTACTGCCTGTCAATTTAGTGACCAGTAGATATATTCCACTGCCTGTCAATTTTATGACCAGTAAATATATTCTACTGCCTGTCAATTTAATGACCAGTAGATATATTCTACTGCCTTTGTGTGTCCTTTGATTTATTATTTAGTTTTTAATCGTTCGTTGGGTGAAAAGTTATTGGTCAAAACATACTGTTGGTTAAACATTCACTGACGTAATGTTATGTTGGCGAAACGTTCGTGGGTGAAGAGTTCTTTGGACGAAAAGTTAATGGATTAAAGATTCTGTTGACCAACGGTTCAATCGACTGTTGGCAAAACGAGTCAGAGCCTCGAACTAATCTGAGTATGATACCTTAAGGTAGGCACTGAAACGCCGAAATAAAACAATTTATACCATTCCCCCTCTAAAAAGCTTATTTTATTCACTGAAAACAGTGAATAAAAAGCACTTTTAATCACTGTTTTGGTGTTTGAATTTAGAACACACCAATGCATATTCAAACTACATCTCAATGTTACAGCACCTCCTTGCGCATAAAATACTCGGTACAAACTCCTAGTGCAAAGAATATTCGACTTTCAGACTCCTTCATCGATTTAGTTTTGAGTTTGTTTATATTTAAGATTTTAATAATGATTTTGGTTTTGGTCTTGGATGTTTAGTGAATACTTATTTGAATTGTAATTATAATATTAATTGCATTGGTGTTTAATTAATTATAATTATATAAAGTAACGAAGGTGGTCACTGGCCCCTGAAACACAGGTGCTGTTACCTAGGTCAGTTTCAATTTACATAAAATGTGAAACTGAGGTTTCTCATTTATTGTAAATTTTGAAGGTAATAAACCTTACCATTATTATTATTCCTTGTGCGTTTTGCTTAGATCTTTCTTTTTCTCGTAGTCATTGTATAAAATATAGTATGCAACTCGTGAATAAAACGGATTTATATCGAGGGCCATGAATCACTCGCGTCGCTCAGGATTCTAACACTTGAATCACTCGCTATGCTCGTGATTCAATCATCATGAATCACTCCCTACGGTCGTGATTCAGTTGTTAGAATCCTTCACTTGTTCGCGATTCAAGTATGGCCCTCGCTTTAAATCCGTCCTTTATTCACTAGTTGCATAATATACTATTATCCTAGTTGTGTTTAGGCTTTTTGGAATGTGTGTGGATTACCGTGGATGTCATGAGTAGGTAACTACCAAAACTAATAATAGAAAAATTAAAAAAAAACGTAGTTTCTCCCAAAAAAAAAAACATTATACTGATTAAATTTTTCGCTTTGACAAATTTCTTTGTTTTCGGAAGTCTGTGTCAAAAAACAATAAGTATCTACCAAAGTCACCGCCTCTGGAAAAATACAGTTATTTTTCGCTTTGCAGTGTTTTTTTTTTAAGTTTTCAATTTATTTTCTTAATAAATACGGCACCTATAATAATAATATCTATAACTGACTACTCCATGATAAACTCTATAATAGTAAGTTATGTAAGTAAGTAAACTATATAATTGAAATTGCTGGCACATTGCCATTTTAAAGTAGTAACTATTAAGAGGTAGGAAAAAAAAACGTTTTTAATTATATTAGGTAACTACATATACAAAGGCCAACATTTTACTTTTTTATGACAAAAGGTAGGTAGTGTGATGTTCACTGCGTCACAACAGGACGTTTGAAGGTATTGGATAATTAAATGAAACTTAAATCACTGTGTTGATTGCATGACCACTTTGTTCGAGCGCCGCATGTAAGTCCTCTCACTTTACCTTCCTACGTTAATCTACCTTTACTATACCTACCTACGTCAATCTGCCTTTACTTTACCTACCCACCTCAATCTGCCTTTACTTTACCTAACTACCTCAATCTGCCTTTACTTTACCAACCTACCTCAATCTGCCTTTACTTTACCAACCTACCTCAATCTGCCTTTACTTTACCTACCTACGTCAATCTGCCTTTACTTTACCTACCCACCTCAATCTGCCTTTACTTTACATATCTACCTCCATCTGCCTTTACTTTACCCACCGACCTCAATCTGTCTTTACTTTACCTACCTACTTCAATCTGCCTAGACTTTTCTCAACTATGTTAGGGTCGGCTTCTAGTCCAACCGGATTCAGCTCTGTACCAGTATTTTACATGGAGCGACTGCCTATCTGATCTCCGCAACCCAGTAATTGAGTAACACTAGGTATCTTCTCTGTCGTTTCGCTCTTTGCAGAGCGGTCGTTTGGCGGATTGTTTGGCGCAATCAGATATGCGGCCTCCTACTGCGGATTTCCCTAGGTCAGTCCAGTGGAGAGTAAGGGGGAGAACAGACATAACATCTTGTCGACCCCAAGTGTCATCCTCACCTGCACGCGCTGAAAGGCGGCAGCTGCCATCTGACAGCCGTGGTGCTCCCTGCTAGATAACGAACGAGGCTATGGCGACCGAGCTGTGGCAGGATAACCACTAAACTACTCGGGTGACCGGGTGGAAGAGGCTACAGCGGCCTTGGGATCAAATAATCTTAAAATGTCTGACGCAAAAGGCAAGGGGAAACCACTGCGGTTACGTTTCGAAGAAAGTCACATGAGAGCACAGATTAACGAGATACGGTCGCCCTGCGAACCGATTAGTGACCGGCGCTGCGCTGCGACCGGGGCGCGAGATGTGAATTTGGCTACTGGGGTAGGAAACCAGGCCCTCCATGGAAATTCTACTACTGGAAACTCCATCAAACTACGGCGTCTCCAGATGATAGGAACTTGGAATGTACGCGGCCTAAACCAACTTGGGAAACTTACCGTGTTGGAGCGAGAAGTAATTGGAAACGGTGTGAACATCTGTGGTCTAAGCGAAACACATTGGAAGGGCAGCAGGGACACTTATTGACAGACCGCCACGTCGTTTTTTTTTCTAGCAACGAAATCAGCAGCACCAAGCACCAACGGTGTGGCCTTTTTAATACCTTTTCCTATGAGAAAATGCGTGATGGGATACGAGCCGATAAATGATCGGATTATCAGCATTAAAATAAAGGCTTCAACAATCTACCTTAATATAGTTCAAGTATATGCGCCAACCCCTACCGCAAGTGACGAGGCAATCGAGAAGTTTTACTCCGAATTAGAATCTACAATAGCGAAGGTGCCCAACAGGGAGTTACTAATAATCCTAGGCGACTTGAACGTTAAGATCGGAGAAAACGCTCATCAGCTGAGCAGAAGCGCAGGGAGATTTGGACTCGGGAAGCGGAATGAACGAGGTGAACGCTTAATGCAATTTACTTCAGAGAATGACCTGCTGATTTTTAACAGCCTTTTCCAACACCACCCTCGAAGGCACTTGGGTATCGCCCGATGGAAAAACTCGTAACCAAATAGATTATACATCATGATACCGAATCATGTTCGCGATGGAGATCATCTGTGATAAATGCCCATACGTTACCTGGAGCTGACTGCGGATCTGACCACCAACTTTTGATCTCTAAACTGAAGCTCAAGCTTACAGCAGCCAGAATCACTAAAAAAACACTAGGTATACCTAGTGCCTAGTACCCAAGGGATATAGTGTTACTCAAAAAAAGCACAGATAACACACACACACACTACATTAACTTACTGAGGCGGCAACTGATATTTTTATATAAAGAAATCCAAATAAACTTTGCCCAGGTTGGCAATCGAAGTCAGGACCCTGTATGCATGTGCTCAGCAATCCCAATCGCGAACAACGAAGCAGGCACTTCGTTTCCAAGAAACTAGTAATTGCATGTAAAGCCTTATTTAGCAGTCTGGTAGTCAGATATGAAATCTTAGTACCTATCATCAATGGCGTGCCTTAGGCGGCACCCGCGGCCTAATTGTGTAACTGAATTCGGCAAAGGAAACAATCCGGAACCTTCCCAAAAACACACACATATACACTCTGAAAACGAAGCAAGTTGCTTCTTTCCTAAAATTGATTTTGACGTAGAATTGATTGGTTAGTTGAATGAAAGCGGCAGAATCGAGAGAAAACTTCACTCAATTCTAATTGTATAATGCAAATGTTTCGTCGCTGTCATTGATGCACACACACATTGATCAATGTGTCCAACTGTCCAATAATTTTTGGCGCCTAGGATAATAGGATTTGTCGTTGCACTTATTTTTATGATTTACTCGTATTCGTTTCTAAATTAACACGTAAAAGTGTAAGTCAACATCTTGATTGATTGTGAAAGTGATTTAGTGTGCAATTAATCCGTGTGTAAATTTGTAAAAGTGGTCCCGACGGGCTACGCTCTTACTTCCTTGGATAAAATTTCCATTATGGGCCGTTGATTTTTGCCGCGGGGATGGTAGGGGGTGAAGGAGGGCAGGTTTGGCTACCCCCCTGTACCATCCCCACCACTCGGAGCCCTATGGTTATGGAGATATCCATGGTTAAAGTTCTCAGGTTAGTGTAAAAATTTGCCGAAAATGTTCATTGTTTAAGGGGCAGGGAGGGAGAGAAGGAAAGGGTGTAGGGGGACTACCCCACTGTACCATCCCCACCCCACGGAAACCCATGGTTATGGAGATATTAGATATATTTTATACTTAATTAGTGAGATAAAAAAAATAAATAAATTGTGAATTAGTCCAAGAGCGAGCGAAGCGAGCTCGGAAGCTTAGGGCACCTCGACACGGATAGGTTAGGTTCGAAGGAGATGACGGGAGCTGAAGTGAGCGAGCAAAGCGAGCGAACTCGGCTCCCGTCATCTCCTTCATGTTAGGTTACTTTAGACCCTGCAGACAGAAATAGGAGCCCCGCGCAGCGGGGCTCCGTCGACTTGTGTTTCGTTTCCCTCCCTCCCTTAAAACGATGGACATTTACGAAGAAAATTATTCTAACCTGAAAACTTTGACCATGGATATCTCCATAACCATGGGGCTCCGAGTGGTGGGGATGGCACAGGGGGGTAACCAAAGCTCCTCCCCTCTCCCCCCCACCCTCCCCGCGCCAAAAATCGACGGCCCATAATGGAAATTTTAACCAAGAGGAGCTCCTCAAGCAATGCTTAAAATAAAGTAAACCGTAGTCTTTTGAGTAGTGCCAGCAACCCTCTCGATTTGCCACACGACAATAACTTCGTGGCTAACTTTAGGATCACCAAACTTCAATTCTTGAAGCTTTATGAGGAAGTGTTTCCACTTCTAACTCTCTTCTTTCTTCTGCAGTTCGCCCTCAGCTTAAGGTAACTTTTAAACCTCTAAGTACATATTGTTAAGTTTAATCTTTACAAAGTGTGTTAGACATAGGCTGGCAAAGTTAAATTATTTATTTCTAATAAACCGTTTTTGCATTATCAACCTGCCAGTCAATTAGTCACAAAGTTGAAGCTAGTTTTTCAAAACCTAGGTAATGTATGTGGGGCAGAAACTCAATGGCCAGTAAAACCCAGTTACTTATAAAAAAACCAAGCACAATATTGGTGCATGTGGAAAATGGTCCATAAATAATTGCTTAAAGAAATAATATGTTTGTGCAGGTTTTAGCAGCAGCTGCTTTTATGCTTATCAAAAAACTATTGGTGTATATTACCATCTGGGGCTATCATAAACAACCGTACATGATTGTCTGTGCGAGGTAAATGCTACTTAAATTCTTTTGTATTTAAACCCTAAGTTTCTGACATAATGTTCTTTTTGTTTTAGGTTACTGAAGCTCTCAACAGCATTGAGATTCTTCGAAAATATATTAGTTTTTCTATGACACAGGAAGAGAAGGGTTCTGTAAAAAGGAAGTGAGTATGAAATGAAATAACAATGAAAACAAGTGGAATACCTATATATCTATACCAATATTAAAAAGAGAAAAGATTTTCTGTTTGTTTGTACCAAATAGGCTCGGAAGCTACTGGACCGATTTAAAAAATTCTTTCACCAATAGAAAGCTACATTATTTCTGAAAGATATAGGCTATTTTTTAATCTCGAAAAACTGGTCTTGTGGGTGGCCCACAGGAGCGAAGCCGCTGGGAACAACTAGTATTAATATAAAGTCATAAACATCTATGACTATTATTTACCATTGTTTTACACAAAAATGATGAGAATCAGCATTTATGTAATGCAAATTTACTTATAGTGTTTGATTTTATTATGTATTAAATAAATACATAATACCTAATCCTAATTATTTGATTTCAGAATTATGGATATGTTTCAATTGCCCGGTGTGTTGGGTTGCATTGATGGAACCCATATTGCTGTAATCCGACCTCATGAAAATGAGGAAGCTTATTTCTACAGAAAGCTTTATCAGTTTTAATGTATTCATTGTAAGTAGGTATATTTCTTTCTTTTACTAATTTTTTGTTGTAATTAAGTTGTGACTAAGTTTTTGTAATTAATTATATCCTTCTGATAATTTGAACATGAACAGAGACTTGATTATTAAAAGTTTAACCAGTGTTATAAGTATGTATATTAATTTAAAAAAATACCCGCACTACTAGAACATACATAGGTACTATTTGTATAGTATATATGGCAGGATATTTGATGAGATTTAATTGTTTGTTTAACTTTTAGATTTGTGATGCCGAACTACACATTCAATATAATGATGCGTCATTCTGGGGTGACTCCCATATTTGGAAACAGTATCCTGTCCAAAATTTCATGCAGAACTTACATGATGAAGACGAAGTATGCTGGCTAATAGGTAACCAAAATTATTTATTGAAAAATATATTATATTTTTGTTGTAGGTAATTAAACAAGATTGCCTATACTGACTTATTTTTTCAGGAGACTCCGGATACGCGTAAAGATCTTAAGATCTTCAAAAATCCATGTTGACACTCGCAATGTGGTCGAGCGCTGCATTGGAGTTTGAGTCGCTGGCGATGTTTACTAGCTCACAGGGTAATACATTATTCTCCAATTACCTACAGCGATTGTGACCAGCCAGTCCATGTACAAAAAGGTTCTTCAACAATCTTTTCACAATAGTGTGCTGGTGCCTTTACTTATGTATGGAAGTGAAAGTTAGTTGTGCAAGACTGCATAGGTATTTACAAATTTTCCTGCTTGCCCACCAAAAAAGACATGAAAGTAGAATAAATGCTGAGGAAATGCGTGTTTTAATGATAGACGAGGAATGATGTAATAAGACATGTTGTGGTTTAAAGAAGATATAGTGAGAGACATTGAAGAACATGCTTAGATGGTGAACACCCATGCTGGTAAGAGGATTGAATGTAAGGAGACTAATAATAGGTATTTACTAGGCAGATTTGTGTACTCATGACTGGCGTGCGTGTATGACTGGATGTATGAACGTAAATTAAGCAAAAGGAGCATGTAATTTGATACTTGCAATATTTTTTAAGTAAACAGGATCACAGTTAAATAGATTGCGGAATGGGCTTACCGGGGAAACCTTGTTAAAAAAAAAGCCAAGTACACTATCTCACAGGAGATGTGGAAACGTGTGCATATCAACTAAACTAAACAATTACTATAACTACAACAATTTTTCATATTCTTGATTTTAATCAGTTGTAAATAAATACATTATCACTATTTTTTGTTGTATTATTTTCTGTTCCTACCCATTTTATACATACACTTAGCTAGCTGCTGACAGCTTATAGGTCACTAACGACACATCAAAAATTCCAAAAAACTTTTTTACAAAAAAAAACTACCGACTTCCAAATAACAAAACTACAAAGTGAAAAATAACTTTATTTTTGGTAGTCGGTGTCTTTGGTGGGTACCAATTATTTTGACTTCCAAAAATAAAGTTATTTTTCACTTTAGAGTTTTTTCACTTTTAAGTCGGTAGTATTTTTTTTTATTTTTCACTTTTTTGTTGTACCTCTCTAATAGGCAAGTAGTTACGTAAGGTACCTATGATGCTAGAATAGATTACCCGAATATCATGAAACTGAACATAACCGGCGAAATGAAAGTGCACCAAGGTGAACTGTACACATCTGCGTACCCCTTTAGAGCGTACTGGCGTGATTTTATGTATAAACAATGAACAAACATGCCATTGCAGCAATCCCGAGAGATTTGTCGTTATTTATTGATGAGTTCTGTTGTAAATCTCCGAAGTTCTTCATCAGATCTTCACCAAATAAGAATGGGACTAATTTTGGAATATACTCTTTCAAACAAAAAAAGAATTTTCAAAATCGGTCTACAATTATGGAGGATACACATATTCGCGGGCTGGCGGACCAAAATCTGGTGTATCCTCCGCCTGCACAGCATGATTTTTTCCTTGTTTACGACTTTTTAGTTCGCTTTTGAAGCAGTCGGGTTTTTTGATTTTTTGAATTAAGTTTATTTATTTATAACTTTTTAGTTAGTTTTTTTCGAATTACATACATTGAAACATATAAGTGTTATATATTTTTGAAATCACCTCTTAAAATCCTTTATTTTGATACCCCACACGATGGGTTTGGAAGAAAAAAATAATTTGGGCCACCACAATATGGCACCCAAAATCCGCCATTTTTCTATTATCCAATTTTAATGTTGCCTATGACACTCGCAGGGTTAAGACGCATCGATTGACGTATGAACCATCAAAATCTGCCAACGCGTTTGGTCTCTGGAACGCCACATAGGAACAAACATACATACATAGACTGATAAACACATTACCTTCCTTCGGCAGTCGGGTAAAAAGGAATTTTCAAAATCGGTCTACAATTGAAAGAGATATCGGTGAACATACATAAAAAAAAACATACAAGAAGTCGAACATGAACTTCCTCCTTTTTTGGTAAGTCGGTTAAAATAGGAAATAATTAACCTAAGAAATAAGTGACAACATAGAAAATAACAAAGGACAATAGATTGAGGGCAGATTTTTCAATCGTCAGATCCGAGGAATTAAAATGGGAATTTGACAGCACAGCTTTTGCATTGAAAATAACTTTTTCAACGCAAAAGCTGTTTGTTGCATTGAACTACTGCTGATATTTATTCTTCAGGTAAACACGGTTATCGGAACATTCAAAATTCTATTAATACGGAAGGTCCGAAGTTTATAAATAGTTATCCATTATCAAATAAAAACCAATGTATTCTGAAAATATAATATTTATTCAAATAGTCAGATGTCATACATGAAATAATTTATCCATCAAAGACAAAACAATGTCACCTATTAGTAGCTAATTTAACAAAAGTCAAGAAGGAACATCAAGGGCGGATTTAAGGTGTGCGTTTCGACGGCGCGGCCATAGCGTTTTTTTTAAAAAAAACTATGCCAAGATAATGTAAAAATTTGTAAAAGATGATTCCCAAAACCATAAAGGCGAATGGCAGGCTTGTATGGGCATTTCGTACCGCTAATAAAAAAACGTGTTTCGGGATATTTTTTGTTTTAATTGGTAGTTTATATGATAGATAATCCCTTTTTAAATTCTTAGATTTTTAGAACTTGGGACGTATAAGTTATAACCAGTTTTATTTTTTAAGGTTATGTACTAGTGTACCAATGTTACCTATAGGTAAATGTTACATATTGTTACATAATGTGTAAAGTAAATGTTCTAAATTGTTTTTTGCTATCTTTTTGTGTTTTATTTACTTACCATTAAGTAGGTAGATTGAGATGAGGATTGTACCTATTCAGGGCATTATAAGATACCTAAGTCCAGCAGCGGATTGCAACAGTTTGATAATGATGAGATGCAGAGACCTGAAATTTAGGTACATAACAGAATGAATTTGTAAAAAAAAAAAAAAATATAGAAAAAAATCCTAGCTTTATATTTTAGGAGCTGTAACACTAAAACGCCATGGCCGCGCCATTGAAACGGTGAAATCACGTTATCGCCGATATCTCGCTGAAAAATAATCGCAGAGGTCTGAAGTTTTTTGTACTACATAGATTTGAATTTGTCAAAACATGTTAAAATATACCTAGGATTTTTTTCTATATTTTTACATGTTTTGACAAATTCAAATCTATGTAGTACAAAAAACTATAGACCTCTTGCGATTATTTTTCAGCGAGATATCGGCGATAACGTGATTTCACCGTTTCAATGGCGCGGCCATGGAGTTTTAGTGTTACAGCTCCTAAAATATAAACCTAGGATTTTTTTCCATTTTTTTTTTTTTTACAAATTCATTCTGTTATGTACCTAAATTTCAGGTCTCTGCAACGCTTAGTTTTAAAGATCTCCGTGGCCGCGCGGTTCGACGCGTTCAATGGCGCGGCCACGTTCAAACCCTTAAAACTTTTTAACCATTTTTTTGACAAATTTATGGTTTTGGGAATCATCTTTTACAAAAAAAACGCCGTGGCCGCGCCGTCGAAACGCACACGATTTAAGAGGAGGGGCACTTGGGCACGTGTCCCTCCCCCAGACGGTATTTGTTTGTACTGTGGAGATTCCATCACAGTACATACGTAGAAGCAAATCCAATTATCAGAGTTGTTAAAATATATGAATAAAATAACAGAAAGAACATGAGTGAAACTCTTGTCTATTTAAGGCTGGAATTGCGAATTTTGTTCGTTGTATCCCTTTCACGCACTTGCAAATGAAAGATGATAATCCGAGTTTGCGAGAGCGGTACGGTCGGGGGAAAGCGTGGGTCGTGGCGGAGCGCCGATTAAGGCTAGCTTTTCTAGGTATTTAACGCGCCACTGTTACCGTGAAGCGAGCGGCACGCTCGCGTGTGCGTAAAGCCGACAAATCTGTCACAGCAAAGGTAAGGTAGGTAGTGAAGGCTCATTTTCTATTGCTTTTAAAGGGTAATAAAATATGAGAGTTACAATGCGTAGTAAATAAATAATAACTTATACTGTATACCTATAATTTAATAAAAAGGCCCTAAGTCGTATTTTATTCAATTATTTGACTATGTAATTATTTATGTTTTTGAAAACATAAACGAAAGGACTAAATAGACACATTCATGCAAAAAAAAATATTTCTACTGTTATTGAATCAAAATGACACCGATCGAAATTGCCAAACTTTTCGTCATGAGTGTCATTTTCATGGTTTTTGGGGTAGCTTTTTACAAATCTTAAAAAATATTTTTTATATAAAAAGAAAGTCGTGTTAGTTACACTATTTATAACTCAAGAACGACTGAATCGATTTGGCTGAAAATTGGTGGGGAAGCAGCTTAGAACCAGGAAAAGGACATAGTAGGGTAGGGTACAGTAGGGTAGATGAATGTTTGGTGTTTTATGGCAAAACAAAGTTAGCCGAGTCAGCTAGTATATATAAATATCTGCCTAGCCTTTTCCCAACTATATTGGGTCGGCTTCCAGTCTTACCGAATTCAGCTGAGTACCAGTGTTTTACATGGAGCGACTGCCTATCTGACCTCCACAACGCAGAAACTGGGTAACACGATACCCCTTGGCAAGAACTGGTGTCAGATCGCAAGCTCCTGACTACCCGTAACGACTGTCAAAGATCTTCAAATGACAGCCGGAACCAACGGCTTATTGTGCTTTCCGAGGCACGGACCGACCTCGTCATGCTTTGCTTAACCTTGATGATCGACCAGTGCGGTTGTTATTATTTACCCACGAGCTCCAATACAAGATGGAGCCGGCCGAAATGTTTGATGCTTCATGGGTGTCATTTTCATAGTTTTCGAGGTTGGTATTTGTGAATATGTGGTCAAAATGAAAATATAATATGGCGCCAACCGAAATTTCTGAAACTTTAGTCATGGGTGTCATTTTCAGAGTTTTTGGGGTAACTAAATGCTAATATGGGGTCAAAATGAAAATCTAAGATAGTGCCGACCGAAATTTTTGAAACTTTCGCGTCATGGGTGTCGATTTCATGGTTTTCTGGGTGGCTAATTGTAAATATGGGATCAAAATGAAAACATAAAATGGCGCCGAACAAAAACATCCATGACGAAAATTTCATAAAGCTCGGTCGGCGACATCATGGAATTACATTTGGACCCAAAATTCGTATCTAGCAACCCCAAAAACCATTAAAATTACACCCATGACGAAATTTTCAGAAATCTCGGTAAGCGCCATCTTGTATTTTCATTTTGACCTCATATTCACAATTACCTACCCTGAAAACTATGAAAATGACACCCATGACGAAAGTTTCAAAAATGTCAGCAGGCGCCATCTTAGAATTTTATTTTGACCACAAATTTGCATTTAGAGACCCAAAAACCCTGAAAATGACACCCATGACTAAATTTTCAGAAATTTCGGTCGGCGCTATCTTATATTTTCATTTTGACCACATATTCACAATTACCCACCTTGAAAACTATGAAAATGACACCCATGACGAAAGTTTCAAAAATTTCGGTCAGCGCCATCTTGTATTTTCAATTTGACCACATATTTACAATTGCCTACCCCGAAAACTATGAAAATGACACCCATAACGAAAGTTTCAAAATTTTCGGTAGGCGGCATCTTGGAATTTTATTTTGACCACAAATTCGCATTAAGCGACCCTGAAAAACAAGAAAATGACACCCATGAAGAAAGTATCAAAAATTTCGGCCGGCTTATCTTGTATTTTCATTTTGTCCTCATATTTGTAAAATGCTACCCCAAAAACCATGAAAATGACACTCATGACGAAAAGTTTGGCAATTTCGATCGGTGTCATTTTGATTCAATAACAGTAGAATTTTTTTTTTGCATGAATGTGTCTATTTAGTCCATCGTTTATGTTTTCAAAAACATAAATAATTATTTAGATAGTCAAAAATTGTATGAAATACGACTTGGGGCATTTTTATTAACTTTTAAAAGCAATAGCTAATTAAGCTCTACACACCTTTGCTGTGAGTTTTGTCGGTATAACGCACACGCGAGCGCGCCGCTCGCTTCGCGGTAACAGTGGCGCGTTAAATACCTACAACAGCTAGCCAATCGGCGCTCCGCCCCGACCCGCGCTTTCCCTCGACCGTACCGCTCGTGCAAACGCTGATTATCATCTTTCAATTTGCAAGTGCGTATATAGAATATAGACCAGGGTCGATAATTTTTAAAACCAAAAAAAATAATAGTAGGATGAAACCCATTAGAAAAGGAGGGGAATATTATAAAAATAATTTACGGGCGATCTGAGGTCGGGAAGGGGATGGGGGTGAGTTTTTAAGGGTAAAAAACGGGTTTTCTCGATTTCCGGCAAAACTAAAAGTCTTATCGAAAAAACTCAAATAGCAAAGTTGTAGGTAATAAAAAGATCTAAAACTTTTGTATTTACACTTTTTTCACATAACCTCAAAATTTATGTGAAAAATCCAAAAAACCAAGTTTTTGGTTTTTTATTTTTATCTTTTACAATTTTTTTTTTTTTTAACGAGATTTGGTGAAAACTTACCTTTTTATGTCCCAAATACGCTGTAATTTATTTGATTAAAAATATTTATTTGTTCACCTTATTTTGAATTAATATCGAAAAAACACCCTAATTTTCAATCGAAAATTCACCCGTCAAAATATCAGCTTTTTTTAAAAAGTTGGTATGGTTTCTGTTCGTTGAAATCTCTACTTTTTGATGGTGTATAAAAAATATACATTACTATGATACATATAATTTAATTTAAAAACGAAATAACAGGTAATAAGGCCCAGACCCTCCTAGTCCCTTCCCTACTTCTCTATAAAATACCTTTTGATGGGCTAAAATTTTCCGTAGGTCACTCAGGTATATCAGTTATCTTAAAATAGCAATAAATAGTCATCTACGCATATAATTTAAAGAAGATTCTACAATTTACTCAAAATATTGTAGATGTCTTAATAAATATTACCTTTATTTTTTGCATTTTCTGAGAAAATTTACAATATTAATGAATATTTTTTTACACCATCGGAAAGTAGAGATTTCAACGAACAGAAACCATACCAACTTTTTAAAAAAAGCTGATATTTTGACGGGTGAATTTTCGATTGAAAATTAGGGTGTTTTTTCGATATTAATTCAAAATAAGGTGAAAAATAAATATTTTTAATCAAATAAATTACAGCGTATTTGGGACATAAAAAGGTAAGTTTTCACCAAATATCGTTAATTAAAAAAAAAAAAATTTGTAAAAGATAAAAATAAAAAACCAAAAACTTGGTTTTTCGGATTTTTCACATAAATTTTGAGGTTATGTGAAAAAAGTGTAAATACAAAAGTTTTAGATCTTTTTATTACCTACAACTTTGCTATTTGAGTTTTTTCGATAAGACTTTTAGTTTTGCCGGAAATCGAGAAAACCCGTTTTTTACCCTTAAAAACCCACCCCCATCCCCTTCCCGACCTCAGATCGCCCGTAAATTATTTTTCCTTTTATTTTTATAATATTTCCCTCCTTTTCCAATGGGTTTCATCCTACTATTATTTTTTTTCACTTTTTATTATTTTTAAAGGCTTCTACCCTGGTCTAATAGTTATAAATATTTAATTGACAGATATGAGTAGAGTGATTATCATTTCAATAATATCTTAAAAAGCACCCCACGCTTTATTTTTATTTTTTTTATTCTGTGTGAATTATATAAATATTATTAATTTATATTTATTGAAATTTTTAACACTATTCTTAATTTAAATTTATTTTCTATTTTTTAGTTCGGTTTTCTATAAAAAGCGTGTTTTTTAGTTTTTTTTAAACTATTATTTATTTTCTACTTTTTAGTTTGTTTTTTTTTTAATTCTAATCGACAATTTCACCGAATGCGAATGGCTAATAAATTCAGTGTCGCTTAGTTATAATTAATAAAAAACGAAAACTACAAGACTGTATATCTATATATCCATGTAAAATAACATGGTTTTTCCTAGGCAAGCGTGCTTCACCGTCGACCACATCATCGCTTACCATCAGGTGAGATAGTGGTCAAGCGCAAGCCTATGAACGATAAAAAAATATATATATCTATATCTAGAAATATTATGTACATTTATTCTACCAGGGGCGCTTGTGCCTACCTTCCTTATAGTCTATACCAATATTATAAAGAGGAAAGATTTTTTTGTTTGTATGTTTGTTTGTACCGAATAGGCTCTAAAACTACGGGACCGATTTCAAAAATTCTTTCACCATTAGAAAGCTACATTATTCCTGAGTGACATAGGCTATTTTTTAATCCCGAAAATGGCGAAAGCGGGAGCGAAGCCGCGGGGAACTGCTAGTAGGATATATATTAAAGCTGTTTTTTCGGCAACTAATTTTGAACAACTTATTTATTTATTTTTCAAATTAGTGCATTGTCATAGGTCCTCGATAAATCTAAAAAGTTTGAAGAAAATCTTGATCGTGAAAAAAAACGAAAAGTGGGTCAAAATCGCGCCAAAAGAAGTCGGTTACAAACATACATACAGGTGAAGCTAATATAAAGCGTGTAAAAATTCGCTATTTCAGACAGAAATAGACAAGAGTTGCACTCATGTTCTTTCTGTTATTTTATTTCATATATTTTAACAACTCTTTTTTCATAATCTTCCAGAAAAATAAGAAAATTATAAAAAAACATCGTTATAGAAGTCCTTTTCAGTTTTTTTTTATCGAGCGACGTTTTCGATATCATGTTTTGAATCTCAGAAATAAAAAGTATATATATATTTTTTTTTGCATTTAAACTACCACTATTTGTTTATTTAATAATGAATCAAAGAGATGTAAAAGTTAGACTACCTGCCCTTAAAGTCAGTCGCAACAGGATGACAGAAGAGCCTTTAAATGCATATAAGAGGCTTTAATGCATATCCATCAAGACGTTGCAAAAATTGACGTTAATGAAATGCTGGACATCTTTAGCAGGAAACATAAAAGAAAACTGTCTTTATTAAACATTTAATTTGTCTATTGTTTTGACACCCTCAGAAACCTTCCTATACATTGAACTTGTAGAAATAAAAATGTTTTTTTTTTGCCCGCCCGCCCTTTGTGCCCCTCCCAGAAAAAAAACCTGGATCCGCCCTTATCATACATGGTAAAGTATAATTGTCATAATCAAATACAAAACATCGCTCATTTGGTGCAACAATGGCGTAATTACACTTTTTTTCTAAACAAGTTTTATAGTGTCAAAATGTGCGGAAAGACTATTTACATCGGGAGAAACATCGACAGAATTGAATTTGTGGTGATATGCCGCGAGATGGCGCGAGTGTCGTTGTAGAATTGAGTAAATTGGCGCCATTTCTGTTGCTACAACGTCTGTATAGCCAGTTGCGCGGGGCGCCCCGCTAAGTGTGGTTGTGTTTGGGAGCAACAACGACGTAAAGGTATTTATGACATTTCATCAGATAATTTTTGGTGCAACAATGCCGTAATTGAGCAATTGCGGCGTTGTTGTTCCAAAAATGTGTATGTTCTTGGTAAAACTATGACAGAATTTCGTAATTACGTCAATGCTTGTCAAAGTAAAGTACCTTCTTGGTGAAACAACGGCGGAATTTTGTAAATATGTCATTGTAGCACCAAATGTGATATATTTTGGTAGATCAATGACAATATTGAGTAATTACCTACGTCGTTTTTTCTCCAGATAAAATATTAAACTGTTGGAACAATGTCAGATTGTGTAATTATGTCGTTATTGCTGCAAATAAAGTATGTTCTTTTTTGAAAATTGACGGAATTACGTAACTGTGTCGTCGTTGAACCAATTGTACCTTTAAATGTAAAATTTTTGACGTTCAAAAGTGCCGCTTGATGGCCTAATTGAAATAAAGGATTTTGAGTTTGAGTTACTCCAGTACTTTTTACGTGTATTGTAAATAAGTAGAATTTCAATTAGTGGATTTATGGCTATAAATAGCTAATACCTCTGGAACTAAATTCATTTAAAATTTCAGTTAAGAAAGAATATTATTAATGATGGATAACCGTGCAAGAAGATTGGTGAATTATTGTACAATGGAAGGGAAAGTACCCCCATTTGCAAAACCAAATGCTTCAGAAGTCAGTAAACGATGTAGAGATGGTAAGTATGTAGTATGTAAGTGTATTCTTATTTAATAGTAGACCATACTTTCATTTATGATTTACTACAACAAAAATATTATTTTTTGTTGCAGTTAATGTTAAAGACACTTTTATAGATCATTATAGATCACTTAGTTAAAAGTAAGTAGGTAATTAATAATTAATCTGTGATTATTTGTGCCAATTAAAACTTAAAAATTATTACCTAGATGATTATAAGATGTTAGTATTAAGATGTTTTCCCTTTTAATCTGAATTAAGTTCATGCCTAGTGAACACATTTGGTTGTCTTTTCTTAAGTTTATTTTGTTAAACATTCATAAATAAATGTTTATGTTGATTATATTCAATCATTTAGTTTTTTTTGTCACAAATGCAAAATTTCCTAAAGAATGCGTTATTTTTTAAATTGAATTCTGAAGCAACATTGGCATATATACAGGTACCTTGTCTTATTTTTACCTGTAACCTAGGTTATCTACAATATACAGTGTCGATTTGGACTACAATAGAAACTACACATATTAAACTTGCTTTAAAAACCACTAGAATCGTAATAAGTCTCGCCAAAATGCCATACCTTTAATCTGAATCTTTGATTGCATCTCCTGTAAAATTTCTAAAAGTTTAATTACGCCATTGTTGCACCAAATGAGCGACATGTTAAAAGCCAATAAGTCAAATATGTCCAAAATCAACGATTCCTAAATAGGAATATTGATTTTTGAAAAATCTAATAAAGCAGTTTTAGTTTCATAAAAATCGCGCCCAAGTCTCTACTCTCCCTGCGCCTCTGTTGAGGACTAGCGATAAACATTCAAGTATTTTGTTAGTCCTCGAGAGACATTGCAGGGCCTTAACAGAATTCAGCATATGGCTGTGGTCAGGCAGAGCATACAATAATTTTTACTCAAATCTACACTATATTAATATAGGCCCTATATTATTATAGTGTGGCCCTATATATTCAAACATAGGGGAAAGATTTGAATGTTTGAAATGGATGAACTCAAAATCTACTTCACCGATTTAAAAAGAGTCAAAGGGTCTATAAGTCAAGAGTGAATAGGTTACTTCTAGGCAAGCGTGCTTCACTATCAACCACATCATCAGTCGATATAGTGGCCAAAAGCATCCTGCTGCATCCTCAGAACATTCTGCTGAATCCTGTTAAGGCCCTGCAGGGCTTCTGCAGTCATCTGCTTGTGTCCATCCGAGGAGGGGCCATCTGATTGTCTGAAAACATAATTTAATTTGGATTCTTAGATATTTTGAAATACAAAACATAATTATGTATCAATGGATTCTAAAGTTTTAGTCATATTTAAGTTTTTCAAAACAAATAGATAATACATACATGGTCTCCTCGCCCTCGGCACGGACGCACACGCACCATGAGTTCCTTAAAAATTAAATAAAACAAATGTTTAATCCTCCAATAAGAATAATCAAAGTCAAATATTTAAATGCTTATTACAGGTTATTACAAATAATAGCCGATAGATACACTGTGTTTTAACCTTATATAATAAACTAATATAGCATATATTATTTCTACATATAACAAAAAACTGTAGTTTGGTCTATTGGTCTCACTGGTTAAGTCCTAAGGGAATAATTCCATGTCAATTTTTAATTCTATTTATTATAATGTACAGATGTCACTAAATGATATCCATCAATAAAATAAAATAAAATGAGTGTCATGCTATGTCATTCAAAACAAGTATTAAAGAATATACTTTATTGTACACCATAAAAGTTACACATCTATTTTATAAGGAAAACTTAATTATACGGGTACAAAGGCAGTCTTATAACTGACAGCGATTTATACCAGACAACCAATATCTATTTGCCCTCTATATATTTTGCCTTCTAATAACAGAAACAAATAAAATCATTGTACCTTTTGCAACATTCCAATACTATTATAAGTTAAATAAAATATTTAAGACATGACAAGCATTATTAAATTAGATAAGTCAAATGATATAGCAAAAACATAAACAAATCATTGTAGTTTTGACATACAGTAGAGTCCGTTTATTATGACATCGAAAGGAATTGACAAACACGTCATAATATGCGGACGTCATACAAAGCGTTTTGTGAAAAAGACACTTTTTTATGTAAATATGTACTTAAGTATTTACAAATTTTCCCGCCACAATGTTTTGTCGAACTTTAAAACGACTGATCCAGCTTGCAGAACAATTGAAGTCAAGAATAACAAAACGCGTGGCAAAAACATTTGTCTTTTCATGTAGCATAGGGCCGCTGACAGGTATTCCTTTGTTTCTTATGATAAAATGGGTCATAATAAGCGACATATCATCAAGGGAAGTCATTGTATCCGACTTTTTTATAAAGAATTTTATATGAAATATAAATTCTGAAAATATCTGGCGTTCAGATATTTTAGGATTAGCAGGCATAACTGAAGAAAAAAACAACAGAACTTAAGTAAAAGCAACAAACGTAATACTCTCTTCTAGAGTAGGGTTCTGTTATACTTATCTTACCTTACAGAAAGAAATTGTTAGCTAGGTAATTAGGTACTCACTTAATTTCAGCACAACAAAGTTTTTTTCATCCTAACTGCCGGTATGTTTGTAAGGCTAGTTTAATTTAAACCTAACTATTAACATGTAATTTTGTTTTGTTATTAGTCATAAGATTACTACTAACTAAAGCTGTGTCGAACCGTATGTATTCGTTACTGAGTAACGAGTATACCGCCTGACTCGAAGTACCGAATCGGTACTCTCAAATATGATTCGTTACTCGCATTTGTCGGTATTCGGAACGAGTCGAATGTACGACATCGTACATCTGTATAGTAGTGTATACCTTGAACGGAACGTGGTGATTCGGCTATGCGAAGAATGAATCTTGCGTTCGACTCGACTCGATACGATACGGATTCGAAATGCGCGCATTTTGATATTTTGAATTCATTCGTTACAAACTTTGTTTCGAAGTTTGTACCGAGCGATATCACTCCAAGTTTTTTTTTTTGTTTTCCTAGAATGCCTCTTTTTTTTTAATTTTGGGTGGCTATTGTTTAGTAAACGTTAATAGACTGCATTTCGGATATATAATATTAGGTACAGGTAGCCTGCAAGTAGAATAAAATGAGACACAATGGAAAAGTATTTTATTATTTTCGTTTTGCTACGTGCCTACTTTATTATTCGAATTAAGTACATATTTTTTTCTTAAGTACATAAAACGTATAATAATTTTTCTGTATTCATAAAATCTGTAATTTTAGTCTGTTTTGCGAAGTGAACACGTCTGGATTTTAATTAGTGTATCGTCATATTTTTTTCTGGATGTGAAAGTCTTCAATAAAAGGAACAATCTTTCGTAATACAATAACTTGAGCTTAGACCATCAATCGAAGTCTGCACTGTAAATTGTTCTACACCAAATAGTACTTACTACAACAAATTTCAATAGAGTTATCTAAGTTCATCAAATCATCAATAATCTCCTCTGCTTCGATAGTACATAAAAACTGACTGAATAGATATGAGAAAGCAGTCTTTGATTATATTGCTTGCACGTGTTTTTTTTGTTTCTGAGAATTACAAAAGCCCTTAAACCCGACACGTTTTTGTTTACTTTTGCGATCTTAACAGCCAGCCAGTGACCATTATACTGTTCCAGATGTGTAACCTAAAACACAAATTCTATTCAAATTGTTCAATACTACTGTCAGTAACGAAATCAAAGGCAAAGCAATTAATTCGAAGCGAGATTGTAACGAAAGTAACGAGTAACGATACGTTTGTAACGAGTACTATGCTGCTACCCCTGCCTTTCTCGCAATTTCTTGAGTGGATTCGCCAAAGATCAACAACACTCCATATTAACAGATGGTCACGGGCAACAGTCTTATTTTGTTTTTATTGTTGGGACATATCGGGCCACATGAAGCTTTTTTACTCGCATCCACTCTGAGAATGAGAAGGCATCGAACAGTTCTCCCACCTGGTAATACTGGTAGATGCAGAAATCCAACAGCTTTGTTCAAGTATCCCTTAGAGCACATCATTTGTAAAGCGACAAAATTATGTTATTTGACACATTAAACGAAAAAACGATAATAAAAAAAAAACTTAGCAGTCATAAAGCCAAAATAAAGGTAAAATGTACTTACTACAATTGGATTACGAATACACTGAAAATATAATGACCCTTCATGTATATATTTATCTACCACACAAACACATACCACATACACACAGACACTTTCCTCATTTACTCCACCACTACATCGTTCATACACATTCCTCTATATCACAACTCATATTATCGTATGACACATACACATAAGATTTATAAGGTATGGATGTGGATCTATACCTCCATAAATCTTCATACTCACCAACTAATCCTCTGTGCCCTAACCCGCAAAGTTGCGCTGTCTATTGAAAAACTATATTGCTTTTTTGTGTTAATATACCACAGAACTAACATTATTGTGCAAGTAGGTACCTATTTATTACCTTAGTACCTAGGTTCCTACCTGTTTGTATTAGAGGTCATGAATTAGATAGCACTGTGTAGTGCGTGCCTAGATTTTTTTCCAGTTATAAGGGTTTTCAGAATTAAAGTTTCTGCTTACGTTATCACTTCTACAACAAATATGTTAGTTATCTTTCAGACATCAATCTTAAGGGGTTTTCATAATTAAAGTGTTATGTCAGCTCTACGCTTTTTTACTTTTAGATCAATATAAACCCGATGGTTCAGATCTAATTGCATGTTCAGTTGTACAAGATACAAGTTGAGCGTTCAAAACGATTCCTGCTCAAAACATTTTAACAGGCGCTTCACCACCCGCGTTACGACATCTGCAATCAAAGTTTCAGTTGCTCCATAATTCCCAACTGTTAAGTTAGTAACAACTTCCAAAACACTTTAAAAGCCTTACACTTTTAATTAATTGAACTCATGCAATTCACGAAACCATTAAGAATAATGAATTAGCTTCTCTTTGATTGATGATGTAAAACTGGTAGAGATACTAATTACCATAACAGTTCACAAATAGGAATATTGAAAAAATGGAAATTGAAATCTATGGAATGGAATTGAAAAGCGCCAATGTTCGGGGACGCCGCTGTAGTTGAGGGAGTAAACAGTGAACTACCGACTGGTGGGAAATTAGTAGGAAATTAAATTTCTCGACTCCTGCCACGGCTGCCATGCGCCACGGCGCGATACTTGGCACTGCCCGGCGAACAAACGTAACGCAGCGCTGCGCTCGGCTGCTTCTAGCATTCTATACCTATTACAAAATGTATTTTAAGATGTAAGAAATAAATGTTATGGCTGTGTTACCGACCTGCTTCGAGAAAATGGTCAATGGCTTTTGGTGCCGTTTTTAGTCAAGCTGTCTACTTGACTAAAAAAACCCATAAATATATCAACGCATGCAGAGAATATAACCCACTTTTCCAGTTGGCGCACTCGGCTTATAAATCGGCGCTAAAGAAAATTAAGAAAAAAGTTAATTCATAAACCCCGACTGCCTAACAAGCGAACTAAAGAGACGTACACAAGAAGAAAATCATGCTGTGCAGTCGGGGGATACCTCATATTCGCGAGCTGGCTGACAAAAACCAGTTATATGCTCCGAATGCACAGAATTTCTTCTTGTGTAGGTACGTCTTTTTAGTTCGCTTCTTATGTAGTCCGGTTTTTTTTATTAACTTTTGTTATTTATAACTTATTAGCGAAAATTATTTTTTCGAGTTTGATCATTTAAAAATACGTGTGTTATATATTTTTGAAGTCACCTCTTAAAACCCTTTATTTTGAAACCCAGACGAATCACCAAAATCGGCCAACGCGTTTGGTCTCTAGAACGCCTCATAGGAACATACATACATAGACTGATAAACACATTACTCGCCTTCGGCAGTCGGGTAAATATGAACGGTGGTCAAAAATTTGTAGTCTATGTAGGAACTTAGGAAGTAAAGATAAGTAAATCCTAATCCTTGCTTAAAATATCACTGGTTTTTCATCAACTTGTTATCAACAGATTTGTAAGTACTACTTTTTTTGTAGCCACAAAAAGGACAATGCCCGAACTATCTAGGTACTACAAAGTTTTCTCATAAAGACTACGACTACCACATAAAAATAAAGATGATATTTCTGGAGATGGCTACAAACGTTCAGTCTGTTGATTGCAGCGCACATAACAAGCTGTCGTCGGCAAACTACTTATCTAAATTAAATCTCTTGGTCCTGGCGGGAAACTGTTTCTTGCCGCGTTCTACTCCTTACTACACTACCCCGCGACATAAGACTAGGATAGGTAAGCTTGACGTTAGATAAGTTTGTTTTGGTTAGTAGCTAGGTTCTCACCATTTTTAACCGAATTCCCAAAAAGAACAATGTTCTCAATTCTGATGTATTTTTTGTATGTTCGGGCACAACTCCGTAGAAAAGTCGACCAACCACATGCGAGATGAAAGACGCGATGTGGATTTCCGTCTATGTGATTGGTCGATTTTTCATACTCCTTTGCCTGGACGAATTCATTACGCAATAAGTCTGCTGAGCGCCATTTTCTTTTACTACGCCCCTGCTGGTACACTCTCATTCCACCAGTTATGGTAAAGTTACATGTTATTCGGGTAATCTATTCTCGCATCACTGTGGGCATTATATTATGTACCTTTAGAACTTATCGTTGCGTATTTTAAAGAATGCGTAAAATAAATAATATGGGCAATCGCGAATTTGGATTTTGGCGCTGACACCTCCATATTATATACCAATAAAAAGTGAAAATTAAATTAATTACAAAAAATATACCGACTTCCCAATAAAACAATACAAAGCACAGATAATATAATACTAGCATACAGATGCCTCATCCCATACAAAGAAACCGTGCCGACGTAACTAGCGTTTTTCATCTGATTATACCGATTATTTTGTGTAACGCGATCGATGTACAAAAAATAATAAGTATAGAACGTCGGCACAGTTTCTTTGTATGGGATGAGGCATCTGTGTACCACGGAAAAATAATTTCAATTTTGGAAGTTGGTTGTCACACAAAGAAATTAAAACAGGAACACCGCTTCTTTAGCTTTTTAACTTTTTTAGCTTTTTTTAACACGCAGGGACAAATGCACGTCGGTAGAGATACTTGTAACTTTGAAAAACTGGCCAAGTGCGAGTCGGACTCGCGCACGAAGGGTTCTGTACCATTATCGCAAAAAACGTCACTAAAATCACGTTTGTTGTATGGGAGCCCCACTCAAATACTTATTTTATTCTGTTTTTAGTATTTGTTGTTATACCACAGTGCGCTAACTGCCAATAGTATGGACACACAAAATCGTATTTCCGCCGTTCACCAAAGTGCATTAGATGTGCTATCGCAAAGAACGATCCGACTCCGTCAAATGCATCTTGTGCTGTGGGAATCACCCGCAAACTATAAGGGATGCCAAGTATACAAGGAACTGCAGAAGCAAAAATATCCACCCCTGCGAAACAAAAAAATTGTCGACCAGCACAATCTTCAAAACACTGACACATCTTCTATACCTAGTGAGAAAACCATAGATATAGTATTTAATATTTCTATGGAGAAAACCAACCAACAAAATAAAAAAACCTATGCAGATACCCTAAAATTAAATAATAGTGATGCAATTAACCTTTCTTCCGTGAACCTTGATCAATCGAACTTATAACGACATGAAACAGCTGAATATAGAAATGTTCAAACAAATTATGAATCAGATGTGCACAATGACAAACTTGTTCACAAATCTAATGTCAATAATGTCTAAAAATTCAACCAATTAAAATTAGTAATTTGGAATGCCTAAGGCTTGTCACAACACTTCTTAGAAGTGAAAATGTTCCTAGAGAATAACGAGGTAGATGTATTACTGGTGTCAGAAACGCATTTTACCAATAGAACTTACCGAAATACAAAATGTATCACACCATGCATCCAGACGGTACTGCACATAGGGGCTCGGCTATACTAGTTAAAGAAAACATTAAGCATTATACAGTTGACTCTTACTGCACAGAGAAAATACAAGCCACCAACATAATGACTGAAGATCCCAAAGACCAATTATTGTTATCAGCCATATACATCCCTCCTAAACATAACATGAAACAAGAGGATTCCAGTACCTTCTTTAAAACTCATGGCCATCGATTCATAGTTGGAGGAGATTATAATGCAAAACACACTGAATGGGGCTCAAGATTGGTAACTTCCAAGGGGCGTGAACTGTTGGAAACAATAAGGTCTCTTCAACTTAGTGTGGCGACATCAGGAGAACCCACATACTGGCCTAGTGATAACAATAAAAAACCTGATCTAGTAGACTTTATTATAAGTAAGGGATTTCCCCGTTCCTCCATACAGTGTAGCTCTTGCTTTGAAATGACATCAGACCACTCACCTGTAGTGACACTCGTTGAATATCATGTCAAAAAAGTAGCTAAAACATGCAGACTTCACACCAAAAAGATAAACTGGCCATACTTCCAAGAATTGGTAGAGAGAAATCACTGGACTGCCAAATACCCCTTATATCAGACAAAGACATTATCCAGGATGTAGGACACTTTAATAAAACAGTACAGGAAGTTGCATGGACTGCAACCCCATGCCAACCCGATGATAACAACTCTAATTCTTATTAACTACCTACCCGAAAACAATCATAGAATTAGTAAATCAAAAACGTAGCGCCCCAGAAAACTGTGGCAGGTAACAAGATACCCTGAACTTAAGACCAAGATTAAAAAGGCCTTACAATGCATAGAAATAATGGCATGGAACTCTTTCTCAGAAGCCTAGATGCTACACCAAATACGGATTATTCTCTCTGGAAAGCGACCAAACAACTTAAGAATCCAATAAATTTTTTAAAAACCTGATGGTTCTTGGGCGAAAAGTTATGTAGAAAAGGCCAAAATGTTTGCTCATCACTTGACAGGTGTCTTTACAACAAATGATGACAACGGCGCCACCAAAATTGAAAGATTAAAAAAGGTAAAAATCTTTAAAATGAAAAGGTTAATTTAAAGATAAAAAAGGTATCTTCACGATGTTTGCCTTCACTGTTGCCTGTGATGTCCAAGATAAACAAAAATACCTACATATGAATTTGTAAGTCACATTGGTACTTGCCTGGATTTGAACCGTCGCGTCGTTCGAAGAGGTCGTCCTCAAGTACGAGAGGCCAGATGATAGCCACTGGGCCACCACCACCACGACATGATGATCTCTACCTAAGATACCTACTCAACCTGAAACTACCTACCTATTTAGTATTGAGCCTGTTGGGTTATACTGGCACTGAAAGAAGCTCTCAGCCTGCGTATGTAGATAGTAGTAATATACTAGCATTCAGAAGCCTTATCCCATACAAAGAAACAGTGCCGACGTAACTAGCGTTTTCCAGCTGATTATACCAATATTTTTTTGTAAATCGATCGCTTTCGGTTCTGTTCCACGGCGATAGATAGATCACCATCTGTATCCGTGGAACGGAACCGAACGCGATCGATGTACCAAAAATAATCAATATAATCAGTACAGTACATGGGCACGTTTCTTTATATGGGATTAGAAACCACTGGTAACTATTAGTTACTTTTTAATTTTTCAACTAGGTATGGAAGTACGTCCTAATGCGAACAAAGGCCTATACATATGTCCCTCGAAGGGAAAAAGTCCTATGCAAAATAACATGATCAAGTAGTGGACAGAGGTAGGCATTTCCTTATACCTAGAAGGTATATTTTACCCAAGACGGATGGGTCATGTAGCTATTTAAGTCCCATTTATATTTTGATAAATAACATACATAACACAAGGAAAAATAATAAAATGCATTAACTATGACAACAAATTTATTGACATTATAAATAGTATTTAATAATTAAAATATAACCATTTGTTATAGCACGATACATTATTGTACACTCTTCATGTGCATTGCGATGCTTGTTATGGCAACCATTACATACACTTAACAGAGTTAACACCAACTTGATAAAAGAATAAAACACTATTTATTTATCACTTAAAACTGCTAAAAATACAGGCCACATCAGCTGTACCATAAATTAATTAGAAGCTCCTACGCCATGGGTCCTTGTTACATACTTGTTAAGTTGTTACTTAATATGGCGCAAATAGATAACTAAGCGCACTTTAACTCCATAACTAGGAATGGAAGACTGAAAAATGTACTATAAAAAATTAAGCTAAAACAATCAAGTCTAATATTTTGCCTTCATTACCTTCGGTTATTTCCTGGGCTGTATTTATGTAAGATGCCATAACGTTTAAACATTGATAAAGCTTATCAGATCGATCAAGTGTTGACAATGTTAGTGACGAGCCCGGCAGCTATTGTGGTGCCAGCGACGCGCAGCATCACGCGGCCCAGCTCCTTGACATCCTTGTACCGCTCCACACAGATTGGGCGACACACTTCGATCTCAACCACAGCCACACAGTTGTTGCCCAAACAACGAGGCTTCTTCTTCACTAGCTCTCCAGTACTTTTGTTCAATAATGACTTCAACTTCACTATGTTTGCAGACTCAACTAGAGATTGATGATGAATAAGTACAGGAAAACCTTTTGTGATAGGAACCTTAATATTAAAAACTACTATCCTAGCTTCAAACCTTATGGTAACAGGTACTTGTTGAATGGGATCACTCAGTACATACCCAATGGAAACATTCTGCATATCTACTCCTGTCAATGTCACACTCACTTGGTCGCCAGCAAATGCCACATTAGTTGTCATTTCATTGATGCTTATATTTCTGACTTCAGCCATTTCCTTAGTAGGGCATACTAAAACCTTATCACCTTTATTGATCAAGCCATTCTCGATACGTCCAGCAACACAGAATCCTGAGCCAGTACCTTTATACACATCATTTACAGATAAGCGAAAAGGTTTTGATACTGGCCTCTCAGGCACATTGAATTTGTCAACAACATCTAGTAGGCATGGTCCATTGTACCATTTAAGTAAGCCAGCTTCGGCAGGAGGCTTCACCAAGTTCTCGCCAGTCAACCCTGAGCATGGTACATAAGTAACATCAGAATCCTTAAAACCAGCTTGTTTCAAGAAAACTTTTAGTTTTTTGGTGATCTCATTGAATCGTTCTTGAGACCAATTTGTTGTGTCTAACTTGTTGACAGCCACGGCAAGCTGACTTACTCCTAGTGAACGCACTAGCAGAGCATGCTCTCTAGTTTGGCCTCCGAAGTCAAAGCCTGATTCAAATTCACCTCTTGTAGCATCCACTACAAGTAAGGCAACATCTGCTTGACCAGCACCAGTTATCATATTAGGAATAAAGTCTGCATGACCGGGTGCATCTAATATAGTTACTCTTTTTGATTTTGTTTCAAATTGTGCTCTTCCCACATCCATAGTGATTCCTCTAACTCTCTCCTCTCCAGTTTCGTCTAACACCCATGCATACATGAAGCTCTGTTTGCCAATTTTCTTGCTCTCTTGTTCATATTTGTGCAGAGTTCTCTGACTAACTTCTCCAAGATCACAGAGCAACCGGCCCATCAGAGTAGACTTGCCGGCATCAACATGACCTATTACTACTATGTACAAATGGTCTTTCTCTGAGCCTCTCTCATTTGCATACTGAGTGTTAGCATCTAGTTTGTTTTCTTTCACTTTGGGTGTTACTCTAATTTCATCAGCTTGATCAGTCTTTAATATCCTGTCAGGGCAAGGTGATTGATCTCTGGGAGTTTGTGGACGACTACCAGAGCTACCATCCTGTCCAACTTTAAAACCTTTCACTATTCCAACAGCTTTTGGTTCTGCATTGGTAGCTATTACTTTTGGAGCTTTGTCTACTGTAGATATAATTGGAGCTTTTAAAGGATCTACAATGATCACAGGCTTAACAGGTTCTGTTTTAGGAATCTCAAGGTCTCTACTTTTTCTATTGAGTATGTCATCAAGGGACTTACTAAAGTCAAACTTGTGCTTTATAACAGTTTGTATGAGAATGTTTTCTGAAACAGTTTCGCCTATAACATTTCTAAGTTCGTCTAAGCACGACATGAGTTTGGCCTCATCTTCTTCATCGAGATTTAGACTTCGGAAGTCCATAGACTCGCGTCGCTCATGTCTGGGTTGACTCGTGTCAGCTATGCTATCTTCTTCAGGCTCCTCTTGTATGTCATTGTGACTCTGCAGAAGATCTACCTGCTGGCTACGATTTCTGTCATAGATCCACTGTGATGCGTCGCTAGGCGACATGCAGCTATCTTCTTCCACAGAATATCCGTAAACATCATCATCGTCGTAGTCCTCTGAATAACTTCTATTTCTTATATCGCGGTGACGAGCCATTTTAGACACTCGTATCAACGATCCAGATTTTACTTCACAGCAAACATACTGCAGGATAGTGAATAGTCCAGGATAAATCACACGTTTTCATAGATCTTCTGTCTTCTCAAATTCTCAACCAGTAACCACTTCTTGACGTTTTTGCAAGATGACAGCACAAGCACAGATTACTGATATGTTGCTATTTTTTTTTTTTTCCTTTTGTTCGCCTTTTCGGGCAGGCTAAGGTCTTGGACCATACCGCCTAGTCTTGAGTGCAATTTTAACATTCTTTAGTATGCATTAGAATACGGGTGTAACAGATTCTAATGGTTTTTGGAGTATTTGGCAGCAAATTGTATCGAGTCAGCCTTCCCAGTAAGCTTTGCGGAGGTAGTCAATACCTACAATAAAATTCTCCGCTCCACTATCCTGAGATCGCTTCTGTCAATGATTTCACATATTGTCCAGTTGCGTAGACAGTTGAGACACAAAACTACACCAATTTTATATCACAATATCCACTAGGAATCAATTTGCAAATAATATTAACAGCCGCTGACCTTCACTCGAAAAAATCCCGCCAAAAACTCTGATATGTAGCTAGCTAGATGACAGCAGTGTTGTCATCATGAGTGCTGTGAACAGTCAGTATGACACATACTTAAAAAAGAACGTTCGTATTTTATCTTTGAATAAATAATAAAAATAAATTAAAAAAGCCGCTGAAAGTTTGCAAAAATATAATGATTTTAAATTGGAAAATGCTATTATACTACTTTTATTTAAGTTACTAAAACTAAGTTCATAGAGAAACTAAATCCAAAAAGGACAAACAAATCTACTTTTTTGTTGTTGAACGCAACTATTTAAAGTTTCTGTTCTCCCAGCAGTGCGAAGATTAAAAGACTGATGATGAAAATTGAATTAAAAAAATTAAAATTAAATTCACCCATCAACCGTCCAGGCCGAGGCATTAACTAACAATTAATTTTCAATTAACTCTTCAATTTAATTGTTGACAATTACAGAGTCATGTCACATCGATTCGATGAATCACTTCCCGTGTGAAAAACACGCTTCGGTTTCCAGATAGCCGGTGCCGGTTAACCGGCGGCGAAGTGTATAGCCATGTACGTTAGCTTTCACAGGTACCTGCATAAAGGGTTATACATTAGCCAGATTTCACACGTACCGGCGCCCATGGCTATACATTCGCCGCTAGGTACCCGGCAACCGAGGCGTGTAAAAAGGCACTTACCTACAACACTATGCTCCGCGCTTGCAACATTTAAGTGCATAGACTACTATTATATACTTGTACAAGACTGGTACTGGGGTACTGCATGAAGTTATAGGTAAAGTCGTCTACTTGTGCTAGTCATTGGCAGCTGTCAGTTTAGTCTACGTACGCAAATCTCTGACTAGTTTAAAGTTATGTGTGTTATAACACATCAAAATCACAGTATATAGTAGGTTGTAGTAGGTTAGGTGGTGTTTTTTATTAGATTTGGAAAAAGCGGAGTGACGTGTCGCATGTATAGGTACTTTTTCAATTTCCGAACCGAGACTGATAGCGTCAACATGGTGTCAGTGTCAATTCTATACTTGTAGTATCTGTCACTGTCATTCATCAATTTATATTTCATTCATCATTGGCAATGGCAGGCTTTGTAGTTTGTCGCAAATGAGAATAAAATTACGCCTACTTTTATTTTTTTCTTTTTCAACATTGCTTAGTTAATTTCCATCATTATAATCCACACTGGGTTTCTGATCTAATTATCACAATCTACAATTATTTCGTGTTGTATAAATCGTAGGATTTCATTACCTACCAAATAAGTTACAAGAATATTGAAGTTTTAGACCCTTGACCTATTAAACTTAGTCAACATGAAGAAGAAGGTGCGTATTCAATTAGATAATCTTGATTCTAATAGCTTAATTTCTTATTCTAAACAAAAGACGTCATTAAGATTGAATAAAAAATATCTTAATTCTTATTTTTTTAATAATATTAAAATAGATTACGTATTTTGACGAATATCATAACATTTTCAGGTTTTGTTGATGGGAAAGAGTGGATCAGGAAAAACCAGCATGAGATCCATAATATTTGCCAACTATATCGCCAGAGACACAAGACGACTAGGAGCTACAAGTAAGGGGCTTGTTTCTGCATTGATTCACTTGACAAAAAATTATCAAAAACTAATATCTGAGTGTAGATGATAGGTATTATAGCAAAATGTAGGGCAGAATGTCATCTTTGTTTAGGTTTTACTGGAAATATTATTAGACATACCAACAATGTTTATCTCTGATGTATTGTTTTATCCTTTGAGTCATACTTGCACTCTAGGTGTAGGTACATAAATATGTAGTCTCCCTCTACTGCCCATGCATGCCAATAGTGATTATATAGCAACAGCTCTTGAAGCATTGATTTCATTCATCTTTAAAATAAGTGTTTGTTTGAAGTAAATCTGTACATTCATTAGAAAATTACATACTTATTCATTTGATGGTCATAAACATAATTATTATTATGCATGTATGCCTAGATTTTGTGGTCCAATCTAAATAAATATTAAAAATACTCTTTGACCTTGCAAAATCAATCATGCAAAAAATAAATAATAAATGTATGCATGTCCTTTTCAAATACAAAACAATAAGTATGTTGTTAATGTAAAGATGACATTGGCAATATTTTATAACACACATATAAAAGATAATACAAAATGGTTATTGTTTATTAATAAAAAATGTGTGTAGATAAGATCAATATTCACTTTATACTTTTTATCAGAGTAGCAACTAGGTGGTCTGATAACTTGGTAAAAATTGCTTGTTTGCGGGAATCCTCTGGATACAAGATGCACAATGTGGTGAGACTTGGGGGAGGCCTACGTTCAACAGTGGACGTCTTTCAGCTTAATTGATGATGACCAACTATTTTAGGTTGTCAGACTTAATGTGATAAAAACAATTATAAAACCAAAATTTTTGCTTCCAGTCGATGTAGAACACTCCCATGTCCGATTCCTCGGCAACTTGGTCCTTAACCTGTGGGATTGCGGCGGTCAAGAGGCTTTCATGGAGAACTACTTTGCATCACAAAGAGATAACATCTTCAGGAACGTAGAAGTACTCATATACGTGTTTGATGTTGAGAGCAGGGAGATGGAAAAGGATATGCATTACTATCAGTCCTGTTTGGAAGCTATATTACAGGTAGGTGTGAAAATAATTCAATATCTTATCTGCGAAGAGTAGAACTTTTGTGATTTCATACAAGAAACACTTAAGTGAACAGTGCCCTAGTTAGAGTAATTTATGTGGATTCAATACATTTTACAACATACACATTGACAGCAAAGTCTAGCCTACTGTTTTGTAATGTGATCTTTATGTATTATTCCATTTTAAATCACATAATATTTAACATACACTGAATCCAATTGCTATACAAATACTTGATAGTGCAGCAGGCAGCTGTAACTGGTTTATCAGTACACATTATATTATTAAACATATTGCAATTATGCATAGATTTTATGCTTAGTAGAGTTTATGACTCATTATTGCTATTGGCGTACTAGGGTCGGCAGACAAACAACAAGTGATGTGATAATTTTGAGAAAACTACTCAATTATGCTATCCTTAAGAATTTATAAAACCCTTGTCTTTGCCTGATCCAAATTGATTTCTTATATTTTTACATCTTTTCATGTTTTCTTCCTTTCAAATGTGCAGTAAAACTGCATATTATCATCTATCAACTATTTCATTCAAGCACTTAAAAAAACATAGAATTTCTTTTACAATATTTGAAGATATTGCACTATTTGATCAAGATGATATGACAATTTCATTGTTTGCCCTACTAAGAAGAAACCTATAACTATGCAATATGTTAGGTCAAAAGTAGAATACACAACCAACATTCTTTTTATTTAATTTTACATGATGTGAAATGTCACTGTGGACTAGACTGTTCCTTGAAAGTTTGTTAACACACTGACACTCATAATCAATTTTTTTTTTTTTCAGAATTCTCCTGAGGCAAGGATATTCTGCCTAGTTCACAAGATGGACCTGGTACCAGAGGAGCAACGTGAGGAGATCTTCAAGGAGAGAGAGGAAGACTTGAAGAGGTTGTCCAAACCACTAGAGTGTACCTGCTTCAGGACTAGCATATGGGATGAAACTTTATACAAGTGAGTATTGTAATGATTTAAGTATAAAAGCAATTTTTATTAAAACCTAGGTCAGCTATTCAAGTAAATGAATGATGTCCAGGAATAATTAATTGTATTATAGAGAGTTTCGAGATGTATTGGTAATGTTAATGATTTTGTTTTTTCATTAATTTAACTTTTATTTTATCAGAGAAAAATAACTCAATTTAAATTCAGAATTATTCATGACAAACGAATTGTCAAGACGCGAATAATTCTGAATATAAAATGAGTAATTTTTCTCCAATAAAAGTTTAGGTACCTATAAATCGAACTTGGAGAAACTAAAACAGTTACCCAGTGCCTAAACTACAGTTATTTTTTGAATAATTCGATCCATTCAAAAAGTGACATTACCATTTTGAAAAAACTGGTTTATAATAAATCACATTTATTCGTTTTGATAGCTTAAATCTGACCAGGGAAACAGCAAAAAAAACATAAATTTTCCTCTTATAATACTAGAAAACATCTGTACATTTTCCCTTAGTAACATAAGTCTTGGGAAAAAGCCTGCTATAATATAACGCAGTATAAACTACATAAGTCGTAACTTCTTATCGCCAGTGTGTCGGGTGATTGTGGCGTGTATGTTTACGATTGTGCACGTAGCGTTTATAATGCGATTGGTCTAAAGTTGATAGGTATGGCGTAGGTCGGGAGAAAAGCAGCTGAGTGCCTGTCATGGTTAGGTTAGATGGTCAAAATTGCAGACAGATTTTTCCATATATGCGTCATATAAAAGGTGCATATACACGGTGAATTGAAACTTGGCACTTCTTGTCAATTTCTATACAATCTTTGTATTGCCGTATGTTGCTAGGCGTGCTGGAACGTCGTAATTAACCACAATTGCGCAATTGATTGCTTGTGTAAGCGGACGTGAAGTTCGTAAACACTCATTTTCATAAAGAAAACACAGAAACACATCCTTGTTTCCTGTTCATAATGAAATTGTGCCAAACATCGTCATACATTTTGAATAAAGCAACTGTCTGCTATGTAAAGCAAATGATACTGATGTTTCTAAGGTTTACTACTTTATCATATAGCTAGCTATATTTATTTATTTTATAATGGCATAACAAACCTAGTTAGCCCTTACTTTGTAACTAGCATCATTAATAAGTAATTACTTTAGTTACATAAATACAATTACATATATATTTTGTTTGACCTGGTATGGTCATGTGATGAGAAGGGATGAAACGCTTGTTACTACATTTTTTTTTATCAAAAACCCCCGACACAAATACTTCTGTAGTTTAACATAATTTATCTAGTAGTAAACACGCTTCGAACGACAATCCAGCGAAACACGCAATTATAACAAGATATCTTGCGAAAATACCCCGATTCAAAGAGTGAAATGCGCATAACTTTTGAACCGATTTTCATAAGAACAATCTCGATAAAGTCTCCTTTCAAACAAAAAAAAATAACTATTGTTATGCCACAGACAGATACACAAATACACACCTCAAACTTATAAAACCCTCTTTTCCGTCGGAGCCGGGTGTTAAAAAGAGTTATGAATACAAATGTGGATGGACTGTGTGAGGAGTTATTTGAAAGAAAAGGCAGTCAGTGATAGCGTGCCGGTTGTAAGGACGGAATGCAAGAAGAAAGGGTGTTGCGCCGACCGAAGTAACACGGGACAGGGGCAGGAAGATGATGATTTACTGATGTACAAATTTATTATTTCCAGGGCGTGGTCGAGCATAGTGTACAAGTTAATACCTAACGTGAAGGCATTAGAGTCGTCACTCAAACAGTTCGCTGAAATTGTGGATGCAGACGAGGTATAGTATTGTTACATTTTATACATTCAGCCTTGAAAAAGATTCGCTAGGGAAAATAATTAAAACTCAGAACTGAATTCGCCAATTTATTAGACCCATTAACTTGGGTAAACTTACGCAGCTAATGTAATACAGATCAGACATTGAACATGTCACGGGGTCCCAGCGCTTAGAAAGAAAATTAGGTTCAAATAAATCTCACAAGATGGCGCGATATGCACCTATCTGTTATTGAATGTGTGTAAAATTAACAATTTCTAGAATTGAACATAAAAATTGTATGTTCTTGTTTAATCAACTCTCCTAAGTACAAAATTATGGAATATTGGGCTCTTAATTCATATTTCATAGATTATTTGAACGGATCATTTAAAATTGATGCCAATAGATGGCGCGGTTTGTGAGGCAAATTTCTGAGGCATTCCACTCGATTGTTTAAATTTGCATTGTAACACATTTTGGTGCAAATAAACTGTAAAAACGTGGAAAAAAATACTATGAAACAAACCTTCACTGTATTTAATATTCACGAACCGAGTAAACCCTTTTACTTGCTAGTTGCTGCTACCACCATCTATCTATCGCCGTGTGACCGAACGCGAGTTATGGACAAAAAAATATCGGTTTAATCAGACGAAAAACGCTAGTTACGTCGGCACGGTTTCTTTGTATGGGTTGAGGCATCTGTATGCGAGTATTATATTATTATCTGTGACCATGTGCAGTGAGTACCAGAAAAATATTTTTTTGAACTCACGGCAAAAACGAAATGGAGGGGGCTGCAGTCTTTAACATGGAGCATCTGTAGCAAATATAAATCTAAAATCATATTAAAAAATTAGTTTGAGAATAGGTACTTACTGATCATTAAAAATTACAAAAGAAAGCCCCCAGAAAGGCCTGCCTGTCACCACTGCTTAGCTAGTGTTCTATACAAACTCCTCATCAACAACTGTATTTACACTGACACTGACTTCCGAAACGAAAGTTATTTTTGCGTTTTTTAGTGTTATGCTTTGGAAGTCGGTTTATTTTTTGTGAAAATGTTTTGATTTTGGTCAAGGTTCTGCTATTCGAGCGCGCGACGTTCCTGGTGGTGTCGCACTGCCAGCAGCGCCCGCACCGCGACGCGCACCGCTTCGAGAAGGTGTCCAACATCGTGAAGCAGTTCAAGCTGTCCTGCTCCAAGCTCGCCGCGCAGTTCCAGAGCATGGAGGTAAGTACTTGAACATTTAATAGCCGACCAAGAGGATAAGATGATATGGACTATAGTCTCATGACCATTCGAATATATCAACTACTAGCTGACCCCGCTACCTACCTACCAACCTACTCACCTGCCGTACCTATCAACCTACTTACCCTACCCTACATACTCTATTCTACATATCCTACTTATCCTACCTACCTACCCTACCCTACCTACCTACTAGGTAGGGTAGGGTAGGTAGAGTTGGTAGGGTAGGTAGGATAAAAGTACAATGAATTCAAAAAATGTATGTTTGGTGTTTTGTTACTTTTATGGCAAGACAATGTTTGCTGGGTTAGCTAGTTATAGTATAGATCTGCCATTGATGGCATGATTGCTTGTTGTCTTATTAACTTTCTGGCTAATATTTAGAAGAAACTCTCTTTATAGGCACTTGAAGTGTTGCAAATATATCTTCTAAGTTCCTGTGAATGGATACTCAGCAAACCATACTACTCTAATCTGTCTTCTTGTATCTCCACATTATTTTAGGCATATTTCTAACATGCTTCTACATTATCAGTCCACCTGAATTTACTTTTTCTTAATCTTCTTGAATCACACTACAGTAAAATTAATTCCATTATATTCTTCCTTGTAGGTCCGCAACAGCGTGTTCGCAGCGTTCATAGACGGCTTCACGAGCAACACGTACGTCATGGTAGAAATGTCCGACCCCAAGATCCCGTCAGAAGCCACCCTCATCAACATCAGAAATGCGCGCAAACACTTCGAGAAGCTAGAGAAAGTATCCTCAAGCGCCCCCAGCCAGTACCAATGAAACTGTGCTAATGTGTGCAACTGTGCGAACTGTGTAGTTAATTTTATTTAAATAGAAGTTTGAGTGCGAAGCACTGGGGTCTTGCCAAAGCAAGTCAGTGAGAGTCCGTTTGTTATGCCGTGTGGACGTGGGTTAGACGTGAATTTCTTATTGTCACCAGGTTTTATTATAAGTCTGGTGCAGATATGGTTTATCAAATTTCTTGATTTCACGGTCAACAGTTTTGATTAGACGATCACACATATGCATTAGTGCATATTATATGTATTTGCATACTGTGTAATCGCTATCTGTTAAACTGGTGATCGAAAATAAATAGTCGATAAATGTTGTAGGCGTCTTTACGGATTGTTTGTATGGTCGAAATAATGTTGTTTCATCTTATTTAACATTATTTCATAGAAGTTTAAATTTTATTGCGGCAAATGCGAAAATAATTAATAATTATGCTGCGGCTCGAAAAGTTTTCATAACAAAAAATATTATATCTATTCTATTTCTTAAATAAAGTATCTATTTCAAGTACAAATGTACCCATATCATACCTGATGCTGCAGCCTAAATTAAAAATAATAACAACAATATGCCGAATAAATGGGTATTTTATTTCATTTTAAATACCAAAGTTTCAAAACACATAATTCCCAAAAACTGTTATTAATTAAGAGATTTAATTTAAAAACATAATGATAAGCTATATAAAATATATTATTACGAATTGACTAAATATTTTTGTTTTTGAGCAATTTCTCTAAAAACTTAATCTGCAACTACGCAGCCTCTATGTCACAACATAGTTCCGGCGCCTCGCACCGTAGCACAATGTGTAACAGTGTAACACGCCGTGCTACGCAACATGGAAAAAGAAGTGTCATAGTGTTACATAATGCTAAGTTCGTTCCCCACTCTCATTGCTCTAAATCTGCCCTGAGGCCTTAGTGCGAGTTTTTACTCACGCTCACTCGTGATAACGTAAACGATCTCTTATGCCAAAATATATACAAAAAAAGAGGTTTCTCCTTACCGTCATCAGACGGAGCTTATCCAATTTCAATAAAAATTGACGTTTACGTTAACACGATTGAGCGTGAGTAAAAACTCGCACTAAGGCCTCTGATATACAAAACGCACATTTTGTGCAGGGGCGTAGCTATCCCGGTGTCAACCGTATAATGAAACTGCTGATACCTCAAATCCTTTTTAATTACGGGTCCATAAAACATGACCCTCGTTTTAGGCTTCGCCGCAGTCAAGTAAAATGGGCCCACATTTTTTATTAGACTACCTACGCCACTTGTAGTGTTTGTTTCTTCAAAAGATGATGAAATGTCAGCATGTAATAAGATGTGGTGATAGAGATGTCATGGCCTCGATAACAAATGGACAGAGACAATATTTAGCTAATACATTTGTTGGCTTTAATATAAACGTATGCCACAAACTGTGGCTTTCTTGTATGACTATGTATAACATATTTTGTCGTTTTATCTAAAGTTTTATTTTTAAACATAATTTAAATATGTTTTAGTTCAAAAATATTCTTAATTTTATTTAAGTATATTATAATGAAAGCTAACTTCATAGCAGTTTCTTGTTAACTCTTAGGGCACTCGCATTTGTCCCATGGCGTTACGTATGATCGGCGAAAGCCACACTTTTCATAAATAGTGGTTGGCCAGTCCTTACGAAATGTAGGGAAAATGATGAAATATTATTATGGCATCTGCGAGTATCCTTGGTTTGCAGTTTTAGATAGAGGGAATTTTTCGTTTGTGATCGTAACATACATGTATAGTAGATACTTCTTAAATATTTAAGTAAAGTTATCACCCATCATCATCATCACTAATGTAGTTTAGCGGCAGTCATTTGTATAGCGATCCTTCGTCAAACGAACTCTTTCCAAGAGGAGCTGTGATACTACTGAAAGTGTAGTAAGTATTCTTGTGTCTAACAAAATGCTCTCATCTCAGCTACAACACAAACTATGTTCCAGCTGTAGGACCGTTAAAAGGCTGATGCTAAATCAACCTTGGGACAGGCTTCGCGGGCCCAGTGCGGGTTAGTGAATGTCACATGTCTTCGAATTTTTGGACCTAAGACATGCTGGTTTCCTCACGATTTTTCCCTTCACTAACAAATTTATTTACTCGTAATTTTACCATCGCTAACCATAATATTTGTACAAACTTGTTTAGGTAGTTTAAATTAGAATATCGCGTTGTATACTTTCATAAATTGAAGAATACAGTGTTTATACTAGCTGTAAACACCTCTTTTACATATTTTACCTCTGATTTTGCTTAACAGTGATCTTTATTTTCTTTGACATAAGGTTGCTTTTATTTGATTGCTTTTTGAAGTAAAAAATCTTTGAAAATATAATATAAAACGTGAAACGAGCCACTAACATTGAGGTGGATTGTTCCTGTGACGCCGTGCAAACAATAATAGCGCAAAGTAGAGGATTTTCTGAAAATTTTATGTATTACTCTCTAAATCTAGAAGCCTGATGTATAAAGTTGTAGGATCATTGAGTAAGACATCACACTTATTTCTTACGCCTATGAGCGGACTCATGCGGTTTCTGTTGAACTTTACCGTACTTATAATAAGGTGTAATGTTGTATGACAAAATCCTTTGCTCGGCGTCCCTCCTTGGTTTACTCCGGCCCCAATTATGTATTAAATATATTTACCTTATGTAGCTAGATTATTGTGTTAAAAGTAAAGTTGCTGCTTCATCGTTTAAATGTAAGTGTAAGTTACGTTACTGTGATTGTGTTGGGACAAAGACATTAAATTGTTGGGATTACAATTTCAGTAAATGATGTAGTTAACACGATCTCATACAAGTTTTAAACTCATTCTACCGACATTTAAATTACTAGCTTTCACGTCCAATGTTTATACTCAATATGTAAGTATCACTTAATACTTATTACTACTATCAAATACTGGCATTGTATTCCTTAGAAATATTGTATCTGTTATAGTAAGCTAAGCAAGTTAGTTTGAACAGTCTATTTTTGTTCATGTAAATTCTATGATAGTATTTATTGCAGTACAGCCAGCATACAAGACTATGTTCTATGTATCCGTTATATTTATGTTGCACAATTGTATGGTCAGCAACAATAGTTGCTGATTTTTAAACCACAAGCCTATTAAAAGATTTTTATATTACTTACTGTGTTTTGAAATTGCTATTCTTTAGTTATCTAGCTAGCGCCCTGTCTTGTGATGTCAACGTTTTTATTAATTGTATTGTTAATTTATAATGTGTACCACGTTTCTAAATTGTTCCACTAACCACCACCATTTTACCCGACCATCTCTTAATGAGGTAATGGTTTTAAATTCAACATAAACTTGCTCGTTGCAAATCGTTTCTGCGTTATGATGGCGGAGTGGTCAGAAATATATTGATTCAACCTTTTTGTGTCATCATTACTACAAATAAGCGTGTGGATGATTGGACGCCCACGGTCAGAGGTCAAGTGTCTCAATTTACTGACTGGCACGTTTGTTATTGGCGAACAAACACTTGCGTTGCGAATGGCGATCGTCTGACTAAAAATAATATATACTAGCTGACCCCCGCGTCTTCGCTCCCGTCAAAATTATAGCCTATGTTACTCGGGCATAATGAAGCTTTCCAAAGATGAAAGATTTTTTTAAATCGGTCCGGTAGTTTCGGAGCCTATTCGGTCAAACAAACAAACAAAAAAATCTTTCCTCTTTATAATATTGGTATAGATGAACTATTGATGTTTATAGTCTATTCTAAACTGATATTATGAAACATCCTTTAAAAAACTAGAATACCTATGGGAGTTAAGGATATTTTTTTCTTAATAAATATTAGCCGTGGGCGTCATCTATAACTAGCTGATGCCCACGGCTTCGCTGCCGTCAACTGGCTATCTATATATATATCTATCTAGGTAGGGTACCCTACAAACTCTTCAGCTTTATAATATTAGTATAGATGTTGATAAAAGTACTCCTTTGCAAATGAACAAATTTGATTACCATAAAAAAAGGTTATAGTGAGTCATTCTTATAAGATAGACATATGCTGTCGCGGATTTTTTTTCCGATTTTGCAACATTGTTCATTTATGCTCCGCTCCTATTGGTCGTAGCGTGATGTTATATAGCCTATAACCTTCCTCGATAAATGGGCTATCCAACACAAAAATATTTTATCAATTCCATCATTCCTGAGATTAGCGCGTTCAATCAAACAAACTCTTCAGCTTTATAATATTTGCCGATATACGCCATGTTAGTTACACATGGACGAAGCTTATCGTTCATTATTAGCTCAAAGACAAGTAGCATTTAAGTTAAATTTGTATTACTTACTAGAAAATGATGTCTTATCATGGAATGAAACATAATTATATTATAATAGCTTCTGCCAGCGGCTTTGCCCGCGTCAATGTCGAAATTTAATCCCAAGGGAACATATTCACACGATAAAAAGTATCCTATGTGCTATTCTAGACTATAATCTATCTGCGTGACAAACATCCAGATCCGTCCAGCCGTTTGAGAGTGAAGAAGTAACAAGCATACAAACACAGACACACTCACAAACTTTCGCCTTTATAATATTAGTGTTAGGGTTCCGAAAAACGGGACCCTATTACTAAGACTCCGCGGTCCGTCTGTCTGTCCGTCTACCACCAGGCTGTATCTCATGAACCGTGATAGCTAGGCAGTTGGCATTTTCACAGGTGATGTATTTCTGTTGCCGCTATAACAACAAATACTAAAACCAGAATAAAATATTTTTTTAAGAGTAATAATAAATTTTTGCCGTCTTTTGCGATAATGGTACGGAACCCTCCGTGCGCGAATCCGACTCGCACTTGACCGGTTTTTGTTATGTTTAAAGTAACGACACTCGGGACTTCGGAATGATACAATAACCACGGTAACGATGGCTTACATTATTATTTCTATATTTATAAACACTCGAGATGTTTACTGTATTTATTGTAGGCACTTAATGTATTACTATTTGATCGTAACTCTGCTAGGCTCTGTCTACATTTAAAACAATTGAAAAAAATGATTTTTTTGTGTAAAAATGTATTTTCTTAAGAGTTTAGTTTAGTTTGTAGGCTATATAATAACGAAGGTACTTCTTTTAGGTTTAAAACAGCAACTGGTGGGCCGTGGAACGAACATAATGGTTTGCAAAAATATGTAAATAAAAATAAATATCGCAGACTTCAGTACCTATGGTGGATAAATAGAATTATTTAACTCTAGAAATCATTCTATTCTGACATTAACGTTGATGATATCCAAAAGCAATAAAAACCTCGCGTAATAACAGCTGCGAACTGGATTCCTCTGATCCTCTCAGCTTCAAGGTCTCGGGCGAGCACGAAGAAAAATCACGATAAACTACAAAGTTATTATTATAGTATAGTAGGTAACTAGTGTGACCTTCGCCGTGGATATGTGGTCGATGCCTTCGCCACACGAATTATTCCATAAACAGTGGACACTGTTATACATACAGAACATTTCTTTTCAACCTAATGCTCTATATTTGAAAGAACAGAAATACAGATTTTGTTAAACCACCACCATCATTGCAAAAATTGCTCGACTAAAATATTAATGCAATAGAGATTGATGTTCTATGTAGGCAGGATGAAAGAAAACCAAACCCTAGTCATCCTGTCAACGCTTTTAGCATGATCACAACAAAATTAACATGTTCGTCGTAAATTTGAAATGACGTAAAATGTACAAGAAGTTAACAGGGCCGAGTGCACATAGCACACGTCTTGTCTTGCGCACGTTATCTGCACACGCGAAGTGAGCGTTATTTGGGTGCTCGACGAAGCAGACTACAGTGAGACTCCAGCCTTACCGCATTTAAACTCAAGGTACGTGATAGAAAGTGCATTTCTGAGTAACGGTACATTAGGATAATTAATTGTACCACCCATTATTGTATTCGTTATCCTGCTCCGTGTGATTCCCCAGCGGCAAGTGATATCATCGCAGCTCGGAGTCGAGTTGACGACTCATTGAGCTCATTCATTCGACAGACTCTGCACGTGTAGGAATCGTGGTGATAATCCAGTGCTATAATTTCGGTGTCCTTGATTTAGAACAAGGTTAGTTAAAATTTGTTTTATTCTGTGAATTGTGACGCAATCTTTTTTTCATTTAATTTAATGATTTTGTTTATAAAATCGGTGTGTGAACTAATTTTGTTTGTAGAAGCTTGTGTTAGGTATGTGGACATAACAGCTAATTGTTTGTATTAAATGTTTGCTCATTTACCTAACTTGTGAAAATTGGCACCACTAGGTACCTACATCAATGTTTTTATATATCAGTCTGTGACGTTAGATAATATTGTGTAATAGATTTTATTTAATGAAAAGTGATGGGAACGTGATAAGATATTCCATAGTAGCTACCTACTCAAATCAGGTAACTAAGTATCTATCTAGGTACTTTTACATAATGTAGGTGTTTTTAAAGGAATATTTACTTCCCTAGTACCTAGGTAAACTATTTTGTACATATACAGGAAAATTTTATGACGGAAATAGGTACATCGACTAAACATAGACGACCGTGAAACTAGCGAAACATGTTAGATAATATTATGTTGGTTTAATAAAAACTACTGGTTTAAAATAGACGTATAAAGGACCTTGTCTGTCAAATAATATGAAACAGCTCGACATGAAACAGTCATCTGTTTTCTTTAGAACGTGTTATTTTTATGGCTTTCTAGGAATGTATTAACAGTCTAGTCTAGGGTCGGTTTCTGTCTGAGTAGGTAATCACTTAATCAGTCAATAATATTCTTAATAAAGCAATACCTAGGTACTTTGTCTGGTTTTCACTCAGCTTCAAATTCTTAATTCAGAAATCGGGTGTGAGACTCATAATCATAACATTGCTTAAATTAGAACTATGATTTATCCCACACCTGACAACGTTCTGTAAACTGCAACTTATGTAGATTATACGGTATGCCGATTAGATTAGAATAGTTAGGTACCTTGTATGCGACTTATCAAACTGATTTACGCCTTGCCCGTGTCCGTTATGGCTTACGTAGACACTCAGTTTGCCAGTTGCTGGCCATCATGCATAGATGCACATAAGTACAACGGCACTGAGGTATAAAAAGCAGCATGTAGTACAACGGTACATTATCCAAAAGGCAACCTTCAGATTGTTGCCAAATTATTACCATATGGGCAAAGACAAAGACGATAGCTAACCACCCTGCCATCTCTGCTAACTATCAAAAGCGTAGTGCACCTACCGTAGGGTAGGTAACCTAACCACTAAAGGGGCAGCACAGGCCCCGTGGGAAATATTTTCAAGGAAAAGCAATTTATAACTGGGCATGCAAACAAATAGCTTTTATCTATAAAGTAAAGCAACCACGAAAGCAACTACTAATTTCCTATCTATCTATAATCTCCGAGAGTAATTAGTTTTTTTTAAAGGAGCTTTTAATGGAAGCGGAAATGGTACCAATTGCAAATTATGCAGGCATTCTCCTAATTTGCACTTGTGAATTTTTCTTGCCGGAAACTCGATTTTAAATCAACGACGACACTGAAACATGTTTGTTTTCTTTATTTCAGCCGCAGACATGTCGCAGGAAAAGCCCGTGTTCGATTACCATGAAGAGAGCCAGGGCGAGAAGCTGATGCGCAAGACCAAGGAATCTCCCTTCATGATCTTAGGTATGTCCCGAATCTTTTTATTAGATAATAGATCAGAATCAGACCTTAACTACCTGATGCAAAGTAACGAATGGGCAGAGGAGCTGGGTTAAAGTTTTTAAGTGTCTCGAACGTTGGATATGTAGGTAGGTACGAGACACCCCGTACCACGGGATCTCATTGCTAAGAAAGAAAATTTGGTTCAAATAAATCTCACTAGATGGCGCAACATTATCTGGAATTGAACATAAACATTGTATGTTCTTGTTTAATCAACTCTCCTAATTACAAAATTATGGAATATTGGGCTCTTAATCACATTTCAAAGATTATTTGAACGGATCATTTAAAATTGATGCCATAAATGGCGCATTTTTAAATTTCTGAGGCATTCAACTCGATTGTTAAAATTTGCATTTTAACACATTTTGGTGCAAAAAAAAACTGTAATAACGTGCAAATAAATACTATAAAACGAACCTTCACTGTATTTAAAGAAAAAAATATTCACGAACCTAGTAAACCCTTTTACTTACAAGGCGCTGCTAACACCATCTATTACCGTGAAACGGGATCGAACGCGATTGATGTACTCACAAAAACAACAAGATTAATCAGATGAAAAACGCTACTTACGACGGCACGGTTTTTTTGTATGGGATGAGGCATCTGTATGCTAGTATAATATTATCTGTGCCCCGTACAGTGGCGAGGATCACTTATCCATGGTATAATAACATACTCCGTATACTTCGCCTGGTAAGTTCTTCCCAGGATGGCCTAAGCCTACGTCACGATAAGTGTTACCATTGATTGTCATTTTTTGAAAATTTAGGTACTTTCTCATGTAGTTAATGAAAATAAAATAAATTACTAACTAGCTTAACTATTTAGTAACTCATGTGATTCATCTATGTTCATCTATGTCATATATATTTAGTGTTGAATTAATTTATATTTTGAATTATTAGTTCATAATTGCTTTGTTAACATAAAAAATGCATTTTGCTCGGGTATTTCAATAACACACAGTGGCAACACATCGAATTGACAAGTGTCATACTGACACCTAGCGATTTCATCGCTATTGTCGTGTCGCTCACACCTATAGCGTTGTTTCGCTCGGTGAGAAAAATACTGTGGCTGCCAAACATTTGTGATGAACCCGTGAACTTTGAAAGATACACAAGAAAAATTGTTAATTGTTCCGTAAACTGTAAAAACAGCAGTATAAAAGGCGGTGTAATATTTTTTTTCTTTTCCCAATGAAGAGACGCTATCATATGCGTGGCTTCAATATTGTAACTAACTTCACCTAAAGTAACTGGTATGTGCCTTTCATTAATTTATTATTTAATTTATATACGCGTTGTAAATTCCATAATTTAAGGCATAGTTGTGTCAATATATACGTCTTTACGCCCGAACTTAACCTAACCTAATTAGTTTTTGACTTATTTTAGTCAAGTCAAGTTTTGTGGGTTTTTGTTCCGAATTAAATAAAATACTAAAATGCAATCAATTAAAAGAAAGCAAATTAAATAAATACAAAAAGTATCAAATATGACGATTAATTAAGAATTATAAAACATTTGTACTTATTGTATTATTTTTATCTTTTTCCCCACTAAAAAAGTTTGAGTACCGCAACGCAATTGATGACGTAGTCTTAGGCCAACCACGTGGCCCAGCTGTCATGGGAAGAGACTACCATGTCTTGTTCTACCATGCACTTATCTATGGTAATAGGTAAAATCATTGATCCGAGTTGTACCTAAAAGTATATTATTTATACCATTCCACCTCTAAAAAGCTTATTTTATTCACTGAAAGCAGTGAATAAAAAGCATTTTTAATCACTGTTTTTGTGTTTGAATTTGGAACAATCCAATGTATTAGAACCTCCTTGCGCCTGCTTGCTCAAAAAAATACTCGATACAAACTTCTTGTGCAGAAATTTCTAGACTCAAACTCCTTCTTCGATTTTCATTTTGAGTTTGTTTTTATTTAGGATTTTAATAATGATTTTGATTTTAGTCTAGGATATTTATTGAATACTTATTTGAATTGTAATTCTAATATGAATTGCAATGGTGTTTAATTAATTGTAATGGTGTAACGTAACGGAGGTGGTCACCGGCCCTGAAACACAGGTGCTGTTACCTAGCTCAGGAGTCAGAGTTTCAATTTTTTTGTAAATTTTCGAAGGAAATAAACCATTTATTTGTTATTCCTTGTGCTTAAATCTTTCTTTTTCTCGTAGTCATGGTATAAAATATAGTATGCAACTCTTGAATAAAACGGATTTATATCGAGGGCCATGAATCACTCGCGTCGCTCATGATTCTAACACTTGAATCACTCGCTATGCATGAACATTAAAATAACCAGGCATCTCGAACAATGGTGGTGAGGATTTCAAAACTAAACAAAATTATGTAAAGTGAAAGAGCAAGTGTATTTCAAACCTACGTAACTAAAAACATGGTTTTTTGTTTGTGGAGATTTTTTACATAAAATTATGACTAGCCGTTTAGACGTGATTCTCATTTTAAAATCATCAACGCCCCTTACCGCAATAAGTTTGTTTGATCGTGTTAGTGACACTGCTTTTACATAATTATTTTTCGTATCGTTTTGAAATATTGGAATACATTGGTTGACTTACCCCCAGTTTCCCAGCTCAAAATTATCGGAGAATTAATGTGACAAATTGTCAAGCACGCGTTATCTGCTGTGATTGGCTGTTAAAAATTCATTCAACCAATCACAGCAGATAACGCGTGCTTGACAATTTGTCACATTAATTCTCCGATAATTTTGAGCTGGGAAACTGAGGGATAATCTGGTGTTAAGGCGCCGATTCCCTTGAGTAGCTGATTTTAAAATGAGAATCACGTCTAAACGGAGAGTCGTATTTTTTTTGCAAATGTGTTAGGTATATATTAGACCATTTTCTTAATAAATTAATCTAAGCAAATTTTGAGTTTTATTCGTTTATAATAGTGTAATTAATTTGTAAAGTTATGTCTAAAACGGAAAAAACACGACAATCGCACCAAAACCGCTGGGCGTATTTTAATGAAATCGACACCATCTCAAAGACAATTTAATTATCTACATTTTCATCTGAAACTTTTTTTTAAAGTCATAGAATAATAAGGAAAGTACAAAAAACTACTGTATTTTGGGTCGCGCGGGTGTGAAACGAGTGTGCGTTTTGTTCCCTCAAAGTCGTTTGCGTTAGTCGATATGTTTTTGTTATCTGGCGGTGACTTTAGTAATATGGAAAACCTACCTATAAGTATATAAATCAGAGTTTCACGACCTGTGCGGTAGTATGAATACAAGTCAAGAGATTCTGAAAGAAAGGTCATCGATGGCGAATAGACCGCTACTTACCTACAACCATAAAGGAAATCTCTTGAAAACTGATTGACCCCATTCTATTCCAGACACGATACGAATACCTACCTACTTACGATGAAGATTGATAGTGATTTAATTATCTCATTAGATAGGGACAGTCGAGGCCACCGGCCCTTAAATAAAGATAAAAACGCGGCCGTAAACCTTGTGACCTGCTGAGTAACAGACACATTAAAACTGAATAAAATGTTAGCAGTAGAACAAAATAAATCTATTGGATTATACGGCTTCCTAAACGTAGCTGGTTGTTTTAGTTCAGCCAGTGACTCCACTGAAACCAATCAATTTGACGAAATGAAACAATATTGGTTCAACGGCTATTATGATAACATTGTGGCAACAATTTGTTCGCTAAATTAGATCATAGTAGCGGTCATGGAGCCAGACGGCTTTGACAAATGACGGCATTGTCTTTTACAAAGTAACTAGTGTATTTTTTAGGGTTCCGTACCCAAAGGGTAATAACGGGACCCTATTACTAAGACTCCGCGGTCCGTCTGTCACCAGGCTCATAAACCGTGATAGCTAGGCAGTTGAAATTTCCACAGATGATGTATTTCTGTTGCCGCTATAACAACAAATACTAAAAACAGAACCAAATAAATATTTAATATTCCCATACTACAAACGTGTTTTTTTTTTTGCCGTTTATTGCGATAATGGTACGGAACCCTTCGTGCGCGATTCCGACTTGCACTTGGCCGGTTTTTTAAGTCATTTCAAATTTTTCTCATGGGATGGTTTTTTGATTATTTGCTTTCTTTTATAAATCCGTTACCCCACACTAAGATTATCTCCTACATCTTTTTTGCGTTTACAAACATTTAAATTCACATACCTTCACAAACAGCCAGACTAGCCATAATGCGTAATGAATTCGGCAAAGCAAAGAATTTTAACAATCGACCAATTACATAGACGGAAATCCACATCGCGTCTTTCATCTCGCATGTTATTAGTTGATGGTTTTGTCTCTTTGCCTTGCCGAATGCATTACGCAATAAGGCTGGGCAGAACTACCTGTAGGCCATACGAATATGTAGGTATGCCGACTTCTGAGCGGAATCGATCCCGCGACCCAGCACAGCAACCAATCGTTCAACCACTGCGCTAACCGTGCCGTCAAAATTTTCATCTCTATATTTTGCTGTGACAGCGTTCACGGGTCGGTACCTACCTGCAATGATTTGGGCTTTTGTATTTGGGTATGGCGGGTAAATAAAAGTCCATCAATAGATTTTACTTTACCTACATCGAACTGATGTACTAATACAGACGTGATCTTATGTTATGTGTTGTCCGCAAGATCAAATCAAAGCGTGTATTTTTCGGCGATAACTCTGTATTCCTTAGATTCCTGATGATCAGCGTTTCCTTACTAACGGTTATCATTGTCTATTTCGCAGCTATTGCCGGTTGCGCGGGAGCTGCCGGCTATGGCGGCTGGGCGTACAAGAACCGCGGCACCATGAGCACTAGTGTATTCCTCATGCAGTTCCGAGTTATCGCCCAAGGCACCGCCGTCGGCGCACTCTGCGCGGGCATGATCTACACCCTATACAACAACCACTTCAACAAACCTAAGGAAAACCTCGCCGTCTTACCGAAGTCGAACGAACATTAAATAGGAGTACCTAATTAGTTTTAGAATAATTAAGTGTTTAGAACTCTGGATGGTCTATAATATAATATAATAATATTGTGAAGACGGAAACACACGTGTCGTGGCGCAGGATCCACCAATCAAACTACTCTGTTCAAGCCTACGTCATAACACAACGAGTTTTGTAGCCAATCAACTGCGTCAAAAGGCGCCACGCCACGACACGTAAAGTGTGGTTCCGCCACAACTCATGTCACTGTGGCTATCGTTGTGTGACTGATAATAGTTAATTACGACATTATATTGGTCGCTACAGGTGTTCCTATAGTTTGTTTTTTTTTTGTGCAAGATGTGGGTAGTCAGCAACTCAGCACTCTGACACGTGATATAAAGTGTAGTGTAATATAATAACACTAATTAGTGTAAGTATATATTGGAAGTAAATAAAACCTATCCAAGTGGCTTTACACAAAGATATAACAATAAAGTCAATATTTCCATCTAGCTACCTCATGTGTACACTGCACTCAACCTCTGCATTGTTACCTCAATCAGGTATTTAACAGAAGTATACGTCGATGCGGCTCATTAAACACTGTTATCTTTCATTTCGAGGTATCAGCGGCTATCTATCAATTTCGTTACTATCGTGAGCATCCCATAGATTACCGACGTCGAAGGTCGACGATATGGCGGTAAAAGACGTTCTACTATAGAAGCTACCTATCTTTGGGCCATTATGAGCTCGGGTTCGACATTCAGGAAAGGTCATGGATGTACCCAAGCGTCAATTATGAGATTATGTAAGCATCCTGTCTTCATATAAATCCACAGCTCCTTAAGTAGCAATGCTTTTATTTATGTATTATTTAATTGTAAGTGGCGTAAAGTGAATGGCTGTGTTAATTTATGCGTTTTGCTTTAATAAACGAATATTATTGTGTGATGTACTGGAATTTTTGTTCTACTTAATTTTAGCTTAGCACCAATAAAGTTGGGAAAAGGCTGGGCAGATTGATTGTTTAACTTCATTAGGTAACCTTAACCGCATCCCAAAAAGAAAACAACAGATATTTGATAAGTGGGTACATATATTTTATTTGAAACAAATGATAAGACATTGTGATTAAATTCTAAAATTAACGACACAGATAATATAAAAATGAATCGCAAAATGTGTTGGTAAGCGCATAACTCAACAACGCCTGGACCAATTTGGCCAATTCTTTTTTTTTAATGTTCGTTGAAGTTCAAAGATGGTTTTTACGGGGAGAAAAATTCTAATAATTGCCGGAAAAAAAAACTTCAATTTGAGCTTTATTGCTATTGTATAAGCTATTTTTGCTTTGTGTAGGGTAGGGTAGGGTAGGGTAATGTAAGGTAGGGTAGTGTAGCGTAGGGTAGGGTAGTGTAGAGTAGTGTAGGGTAGGGTAGTGTAGTGTAGGGTAGTGTAGTGTAGGATAGGGTAGGGTAGTGTAGCGTAGTGTAGGGAAGGTAGTGTAGGGTCGGGTAGGGTAGTGTAGGGTAGGGTAGGGTAGGTAGTGTAAGGTAGGTTAGGTAGGGTAGATAAATGTTTGGTGTTTTTATGGCAAAACAAAGTTTGCCGGGTCAGCTAGTAATCTATAAAATTGTATCACAATACAGTAAACTGAAAGCACGCAAAGCAAAAACAATGACAGTAAATGTATGTAGACATGCCAATAATAGTATATTAATGAGGCCGGGCAAAGTACGTAGGTACATTGTTCAACAATTACATAATAGATACATATAAATCTGTTATCTACTGCAAAGCTATGTGTGCTACAATTAACTTAAAGAAGTAGGGCCACAAACTCAGGTCAAGGTATTTGTTCACAAATAGTACTACTAATATAATATAATACACTACATTAATAGCAAGCATGAAGTCAGGCAAACAACCTGAATACCAATCCATTTATCTGATAAGACTTCTGACGTCAAACTGGCTTATCCAGCTAGCTTACCAGCCTATTTGGCCACCAATGACTATGAAAATTGTCCATATTAGTATCATTTAATAATTACATAATTAAATAATAGTGACAGACTCATAAATTGCACAACTCATAATACTGACATTTTATACCAAAAGACATACGACAAAAGTCATAGGACAGTAACAGTGCATTAATATGGTTGTATACATAAATAAAACAACACATTAAATTTCTGACGATCCTTCTTATAATGTATTTTACTTTTGCTCCATGTGTTGAGACAGTCTCTTCATTCCCAATATTTCCACTATAAATAGTGCATAATATTGCCAATCCTTGTTTCCAATTATTCAAAATTGTCTGCTTCATTTTACTCTAGTGGCTGATAGGGAACCTCCTTATAGGAAGCAGGGAGCCAAAGAGAATATGCTGGACAACTGGAAACTTCCCCAAAACCTCCTTTTTGTACATTTTAATGAGACCTTGATTGATTTTGGTCCAGGAGCCAACTGCACTAATGCTCCACAACTGATTTGAATGTTCTGCAAAGGGTCCTTTCTTCACTTCCTTTATATGTTTAATACATGATATAAACATATATTCATTGTGATATTTATCAATAATGTCATCTTCCAAGAACTTAGCAGGTGGATATATTCTTGGCTGTTCAATGAGTTGTGAGCTTCCCCAGATGAAAGGTATGAACTGATAGTCATCTAAGCTCCACACCCCATGACTGCCTGCTGGTTCCATTCTGTAAGTTTTCTGCAACCGTCTAGCTATAGCCAAATATTTATTGAAAACCAAGAATACTACTGCCACATTATCTTCAGCTACTAAATTACCTATTTTATACAAACAACAGAGAAACATGACAAAAGCCATCTCATGGCCTGTACCATAGTCAATCCTTGTTGCATTACCAAAACTCTCTTCCAAATAAACTTTAACTTCAGGTATAGCCAAGTGTATTCTGATATTCAGAGCATCTTGTAAATATAATGTACTGTTCAGTTTAAGTTTAGTCAGCCAGCTTCGAAATGCAATATTACCAAATCTTTGTGGTTGTTCAATAGGTGGAAACTCATCTATGAGTTTATCTATTAACTCAAGCACATGTAGTAATCTCTTTACATTTTCTGAGATCTTACAGTCTACAGTTAGTGGCTTAGCCTTAATAGCTTCATTCAGTGTGGCTATGAAGCCAGTGTATTCCATATAAGCTTCTGATTTCTCCCATATAGCCATGTCTGTTAGTGTTTTAACTGCTTTCTCAGGTGCCAAGAACCGATGGTTTAGAGGTAGTTCTGGTGGAATATTCTCAATCCTCCCTGCTACATCACCAATAACACTTTCGGAATTCATCTAAAATAAAGGATATCAGAATAGTGAAATACAATTTTTTTACACAGAAATTTTATGCCTGTAATTTCTAGATAGATTTTAGTTAGACTGTGACATTGTCAAATCAACTAGGTACACACCTACTCGTATCTGTTTTGAATGCTGATGCATATCTAATATTATCATTTTGATTAAGCAAAAACACACGCTATGTAAAATCCACTACCAATAACATACTTAATGCCGTGTGTACGTTGACCCACAATAATTTAGCATTACCTCTGTGAAACAAGTCCGCTGCGGACACGATAAGCTTCGCTAATGAAGGTCACAGATGTCAATTTTAGTTTAACCACATGCAACCTTACTTCTTTATTTTGTATCATTACAGAACCAGAACAGTGAAAAGCTGATGTGAGCGTGACTATACTACAATCATGGAAAAAATACTAAGAGGTATTATGAGATATCGTGTTTTAGATCGTGCAAGTATGGTAAAACAGTTTCAAGAAGTAAAGGATAATCCTACGGTAAGTTTAATTTCTACTGACCTTTTTCTGAAATGCAATTATGGCAGGTTAAATTGCGAAATTGAAAATATTAATATGGGTTTGCGCACTTGTTTATATCAATTAATAACTGTTGCCGAAATATTAACGGTTTATCGGAAATAATGACCAAATTCCAAAATTACATTTATTTTGACATTTCATTTCACTCATCATTGACAATTTGACAGGTAAAGTAAAGCATAGATTAAAATATATTTAAGGCATAGCACGCACTTAATTTTTTATTCGCGCGAATATTTTGAACTCTATGAACAGGTAGAAGGAGACAAAAATCGCTAAGACGGAACCACCTACCGTGTCGTGACGTGGCGTGGCGCCTTCTGACGCAGTTGCGGCAGTTGATTGGCTACAAAACTCGTTGTATTATGACGTAGGCTGGAACAGTGTCATTGTATTGGTGTATCCCGCGCTATGCCACGCCACGACACGTAAATGTGGTTCCGTCTTTATAAAGCGCTTATTATTACACGGAATTCAGGATTCTTAGTAACTGGTCGCTATTTTGGGGACCCAATGTTCCTAACTTTTATTACACCACCCTAAATTAAGGTTTAGGGCCCTGAATACCGTGTAGTGTAATAAGCGTTTTAGCTACAGGGCTTATTACACTACACGATAATAACCTTATTTCTATCCACCATTCCGAGTCAATAGGGTCGATATTTTGGAAACCCTGAATCTCTAACAGTTATTACACTAGCTAAAATTAGAGTTTTGGGCCCTGAATACCGTGTAATGTAATAAGCCCTTACGTTCGCTTTTGCAGTTGGTCATCAATCAATGCCAACCTAACAAAACAAAACTTGCGTTCAAAACAATGGTTCAAAATGAAGTTAAAAATTCTTGTTCACACTTGACGGTAGTTAGAAAATACCGTGTCAATTTTACACACAGCTGTAAATATTCGCATTCTCTGTAGTCATTATTTGTGTAAATAACTAGATTATATCTTAATTAGCATGCCCACTAATTTACTTTACGCAAGGACTGACGGATTTAACGCGGGGTCGTTAAATCCGTCAGTCCTTGCGTGTGAAAGTACGCTCACAATAATGTTGTATTCTGTTTTCTGCTTCAGCCTAAAGCAGTGTTCTACACATGTATGGACAGCAGAATGATACCGACAAGATTCACAGAGACTAGTGTCGGCGATATGTTTGTTGGTTCGTAAATGACTTATCCTGATTTGAATAAAAGGTGTTCCTAAACAGATTTACTTGAATCCCATAATAAATACTAATTATTCTTTACTTATTTCAGTTCGAAACGCTGGGAATGTAATACCTCACTCGCAGTACTTTGTTGATGAAATGACTAGCTGCGAGCCAGCCGCCTTGGAGCTTGGTTGTATAATAAACGATATAAGACATATAATTGTGTGTGGTCACAGCGACTGTAAAGCGATGAATCTTCTGTATAAGCTTAAAAGTAAAGAAGAATCTAGCATAGTTAGTACCTATCTTTATAAATCTTCAAACTGTAATTTGTGATTGTATCAATATGTGTAGGTAATAAACACATATAAAGTGTCTATATCAAGTAAATTTTTTTAACATTAAAAAAATATCCAATTAGTTTTTACCAATTAAATCAGACTAGATTTCCAGACTGGCTTCCTACGTTATCATATCACTATATTTTGTAAAAAATAAGAAAAAATGCAATTTTGCAAATTGTGGGCAATTAACCCAAGTTAATGTCGTCAAATAAAAAGGCAAAAATATTTTCCACCAATATTATTGGTATTTTTGACGTACCGGTTCTGTCTGCGAGTGGTGATGCGAGATCGTCCTTCATGTCATTCGGCGACGCTCCCTGTGATACCTACTATAGCGTATCTAGAGGCGGCTTATGACGCTCTGTATAATATTGCCAAGATCGGCAGCCACAGTAGCTTTGCCTGGAACCAGCTTGCAAAATTCCGACGGCTCTCATAATCTATTCTCATGTCAAATGATGTCGGTACAATGCATTTTTTTTCAGTTCCGATGCAGAAATTGTAATGGTTTTGTAAAAAAGCTATTAAAACCCGCAGCCTAATTGTGTAAGTGAATTCGGCAAAGGAAACAATCTGGTTCTTTCCCAAAAACACACACATACACAAAAAAGTTGAATAAAGATTCAACTTATTTGTGTATGTGTGTGTTTGTGTATGTGTGTAACAGATTGTTTCCGTTGCCGAATTTACTTACACAATTAGGCTGCCGGTCCATTAAAGGAACGAATCTAAAATGGCGGTGCTTATCATGTTCTCTCGCTTGCACACTAGTGCCGTCTATACTCACTCACGCGCTTACCGTAGGAAGAAATAAAAACAGTCTTTACTTGCATTTGGTTTGAAATGAGTAAATAGTTTTAACTATTCGTTCTTTATTTTATCCAACATCATATTAAGGATTGCATAAGTTCTACCCGCGTTTTGATGTATCTGACTAATATAAGCTAAGCTGGTAGGTATGTAGGAAATCTTCCAAACAGGTAACTGAGGTGGGTAATGTGGGTATAGATAGATGTTGTATATAATAAATGGGTGTACGACTATAGTCCACTTTTGAAGCTGTAATATTTGAAATAAATACGGCCGGTCTTGTTTTTATTATTAAAAATTTGAAAAAAATCTTTGATTTGATTTTTTTTATGCTAACTGTACATCTGTCATCGCAAGAGCCGCCATTTTAGATTCGTTTCTTTTAATGCATCGGCAATATTCACACTATATAGAGGAATCCTGATTGACAGTTGATTTACTATTATTAATTAACATAAAAATAAACTTTATTCAAATAGTGAAATTCATTAAAAATAATCAATAACGATCTAAAAAAGTTAAAATAACAATCTCCAAAACGTACTTGATCCCTAGACACTTTTGATGTGTGTACTTACTTACACTTTTTGCGCTGTAGCATACCATAGTTATACCTTAAACCATAGTTGCCTGTATGACGTTAAACTACAAAAAATGCGTATACGTATATATACGTAAAAAATCTTATTGAAACTGTCACCCGCACCATGCTACAGCGCAAAGAGTACACACCTCTTCTTTCTGCCTATCCCTTCTGGGAATAAATACATGAAGGTTCTTCCATGATTGTTATCTTTAATTATCTGCAGTGTTAAATAAAGGAAAGTATTGCCCCATATTTCCATAACTTGCAAGATTTCAGAACACTGCAATTGTAACGTTTGCTTCCCATGAAGTAAACGTTGCAAAACATTGTTTTAGCAACATGGAATGCCGCCAAGTCGCTGGCAACATGATAAACTTTCATTGAATTAATACACTTCGTATTTTATTTTAGGAACAAAGAAGACTGTCTCCTCTTAAATCGTGGATGTGTACGCATGCTCACACGAGTTTGGACAAGTTCGTCGCTATGAAAGGTGATTTTACAAAGCCTATGCTCTTCACGGCTGAAACACCGCAACGAAAATTCGTTGCCTATATAGATCCAGACAACAGATTTTGTATAGAAGACAAACTATCACAGGTACCCCTTTAATTTAAGTCCTTATTTATGTACCTATCGCAATATACCTCCTAGACCGATAAGGGTTTAATAGCAGTGCTGCGGACTCCAATCGGGATCGTTTTTACCCTCACTCTGTAAAAGTGAGATGAAACGCCTTTTTTAATTCGTTGTACAAGGGCAAATACGACACACTACCTTTTATAGCAGAACTTTTTATGTCATAATATTATTTTGCAGAAAATCGTTTGGCATGCACTCGTATAAACCATATTAAAAACTCATAATTTTGTAAAGATTGTTTTTGTGTTTTAATTCGCTGTATGAAGCATGCAAACAAGCATACACCATGCATGCAGCAAGCATGCAGCATGCAACAAGCATACACCATGCATGCAGCAAGCATGCAGCATGCAAACAAGCATACACCATGCGTGCAGCAAGCATGCAGCATGAAACATGCAAAGAAGCATAAACTATGCATGCAGCAAGCATGCACATGCAAGAAAGCATGCAAATGAGCGCACAACAAGCATGCAAGCAAGCATGCAGCAGCCATGGTTTCTGTCACGGCTTCGGTGCTGCGGGGCTCCGGCGGTCCCTCGCGAGCTTATCGCCGCAGATGGTATTAACGCTCACCACCGCAGCTTTGGCTTGCTAGCCAAAGTCACCGGCCAGCCTCATCCGGGGTGGCATCCGTTATTAACCTGCTCTTCAGCTCGCAGGCCGCCTCACCCCTCCGCGCCTATTACACTTTAGGGGTAGGGCAGACAAGAGTACGTGGAGTCGTTTTTGCTGTGATTCGTTTCTGTCACTAACTTTTGTAACACAACTTATTGATTTTTTAAGACAGTAGGTATTTAAATTTTATTAAGTTTAAAAATTCTATTTTATAGAAATGCCTAATAAAATTATTCCAAATGAATTTCTGCCATCTTCATAATATGCCAAGTGGTATTATGCCAAATAAAATTCTGCCATCATAAAAGTAGGCCATTATACATTCGGACATACAAATATTCGGCCAAACAATAATTATATTAAATAGGTAGTTTTTATGCTGTATGAATATTCGTTTATAAATTATTTTGCCAAGTGTGTTATGCCAAATAAATTTCGGAGTATCAAGAATTCAAGATTTGGCCCCACACTATGTGTCTGTACCGTTAATTTGAAAAAAATAATACCAGTTTGTTTTATTGCGCCACGCGATAAGTAGTGATTCTTTCATGATAAAGTCTAGCTCGGCTCCTTATTTGAGCTCAAATAAGGACCAATGCCTATCCACATTTTATTTTTTAAACTCTCTACCATCATATCTAATTTATTATTTTCAGGTGAACACTCTACAACAGCTGCAAAACATCGCGTCCTATGGAATGTTGAAGAAGCGATTAGAGAAGCACGACCTCCACATTCACGCGCTGTGGTTTGACATCTACACCGGCGACGTGTACTACTTCAGCAGGCGGGCGAAGAGGTTCATCATCATTGACGAGTCATCGTATGAGTCGATACTGGCTGAAGTCAGAAGATTTTACTCTTAGTACCTACCTTCTTAATATGCAGACTCAAAATTCTCGGTCTCGAACGTATTATGCTTACATTTTCATGGTCACATATTCACAAAGCCGGCTTACACCGACATAATTGAGAAGAGGAAATCATAACGGACCGAAGTTTATTTTTATATTTATTGTAAGTTTGTTATTTGCAGAGGCAGTTATGAAGCGCCTTTTAATGTTGCTTTAGTGTTATAATGTGGTATGGTTAGCAGAAACACAAAAAATTGGATGCTGTGCGCCTGGGAGTCATTCGATGTTCCTATTATTAAAATAATATATAAATACTTCGAAGTATTGGTTCGCGTCATTCCGTGTTGTCAAATACGGGTCTTATTTATTTGTAAGCATTGAAATAATAATAAATTCTTTACAATTTTCCATAAATTTATGATAGCATAATTAATCAGAATGACATAACACATCTATATGTACTATTTACATCGAAGTTGTCAAGTTTATACTAAAAAAAATATGAGTAGGTACAGTCAGCAACGAAAGTCGAAGAAACTTCAGGACGCGGGACGTTGTTGTTTGCTTCAGGTTTATAAATAATAATAATTGAACACCGTATGAAAAAACAAAATTGATATAAAATAAAATTATTGTGATGTGTCGACTTTGGTTGATGACTGTAGGTATCTCAAGAAACCTACGCTTATTTTAAGATTGCTTTTTTTTTTTTTTTTGTACTTTAGTTTTAAGCTTTTGTTTACCTAGAAATTGTAATGTTTGTTAGTACCTACCTACATATTTTTTATATTGTGTCATGAGTTTTGTTAATGTCTTGCCTTTGTTTTCGGGGACCAAAAATATAGTTTATATCATTTTCATGCTTCAGTCTTATTAATTTAATTAGTTAACTCCCATAGCTTTTCTGTTGATTTTCGGTATTCAAGCACCTACAACATTTTAAACGGATTTTTGATCCGTAGTTAACTCAACCACGGATAATAATATAATACCAGCATACATGCCTCATCCCATACTAAGAAACCGTGCCGACGTAACTAGCGCTTTTCGTCTGAATAAACCGATTATTTTAGTCTATTTATCGCGCTCAGTTCCTGTACCACGGCAATAGATAGTGTTAGCAGCGACATGCAAATAAAAGGGTTTACTCGGTTCGTGATTTTTTTATCTTTAAATACAGTGAAGGTTTTTTTATTAGTATCTTTTTGCACGTTTTTACAGGGTCTTTGCACCAAAATGTGTTACAATGCAAATTTAAACAATCGAGTGGAATGCCTCAGAAATTTAAAACCGCGCCATGACTCAACCAATGTAACCATTAACTTATCAAAAAACTGGGCCTAAAAAAATAAGGGCTGAAAAGATCCCATCCATGCTCCATGTAAGTATTAGCACACATACAACAATCAGTGAGTGAGCAGTGCCGAAATAGCCCAGTCTGACAAGTTACAGAATTAATAAGAATGCAAGAATAACATCATCATCATCATCATTTAGCCAAAAGACGTCCACTGCTGGACATAGGCCCCTTCCAAGCGTCGCCACATTGACCGGTCCTGTGTGTCTCGTATCCAATGAATAGCAAAAAGAAAAGAATAACATAGATACTTACTTATTATTTTTATGTAAAGTAGGTTGGGTAAATACGCCAAACGTCGCCCCAAACCCCCTTCAAAGTCAAAGTCAAATATATTTATTCAATTAGGCCAATAAACGGCACTTTTGAACGTCACATAAATTTAAATTAAAATTTACAAGTAATAAAAAAAAAAAAAATCGAAGATATGACATCCACCAACCCGCACTGGGCCCGCATGGTGGATTACGGCCCATTCTCTCTCTCTCAGATAGGAGGCCTGTATTCCAGCAGTGATAACATTAAAACCGGCCAAGTGCGAGTCGGACTCGCGCACGAAGGGTTCCGTGCTTGGTAAATTGCGGTTTAGGATTTATGACGTATTAAAAAAAAACTACTTACTAGATCTCGTTCAAACCAATTTTCGGTGGTAGTTTATATGGTAAGGTACATCATATATTTTTTTTAGTTTTATCATTCTCTTATTTTAGAAGTTACAGGGGGGGGACACACATTTTACCACTTTGGAAGTGTCTCTCGCGCAAACTATTCAGTTTAGAAAAAAATGATATTAGTAACCTCAATATTATTTTTGATGACCTATCCATGGATACCCCACACGTATGGGTTTGATGAAAAAAATTATTTTTAGTTTCAGTTTCAAGTATGGGGACTCCCAAAATTTTATGTTTTTTTCTATTTTTGTGTGACAATCTTAATGCGGTTCACAGAATACATCTACTTACCAAGTTTCAAAAGCATAGTTCTTATAGTTTCGGAAAAAAGTGGCTGTGACATACGGACGGACAGACAGACAGACAGACATGACGAATCTATAAGGGTTCCGTTTTTTGCCATTTGGCTACGGAACCCTAAAACAGATTCTACCGTGCATTCGGAAAGTAGATTGTTGTTAACGCACAAGAAACACCATACTAACTCTTTAAAAAAAAAAAAAGGTGTTTTACAATATTTACATACGTACATACATTAATATATGTGAGGACGATGCACCCTGAATAGCTCTACACACTATACTACGTACAGGTATAAAGTATTAAAAAGCATTAACAGGAAAATTAATTAATTTGATAAGTAGGAACATGGGTCTCACATACTTACAAATATTACAAACATAGGTAAAATACCTAATTCAACAACAACGGAAACAGTGTGTGAGTCAACTTCCAAAAAAAAAAAAAACAATGAATACAATAACTATGAATAGGAGTATAAATTAACAAATTTGATTTTTCTACACCTAAGATTGCCCTATGGAGCAGGACCAGCATGTTTCCAAGCATTCTTATAATGAATATAATCATCTAATTTCTAATATGCTTGTTTACAAAGAGTGCTTTTAACTAAAGTTTTAAATTTACTTTCATTTAGTTTTAATATATCACAAGGTATTTTGTTATAGAATTTAACACAGTACCCCATGAAAGATGATTGTACTTTAGCTAGTCTGTAAGACGGATGATCTAACTTATCTTTGTTTCTGGTATTACAATTGTGTCTATCACTGACTTTACTAAAGAGATGTATATTTTTCCTTACATGCATAATATTTTCATAAATGAATTGGCAAGAAACTGTCATAATATTAATATTTAAAAAAAGTTCCTTATGAGATTTACGGTGACCTAACTTATATATGGCTCTGACAGCTCTCTTTTGCAATATAAATATTGATTCAATGTCAGCCGCCCGACCCCACAGTAAAATACCGTATGACATAATGCTGTGAAAGTAACTAAAATTTTCTAACAGCATAAGCGGCTGAGCTTAGCCGACCCGCAAGAGATGATAAGTGAGGACCCCATTGCAATTTGTCGTCTATAGTGATTCCCAGGAAAACTGTTTGATTTACAAAGTCCAGCTTTTCGCCATTCAATATGATATCGTATTTGGTACTTCTAACATTCGGCAATGGGAATCTACATATGGTCTTTTTTTCATTTAGTACTAAATTGTTTGCCGTGAACCAATTTTGGACCTGATTAATGGAGTTATTCACGTCATCAAGATTTCGTGACCGCCGATCTATTTTAAATATCAAAGATGTGTCATCAGCAAACAACACCATCTCCGGTTGATTTTGTAGTAATTGGGGTAAATCGTTAATATAACCTAAAAAGAGAAAAATAACCAATATCGAGCCTTGAGGAACACCCATTGTCATTTCAGACCCTAGTGAGTTTACGCCGTTTACCTGAACTTTAACTTGTCTGGCTTTTAAATATGATCTAAGTAACTCAAGGGCTGTATGTCTAATTCCATAGTGCTCGAGCTTCAACAATAGTGTCTCATGGTTAACGCAATCGAACGCCTTCGAGAGGTCGCAAAAGATTCCAATGGCGTCCTGTGCTTCCTCCCAGGCCTTAAATATGTTCTTTAATAGGGTGACACCCGCGTCAGTTGTGCAACGCCCTTTGGTAAAACCGTATTGTTGATCATAAAAGATGGAATGTTTGTTAAAATTACGCAACAATTGGTTGAGCATTAACTTTTCGAAGACCTTACTGAGAACCGGCAGAATTGACACTGGCCTATAATCATTGGCTTCTTTGCTATCCCCGGATTTAAACAATGGAACTACCTTACTGTGTTTCATGAGGTCCGGAAAAACTCCTTGCTCGGCACTATTATTAAATATGAAAGCTAAATAGGGTGCAACAGTTTCAATGATTGGTTTACACACTTTTACAGATAGTCCCCAAAGATCTTCTGTTGATTTAACTTTAAGATCTTTAAAAGCTTTTAAAATAGCCTGGGGGTTTGTATGTTGAAACTTGAACTTCGAAGGGCACGCATTTACGTTCTTTCTAAGTAAGGCAGCAGACAGTGCAGGTGAGGAGTTTAAGGCTGCTGTAGTTTTAAGTGGAATATTAACAAAAAAGTTTTAAATTCCTGAGCTACCTCTATATCTGAGTGTGTGGGGCCATGTGCAGTCGCTAAATTAAATTCAGTATTACGCTGTTTTCCCTACCTGTTTCATTATTTATTATTTTCCAGGTAGTTTTTATTTTATCGTCTGCTGATTTTATTTTATTGCTTCACTCCCAATGTTCGGCCGTTTGCACATTTTCAGCTTGCGTTCATTCAAAAGGTAAGTGGCATTTTCCCACTCGCATTGCAACCTTAGTTCATACTCTATACGTACAAACCGTTTCTATCCAATTAAGTCACTCACTCTTCGCACACTGAGCGTCAGTAGCGAATAGTAGCTTAAATAATAGCAATAATTGAATAGTAGCGATTGCGCCGTTGCAGCGTTAAGAGGAAATACGGGCGGAGAGACTTTTGAAAAATAGGTATTTGAAAAAACTATCGCTGTCGCTCTGCGAACTGCGAGCGCGTGGCGTCCGGCCGCCCTATCCATGTGTGTGTAAGTTGACAGTGTGCGCGTGCCTCCGAAACGCTCCCGGCCGCGGCCCGCGCATTTCTTGTAATCGCCCCAGTCACTCGTTACTTTTGTTGTTGTGGATTGTGGACAGATATCCAACAATATATGTTATTCTTAAAAGCAAACGCAGAAAATCTTTTTTTGGACGTGACTAATAATACTGTAGAGCAATTTAATAATGTAATTGCTAAATTTATTGGCGGAAAAAGAATTAACTTTGCAGGAAGTGGCTCATATCACATCAGACAAGATGTTATGGATTTGTAACTTCATGGAATAGCGAAGGGCTATTCATGCACGCATTCAAAAAAAAATACAGGGCTGCAGTCTAGGCCAATATACAAAAAAAATATAGAACAAAAGCAGCGTTCGAAAAAAATCACAGAGATTTACCGAAAAAGGAAAATGACGTATCCCAAAGACGGAACGAGCAAAATAAAAATAACTACATAACCTATTAAAACTACGGTCGCTTAGAGTTGGAAGAAATATCTTCTTCCTGCCTTTGGATTTATATAAATTAAAAGAAAAATAAATTTCTTGAAAGATTGCTCTCAACTAAGGATGTTCAAAGAAAAATAGTGGGGGCCAAAGCGATAATAACTTATGGGAAATCTAAAGACTAAAGGGGCTTACGGCATCGAATTTTGGGCGAATATGTAAGATGCGACCGAAAACATCGGTTATTTCACTCTGCACATCCATCTCAACATTCTCATCTCTGCTACATGCAATATCTTTTAATCAAGACAATCCTCTCAAATATTTTAGCTATAATACACAGCTTGCATAAAGGCACATGATTAGTAATCTCTTTTTTATACCCCTCCTTAAGTACGGGTGAAATAAAAACAGATTTCTATAATATGGGGACAACACCTTGAGTCAGACTTCCAAATACCAAAATTGAAATAGGTAGGGCAATGCCAGGCGCGCATTTAGTTAGACATTTAGATGATATTATTAAGTTATCAAGGCCAGCACCTTTAGTTGGATCCAAGTAACAAAGTAAACCGGTCACAGCATCAACATTCATTTTTATGTGACAAATGTCATGAGAATCGCCCACCACCCCGGTGGCAGATGGGAATAAAGGAAGGTGGCAGATTTCACTAAATAACTCCCATCGACCACCGGGGTGGCAAACGCCACTAGTTAGTGCCATCCGCCACCCGGTGGCAGATGGGAATAAAGGAAGGTAGGAAATTTCACTAAATCATTCCCATCGGCCACCGGGGTGGCAACTGGGGGGTGGCCGATGGGAATAAACCTATAAAATCACATCAAATAACAAGGTCAGTAATTTTTTCAGATTCCCGTAGTAGTATTCAGGCATTAAAACAAAATCAATTTTATAGTAAAATCCATAGTAAAATCATTGTAGATATTAAGAACTTGTTATTTGATTGTTCCCAAAACGGCTTGGACATCGAGATAGCCTGGATCCCTGGTCACTCGGGTATTGTTGGCAACGAGTGCGCTGATTCGTTAGCAAAGCATGCCACATCGAATCCGCTTGATCGAAAGCACTACGTGGTGCATAACTATGATTTGCGGAATGGTGCCAGACCCAAGTTATTTAACTCGTGGGCTGAAACATGGAAGACGACCTCTAAATCCAAGGGCTTCTATTATGCCGCTATACAGCCTGAAATTCAACGCAAGCCTTGGTTTTTTAAATGTCCTAAATTGTCGAAGAGAACTGTTTCGTCACTGTGTAGACTGAGACTCGGACACTGTTGTAGTCCAGTGTTCCTAAACAAAATTCATGTCCGGGACAATGCACTGTGCGAGTGTGGTCTTGAGGAAGGTACTTTGGACCATATTTTCTTCTCCTGCTCCAATAATAAATCCTTTGACCTCTACCAAAAAATTTTCAAAATTAACATTCCTCTCCCAACCAACTTCTATTCCCTCCTATGCCACTTCTCTCCTAAACTAATCCATATTTTGGCTACTTTTTTAAACGAAAATGAGTTAAAATTTTAATTGGTGCGTAACGTGTGTGTAAATAGTATATATGTAGTAGTTTAGGTCTTGTATATAATCTTGTAAATTAGATTATGTGTTTTACTTACCCTTGTGCTCGTTTTAGCGATTAGACTAACACCTATCACAGAGAACAAAGTTCGACGGCCGTCTCAGTAGCTGCCGTCCCACGTGACACTGGCAGAATAGTCAAAACTGGCTGTTGCCAAAAAAAAAAAAAAAAAAGGAAATACGTCTAGAAACTAGTTATTTTGGTGTTCTGAGTGTGGACATTAATAGGAAAATCATGCCCTCGTATTGTTTAAAACAGTCTGGTATGAGAAAAAACAAAAATCAGCCTAAATTGACTGATTAAAATATAATAAGACTGATGGAATTTTTGAATATTATTCGAACCTGTGTCATGTTTGTATAGCATAAAACGTTATTATTACCCGACTGCCGAAGGAGGGTAATGTGTTTATCAGTCTATGTATGTATGTATGTATAAGGATATATGCATTTATGTATGTATGTATGTATGTTTGTTCCTATGTGGCGTTCCAGAGACCAAACGCGTTGGCCGATTTTGATGATTCATACGTCAATCGATTCGTCTTAATCCTGCGAGTGTCATAGGCTACATTCAAATTGGTTAATAGAAAAATGGCGGATTTTGGGCGCCATATTGTAGGGGCCCAATTTTTTTTTTCTTCCATACCCATCGTGTGGTGTATCAAAATAAAGGGTTTTAAGAGGTGATTTCAAAAATATATAACACTTATATGTTTAAATGTATCTAATTCGAAAAAATCTTAACTAAAAAGTTATAAATAAAAAAAGTTAAATCAAAAAATCAAAAAACCCGACTGCTTCAAAAGCGAACTAAAAAGTCGTAAACAAGGAAAAAATCATGCTGTGCAGGAGGAGGATACATCTGGTTTTGGTCAGCCAGCTCGCGCGTATGTATCCTCCGACTGCACAGCATGATTTTTTCCTTGTTTACGACTTTTTAGTTCGCTTTTGAAGCAGTCGGGTTTTTTGATTTTTTGATTTAACTTTTTTTTTCTATATTTCTTTGCATTGTTTACATACAATAATTATTGACAAGTAAGGTTAGTGATGATCGATGTTCGCATACGATAATCGATAATAATCGATAATATCGATAAAATTTATAGTATGTAAAATACATTGCAATGATATTTTAATCCACAGATTTCCTGGAAACGAAATTTTAAAGAAGAAATGGATAGAAGCTATTGGTTTTGAAAATACAAACCCTAGACATAAAATGTGGCATATCTGCTCCATGCACTTTGAGGAATCTTGTTTTAACAGAACCCTCGATGTGATAAGGTTACCTGATGGCGTAGTGCCCACATCGACGTTACTGGTATGTTTTTAAACAAAATTTGCAAAATACAGTAATTTCAACACATCTTGTTACATACTTTTTTATTGACAGTATTTCTTTAAATGAATTAAATATGTAAATAAGTAATAGAATTATGCGACTTTCTTTTTCAGCCTAGGCAAATATGTTCCTCACAACAACCTACTTATATATATATGTTTATCTCACAAAGAAATGGGCTTTACTAAATCAAAAAGTGAGAACTTTAAATGAAAAGGTCCGGAGATGTGATGGAAAGATTTCTAATATTATTCAAGACCTTAAGAAACTTAAATATATCTATAATGAAGGAAGTTTAATTCTAAAGAAAAATTTAAGAATATGCAGAAGGATTTCGTAAAAAGCAAATTGCCAAATCTAAAGGCCTACTTTAGAAAAAAGTATTCTGAAGAATTAAGAAAATTTGCCCTTACGCTTCAATTTGTTTTAGCCGAAAGCGTATGATTTTATAAGTAATACCGACAACACTTGTTTGAAACACTCGCACTTTGAGCATAAGGTACCAACATGTTAATGCCGAACCTGGCTTTATAGAAATAAATAAAATAGTGAATTTCAATAAGTTAATTTTGTTCAAAAATGAATAAATGTCTTTTTTACATAAAATATTGTTATTATTTTACATAAATTAAGTTGTTCGAAAAGTAGGATGATAACAAAATATTATTATTTATTTACTATAAGAAGATGCATTTACCCTGCAGTGGGACAGTTACAGGCTGGTATTATTTATTATTACTACCCCTTTGGCCTATGTCTAGTGGATTGGGATAGGCTGATTTGACTTGATATAAAACAAAATACATTTTAGTTTTTAATGGGTTAGGTATAGGGACGGCCAAAAATCGTGAATCTAACGAAACAGGGCGATATTTGGGGCTTTTTCTAGCAGGTCAAAAGAAAAACATCTCCCACTATTCCCAAAAATCGCTATTTCGTTTGATCCACGATATATTTTTTGCCCTCCCTGTATATTACCAGTCATACAATACTCTATACCCTTAGCCACTTCGGTTTCTATGGGCCTGGTTTGTTCATATTATATTGTTATTACATTATTATATCGTAGAACAACAACGTAAACAATTTCATGAAGGTCGATATTTACATCGATATCAGCTGCGCATGTTTCTCGCAGTTACAACCCTACAAGGCAGCCATTTTATGCGCCAGATTTTTGTAGGTATGCACGCTAATTTCGTAGGTATGGCAAGTCCATAGGTTTCTAAGTCAGTGGATCCTTCAAACAAGGAACAGAAAAAACAGTGGAAATGCAAAGTAGGCGTGGCACGCGTGACACTAATAGGCGCTTCCACGCAAACTTGATTCTAGTCGTGTTCTAACATCGCGTCGAGTTGCTAGTCTCGCGACAAATTTATATTTCCGTAACTATGCCGTTTCGTTCCATTTTGGAGTGCAAAAATGATAGTAACTAGGAGAAAGAAACTTAAAAATGGAGGTGTTTCGTATCATCGATTAGAATGATTTTATTTGTTTTCTTATAAAATATTAGTAAATTTCAATTTACTAATAATTTAATAGAATGTTAGTTAAAATCAACCTTACACGATTAACATATAGTATATTTTGGATTGAACGTTTTCACTATTTCGTTCTCGAAAGTTCTTCGCTACTCAATTAGGGATGTAGTCGTGTCGGGTATTGATTTTGTCGATAGATATCGATAAAAGAAAATAGGAACCCATATTTTCTTTTATATTAGGTGAATTAAATATTTCCAAAATAATTGGAAGTATGTTGTATTGCATATATAATTATTATTGCAATGATTATACCGGCTGTTTACCTACCATATCTACTCTACTACCTACCTACCTACCTACCCACTAGGGTAGGCGAACAGTAATTCATTTTTATGCATATTATTTTATTTTTAAATAATACTACGTCATTCATCCTACAGTTTTACTGATCTACAAAATAGTGTATTTTTTTCTAATTAAGATATCGGGTATCTATCGATATCGATAATGTAATTAAAAATGCAATGTTACTTCCTTGATTGAGTAGCAGTTGATATCGATCTATCACACGAAAGTCAACCTTACGCTAAATGAAATAAAGTTTATAATTGCAACCACTGAGAATACCGCCATCTATGGGTGGGTAGCGAAATTTTCTTGCCAATCGAATCTAGTTTGACTTTAGATTACAAAACGTCGTGAATACTTTCTACACTCACGCAAAATAAATCCTATTTATATAGTGTGAAGGTTGTTTTCCAGATGTAGGATCTCTGACTTATGCTAGTTTTAACTAAAATTAAAACGACAAATCAAAGGATCGGCTTATTTGTAGTGCATTATATGATTATCAGTTTATATGTGTGAGTTTGGCGACAAAGGTTCCCATAGTAATTTTGCTGCATTGCACTTCCACTGTTTTTTCTGTTCCGTGCCTTCAAATGACAAGTTAACCAAAAAAAATTGGCGCAAAAAGTAGATTAAATAATGTAACGTCTACTGAGATTGACTGAATATAACAAAAAAATATCTAATAAATATGTTTGATTTATATGAACATTACTTTTATAAATATTATAAAAATTGTGGGGCATATGTGGGGAATATTGACAGGTTTTTGGGGAATCCTTTTCTACTTTCTACCTCATTGAGGAACCCTGACCATGGACATCGGCAACAGCGTTGCCAGAACGTAACTTTTGTTACATTTTACGTAACTTTTGACCGTCTCACGTAACCTTCATGTAACACGATTCAAAATGTAACTTTTAGGACTTACTAAAAATATTAAAATATTTGCCCGCAAACAAAAAATAATCGTGAAATGCGTCCCCATTTATGAAAGCTTTTGTTCGTCGTGTTGTCGCACGTGTGCCCTGACTTTATTCACTCAATCACTCACGTGTATTTCTAAATCTTCCATCCCGCTTACTCCGGCGAGCGAGTGAGCGTCGTAATTTGTTTGCTAAAGTTTTATTATCTCCAAAGAAGAGTAAAATAAATAAATACGAAAGTTAATATCTGTGGCTGTAATTTTATTAAATTTATTTCGTCAATATCGTGATTGGTTTGTTATCGACTTGTTTTTGCTTACAATACTTGGTTAGTTAATGATATATGTATTGTAGTTTTAATTTAATAATCACTTTTTTAGGGAATCAGTAAATCAACATCAATGTCGTATTTGCAACTGAAATAAGTTTATTTTTGTATCAATTATCAACTAAATATCAAGATTATCAAGTCAAATAGCATAATATATGTGTGCCATGCACTGCACATAACATCAAGAAGTTCATTTAGCTATGTATTACTCATTGTTAAGTAACTTTGGTTTCGTTTACAAGAACTAGAGTGGGCTGAGTACCGACCGGCCGGCGTAACATAGATTTGATTATGTTTATCGATCTTTTCGCTAATACGACCAAGTAGTAAGTAAGGTACCTAGCTACATAGTTGTTTCTAGTTGTAATTTGAATGTTCTAAACTAAACGCAACGTGGTAGACCCGAGGTAGACGCGAGGGAGGGCCCGCCCGCGTGAAAATTCAAATAATGGGCGCGATCTGCTAACTACAAAGTAGAAAAAAAAAGTCAAATTATAGTATTTTATTATTTTAGTGTCGTTTTCCACATAAAATAAGGTAATGTAACTTTTCTCGTGAAAATGTAACTTTTTGAGATGTCTCATGTAACATTTGACTATCTGCCACTGGCAACACTGAGTTTGACAGTCGTGACCTTCAGCGGTTTTGACGGTTGTTTTACTGAATACTGTTAAACTATCAGAAAAGTTGGTGCATACCTACGTCACCTGATGTTACATCCTTTTCCATTGATGAAAATCATTAGAGACAGAAATAAATTAGACGTGACAAGCAGCGAAATCATTGAGTCAGGATTTTTCTTTCATACAGTAGCAGCAAGTAGCAGTAGCCGTCACACTGTGTGTAAGTGTCCATGTGTAATTGTGATGCAATCTATGTATATAAGTGTTTTAAGTTATATAATTTTGTGAGTGGAATTATTCACAGATAAGTCTTGGATAATAACAAATCAAGATCTCAGCTGTGACCTTTTTGTGTGATTACTAATGTTATGACAATAATCTTGACATGCTAGAGCCAAAATAATCTATTAAAATTGATTTCGTTATTTAAAATATCGATAATGAGAGTAATATATTTTCAGGCAAATATTTAAGAAATACAGGATGGTGATATCTTATAATTTTATGACACGGTTATTGTATTTATCATGTAACTATTTGTCCCTTTATTTTGGTTAAAGGTTATGTATTTAATGTTTCAGGTGCAGAATGTCTAATCCACAGCAAGTATTTGACTACAGAGATGAATCTCAATCAGATAGGCTTGCACGGAAGTCTAAAGATGCACCTTTTATGATCATAGGTAAGGATGGTGATATTTTATTATTATTTATTTTATATAATTAAAATTATAATCTCAAGTCCAGTTCAAGTCCATTTATCTTAATATATATAAATCACGTGTCACATTGTTTGTCCGCGATGGACTCCTAAACTACTTAACCGATTTTAAATAAATTTTGCACACCATGTGTAGTTTGATCCAACTTGAAAGATAGGATAGCTTACACGTGTTAGTTACACTATTTATAACTCAAAGAACGGCTGAATTTATTTGGCTGAAAATTGGTGGGGAGGTAGCTTAGAACCAGGAGACGGACATAGGATAGTAGGGTAGGTAGAGTAGGTAGGGTAGATGAATGTTTGGTGTTTTTATGGCAAAATAAAGTTTGCCAGGTCAGCTAGTAGGTATATAAAACAGTACCTACCCAAGTAATAAATGACAATCATTGGAAAAGAAGCCTTCTCATAAAATTCATGCATTTTTAACTGTTTCAGGTATCTTGGGGCTTTTGGGTGTGTGTGGTTTTGGAGCATACAAATACAAGACGAGGGGTAAAATGAGCACCAGTGTTTTCCTAATGCAGCTCAGAGTGGCAGCCCAAGGCACCGTAGTGTCAGCGCTAACTATTGGATTAGCTTACACACTGGTGAGGGACCATCTACTAAAAGATAATAAGAAAAAAGAATAATTTGAAAGAATAAATTGAAAAGATATTTTAGAAAAATTATATAGGGAAACTTAGTTAACACTTCGATACCATACTTACATGATAAGAAATCTCACAATTCAATCTCAAAACAAAATCTTACTATTATCAGAATATATGTAGCCATACTAATTTATTTTAAGTTTCCCTAGCTAGTATAGTTTAGGAGCTAATTATGTTCTGTGATCATTTAGCAGGTATTAATTTACATGTATGTAATATGTTATTTATTGGTTAAGTTATTACATAGTGAATAGTGCTCATTTGTCTAAATTTGTATTCTGTTGGATCTCTGTCAAAAATAACTTTTTTGCTGCCAGGAATCCAACACATGTTTTAGAACCATGCAAGTCCCAAAATAATAATTTGTCATTTTAATGGACTGTAACAAAAAAATATTGTTTTGTTAATATACATCCCTATACCAAAGGTATCTTAATTAATACAAAAAGAATTAATATTGCTGTATAATAAATAGTTTGCTAATCTCGAATATAAATATTAATATGAATCTGTACTTAAAAGATCTTATGAAATGTTGTGTATAGTTGACAAGTGTTATTGTGAAAGCAATAAAAAATAAATGTTGTGGTATATTACCTTGCTGGCTATTTCTTGAAAAATAAAATTGATAAAATTTTACTCATTGATTTATTCAAAATATACATCAAAGTCCAAACAACATCATTACAATATAATTATAAGTACATAAATATTTGCTTCATTTTATTTTTCACATAAATAATAATTATATTAACAAGTGCTAACAAACAAAAAAAATATTTTCAATCACTTTTACTAGAGTCAGAATTCTTTTTCAATCTCAAACTAAAGGTTGGAATGGTCAAGTCATCCTTGTCGGATGTGGAATGATTTTTATTGGAATTTGAAGTCATTTTGACTGACGATAGGTCATCGGCGTTACTGAACAAGCCGTTCGATAGGTTTGAACTGGAGCTCGACCGGTAGGTCAACGACTTGAATAGCTGCACGGGGGTGGAAGTGCGCGCTCTATTAGTGCCGCTGCGCGCGCTGTCTACTGAGCGCTCATCGCGATTTACCTGCGACGATTCTTTCATTTCCTCAGGCATTTTGGTTTCAAACAAAGAAACAAATTCCTCTTGAGTATCATTAACATTAGATTTATTAGTGAAGGTAATCTTCTTAGCTAATTCATTTCTTAAAAATTCTTTAACAGTTATTGAGTTTGAGAATGTAGTTTGTTGCTCCGCATTTTTTGACTTGTTCACAATATTCTTATTCTGCGTACCACTCTTATTACATACATTCCCTAGAGATGAAACCGAATCTGTTACTAGGGCTGGAATTTCCTGATGGCCTTTCGTTTTAAATTGAGATAAACTAGAACTAGAAGTGTTTGATGATGACGATAAAGCTAAACGCTCCTTAGTCTTTTTCAAAGTGGAGGATGCCCAGCCCATTCCAAGTTTTTTAAAAGCATTTTCTAGGTCAGGGTTTGAAGAAAAGCTCAAAGTATCAGACGTTTCGCCAATATTTTCCTTATTTTGGCTGACAACATTCGATCTCTTTCTACCTCTGCGTGCTTTTGATAAAGCTAACATGGATAACGTAGACTCCGAAGAAATAGTAGTAGAGTTAATATTGGACGCTGTGTCAAATTTGAATGGTTCAGTTATAATATTTCGTTTCAATAATTCTGCTATTACATCTGGTAAACTACCATCGGAGTGTAAAGAGCTAATGTCATCATTAATAGCATCGTCTCTCTGTACATCATCCAGATTGGATCCTTCATCTGGTGGCTCCATGTTGTATTGTTTTGCATATTCTTGAATACTAATAAAAGGCTCCAACATTATCTCGTTAAACTGTTTTAAATCTATCATTTGGAATTTAGAATCTTCTGACGATTCGGTTGACGAAAATTTTATTATTTTTGATAAATGTGTTTTTGATGACTTAGTTTGAAGCAAGTCAGGGTTTACCGTGGATTCTTTCCGAACTTCAATTTTCCTGTTATCATCTAATATTTTCTCCTCAGATGATGATCTGTTAGAGTTGTTGGAAGCCTCTTTAGCATCGTTGCGCGATGACTGATTTTTTTGTTTCGTACTCATAGGAGAGTCTACTTCTATAACAGTTGATAATTCGTGCGGAATTATGTATTCTTGACCATGTTTTAAACTACGTCGAGATAACGCCGGTGGTGGTTTTGGTCTACTTTTAACTAATAGTTCCGCCGTATTAGTAGATACATGTTGAGACGAATCTAATTTTTCAACAGACTTTGGACTTTGAGGTAAATTCAACACCGGTGCTTTAAAAGCTGGTTTGGGAATATCTGTCAAGATATTAATATGCTCTGACTGCAAAAGTACCTTTTCGATAGAGTTTTCCTCATCCGGAATAGATTCAGGAGATTTAGTTTCCAGCCTCTGTGAAACATTGTTAGGTTCTAATGTAATAGGGCTTACTAACGGCTTATCAGAGTGCGAGTCAGTTGATTCAGCAGATGAAATTTGACTATAAGCAAGTGATTTATTTTTTCGTACTTCCTCTAATACTTTCGCAAGGTTCGATAATCTTTTTGTACATTTTTCGGTCAGGTCAGCAATTTTTTCCATATTTTGCAATTTATCCTCTGCCACTTTCATAAAGTTAATATCAGTGTTAATATCAATGTTTTGTGTGGTTTGCGTAGACATGCTCACGGGAACGTCTGTTGAATTGAAGTGACCACTTGACTCAGAATCAACCGTTGAATACGTTGCCGTTGATTTATGGCGCTGCCATTCTGTTTTGTTTTTCTTTTTTTTAACAGAATCAGTTTTGGTGCGCGTTTTATCCTTTTCCGTTCCTGTAGAATGTTTTGCTGTAGATTCAGATTCATTGAATTTGGCGAATGGCTCCATATAAACCTGCCTCGGTGTTGGTGGGCTTTTGCTACGTGTATTTCTACCGATGTGACTTCCAGCCTGTCTGTTTTTTCCTTCTGTAGATGACTGCGATGCAGGTTTTTTGGGCTTTTCCTGTCCTGATTTAACATGTTTTAGTAAGTGTTTGGAAATATTTAAGGTCTTGACTTTGTGCACAGGTTTTTTACGGGATGTTCGAGATGAAGAGTATTTCAGATTTTTCTTGATATTCGAGTTATCACCCACTGAATTATGAAATGAATTTTGTGTGTAATTTAATCTGTTTGTTAGTTGTTCCTCCACGATTTGCCGTTTGAACATTTTTTTTATTTGTTCTAAAGATATCGTATTCAATAGGGAAGTTTTTCTTTCATCAACATTAAATGGGACATTAATTATTGAGCTGCCTGGAGTGCCTACCGAGCTGCATTCTTGATCTGCTACTTCAACTGCTTTAAGCCCCTGTCTATTCAGAGCCAATAATTTATTTACGTAATCTCTAACAATTGGATTTAAGCGAGAATGGTCCGGTTTTTTATCCCGACATGAACTTGTTATTTTATATCTATTTCTTGAGGTCAAATCTAAACCGAGGAGTGTATTAAAATTTCGGGACGAGCGATAACTGTCTGCTGAGGGTATTTTGTTTCTATGACAATGTCCTTTATGATCAAGTTTTCTATGATTATTATGTGTGCATTTTGGTTTGTCATTTGTTGCACTTTTGCAGGGCATATTTCTTTCTTTCAGACCATCATGAGCTTCTTGTCCTTTAGAATTAGTATTATTTGTCGGTGTCATATTTTTTATATTTGTATAATTTTTCTTAGTACAATAATTCTCCGGTACTTTGTTTTCTCCCTTTTTAGCGATCATACATTTCCGGCACGTGCAGTCAGCATATTCTTCGCGATATTCCTTTCCAATTAGTTCCATAGTATGTATTGGATCATATGTTTCATCTTCAGTCGTAACAAAATCATGTCTTAAAAATTTTGGTAAAATCATTTCTGGCGGGCTCATGTATGCTGTAGAAGTTGAGGAACTCATGTGAAAGAAAACAGGTCTATGAATCGGAGAGCTTACGGTAGTTTGAGTATATGTAGTTGTCGACGGTCGGGGGAGTTGGTCTACTTTTGCACCTTCAGATAAACGTGTAGATATGCCCTTTTCACACGTATTTTTTTTACTCTCTGAAGTAGACTGTACTAAAAATATATCATCACTTCCTTCAGTATTAGTTTCAATGTGATAATTATCCTTATTATTCGACAGCTGGTTTGGTTCTTCAGACAAGACATTTTTGGTTGTAGGTTCAGGATCAGGCAGAATCTTAGTGGCCTTATCAACGTCACTCAAAACTTTGCTCATGTCTCCGTCAATAGTTGGCTGCACATCGTTCACGACGGTCTCGCGGCTAACAGGCCGATTATTTTCATTACTGCCATTATTATTTTGCCTTCCCAACTGTTTATTTTCTTTGGGCACTGTGTTGTCATCAGGTGCTTTATCTTTTTTTCGAAGCTGTATAACCACTTCGTAAGCATTATTATTAAGAAGCCCAGAAGAATCTATGAAAAATTTCCCTGCTGCCTGCCCAGTTTCGTCAACGAGTTTAATATACCCACCTTCAGATGTAGTACCTTTGTCGTTGATAGCTGTTATAAATGAGGTTGTTGAAGGCACAACAGGCGATTGTATAGCTGGGGGAGGGCTTCTCGCCTTTTCTTTGGATGCGCTGGGCCACTGACTGTCTTTAGTTGTCCTAAAAGTAATAGTTTCATATTATGAATCAATTATGCTGGCTTTTCCTTAGTAGAACTTAAAAACTCAAAGAATGTTAAACACTTACGGCGTTGGTGCAGGACAATCGCCGCTTTCCCAATGTAGGGCAGTCCCTGGAAAAATAATATAAGATGATATAACATCGCGCACTCCAATGGAATACTACTACTGGGGGGTGAACACAAGCTCTTAGAGTAAGGTTATTTTGAGATCGAGTAAGTGACAGATGTATACAAGTCAGATACATCTGTTACCCCCTAGGTCAGACAATAAAATACCAACCTCTATTACACTGTTGACTTTTGCATGGACTCTTGCAGTGACATGGTCGACGATGCATTTCTTCAGAACGTGCAGCTGCCACCTTCTCACGGGCGTCATAGTACATCGACGCGACATTATCCCTGTAAAAGTAAATTAATTTGGTTAAGGCCCATCTTCAAAGCTTAAGCAGCTGTCTTTGACACGGAAAGGTTTTTAGGACAGTCTTAGAGTGAAGTATTGTTTTAGAAATCCGAGGAGAGTCTTGGTTTTGTTTCTATTTAAACTATAGACTACAGTAATATGAGCATACAATACAGTACTTAAGATTTATTACACTATTAAAACAAAATTTAATGACATGAATCATATTGTTAACAGCATTAATAATTTACCACCAAGGTTTGTGAGGAGTGGTGGACTGCCACATCTCAAGATTAGTAGTGCAACAACTCATCTTGTAGCCTGCCCTGCAGAAGGATAGAAATCGGTGACAGTAGGAAAGGAAGAGGAAGGGTAACAGTAATGTTATTAGAAAAAAACATAGAATCTCACCCCTGTTCCTCCACCACTTTGTAAATACCTGAAAATTTAATTTAAATTATTCATACAATAAAAATATTTTGTCTTTGAATTCTAACAGTATTCTTCTAGATATCTAGACGATTTTATGAGTCAAGTCAAGAATGTTTTAGGCTTCCTATGGGTTTCACAGCTCATTAGCCTTAGAAGACAATTAAAAAATTTGAGCCATTGAATTTATGAGATGCCTAATAGTGCTCATTTCTGGAGTGCACTAAATTCAAACAAATATAATAGTTACAACGGATCTTTGTGTCACTTGGCTCTGCCAACCGTTGCGCAAGAAACAGTTTGTCATTGAGTATACTGCATAGAGTAAGCGAGATAGGACTATGCGACAAACGTAAGCGGCGAGTGAAAGAGGTAGTTATACAATGCTATCTCAACATTGACACAAAAATAGCTGCGCGATGCGTGTGTGCTGAGGTAGTGGCTTGTTATAAGTAACTAAGTACCATGTACTATGGAGATATTGGTTTTTAGTAGATCTAATAATAGTCCACAACACTTTATAGGCTAAGGTGTAGACAGGTAGGGGGACAGCTAGTATACTTATAATAAAAGGAAATAAACATACCTTCCTTGAGTTGTTCAAAAGAGACTGCATTTTCAGTACCCTTGCTAGTAGAAACATGTTGGGTTTCCTGCTGCTGACCTTTTCCAATACATGTCAAAGATTTTGCTATTTCATTCAAAAGCTTAGTTTGTCTTTTTGACTTTTTGTCAGTCTTTGAATCCAACACTTTGTATATTATAATTCTCTCGGCATCTGATAGATTCTGATTGATCTCTTTAGCGTTTCTATGTTTCCTTTTGGGTTCAACCCTCATATTTACTAATGAGCTCGTGTCTGAGGTAATGGAAGAGCTATCAGAAGAGTCAGTGGTATTCTTATCTATTAGCACAGTTTCAATTATTCTTTTGCCAGGCAGTTTGTCCTGGGAACTTTCTTTAGTTGGGGGCGTGTGCTTATGACGTGACCTGTATTCGTGGTAACTATCAACTTGGCTAAACTTGACACTGTTACCAGACTTCCCCTGTTTCACTGTGTTCGGGATTGTGTGGATGGCAAGATTGCCGTCAGCCTCGGGGACAGGCATCCAAGAGTATTGGAAGTCACTGCTGTCAAAATGATCATTTATGTCTTGTTTTACAGGAGATGAAGATTGCCTGCGACTTTTCTGGAATAAAAAGATTGTTACATTGTACTTAAATCAAGTGAATTTAAAACATTTCGTGTTTACATTTGATTGAGTCTAATGGAATATTTACCGAACAGTTATGTTTTTTACATTCTTTTTCAATTTTTTTGTATTCTTGTTGCATCTTCTGCTGACGACTATCATGCTGCATTTGCTGCCGGCGCTCATCCATATAGGCATTTTTCTGAAATTATAAACCAACATTTAGTAATTATTTTCACATTATCTATCTATATAAATAAAAAATTAATGTTTGTCCCCAATGTGTTCCTAAACCATTGTGTACGCCCGCGTAGGTTCCTGGCCAAAAAATCTATAACAACACACTATTAGTTTACACTGCACTGCATCGCATGCCGGGTACAGCTAGTAGAATATAAAAAACAAAAACTATGTGTGTATATTTCCTATGAACTCCAAAACGGCAGAAGCAATTTTGATGAAATATTTAAGCTATTTTCATTCAGTGATTTAATAAATCATCATCAGCCTTTTAATGTTCCCATTGCTGAAACACAGGCCTGAACCAAAACACTCATACAAACATTCATAGTATATAAAAATTATAAAAAGCTAAAAAAAATTGGTTGTTTATAGATACTCTGTCTCCTAAACTAGGTGTATATTCCTGTTACTTAGGAATCAGTGATAAAAAGATAAATTTTTGGCTTTTTATATTCTTGTGGCATATTTTCCCTACTAATTCATGCAAAAAGTCATATGACTATACTATCATTAATTATTAGTGCTACCCGTGCGAAGGCAGGGCAGATCGCTAGTTCCAGTTCGTACATCCATACTAGTATTATAAACGCGAAAGTAACTCTGTCTGTCTGTTAACTTTTTATGCCTAAACCACTGAACCAATTTAGATGAAATTTTATAGGGAGATAGTTTGAGACCCTGGGAAGGACTTAGGGAAGTTTTTATCCTGGAAATTATCCTTAAGAGGTTGGAAAGGGAGGGCCTGGAAGATTGTATGGTGGAAACTAATAATTTCTCTAGTAATAATATAGTAGGTGGCTCACACACCTACAATATTATGGCGCGATATAAAAAATAGAGTATTCGAAGTACTAACGCTGCGCAGACGAAGTCACTGGCAACAGCTAGTAATATATAAGTAAAGCATGCTTATACTTACAATAACTTTACTTCCATTATCCTTCGGCAAGGAGTTCAAGAAATTCATGGTATCTTTATACTCTTTCTCAACATTTTGTTTAGTCACTGCAACCTTGTTCCTCATATCCTGGACTTTTCTTTGTTCCTTGTTTCTCACTCCAAACGCTGACACCTCCTTCATGGCCTGGGAGTATGCATCCTCTTCAGAGTGCAGGTCTCTCACTACAAGCTTCTCATCACCATAAGGCAAATCCCTGGTGTCTCTAGTTGAGTGGTTGTACATTACGACAGAGCTTTTTCTCTGAACAGGATTCACCGGTATGTTCTTGACTTTGTCGTTGGAGGCAGGTCCTTTGCCCGGAACTGTAAGTGGCATAACATATTACTATTAGCTAGATATTATTGATGATATAAATATTAAATTGATTGTAACTTGCTAAGCCTGATGCATTTCTTTACAATATTTTAACTTGATCTATGAAACATACAATGAGAAAATATATGATAGTACACGATTATGACAATACTGAAGATTGAAATTAAATGTAATGGACCCAACTCCAATGGATTACAAAGCCACTAATGCTTTTTAGTTGTATCACAATATTGCTTACAAATTCTTGAACCAACTTTACTTCTCCTAAATGGGCTTCTCCCTCTTACAACAGGACTTGGTGGTATATTGGCTTGCTGCACAGGTCTTATGGAACTAAAGATCTGGTTAATTTGAGCATTAGTTACAGATTTAAACTGTCTACTAGGTACTGGTCCGTCAGAATTAGCATTGTGAGAACAGAATTGGCAGCTCCTTTCAGCTCGCCAACTCGGCACTGGAATAATTTGTTGATCATGCACTTGGCAAGCATTAAAAGCAATACCTTCAGGCCTAATAGATCTGGTTCGTTCTATTGTCTGTTTCAAACTATGCATATCATCTGGTATCTTCTTGTTAGTGAATGTTGGTTCAGTTTCACGTAAGCGCAGCTTTCTGTTCTGTAGGTATTCAGAAACTATTGTCAAAGACGGTCTTCCTGGTTCTCTTTCTTTTACATCAAGTGTATGCTTGCCTCGTAAACTGGTTGGCATTTCCTTGCTAATGGCAAACAAGTCTAATCTTTTGCTCTGTTGAGCTTTACTTCCTATAAAGTCATCAGAATCCTTGGGAGTGTCTTTGTCTGTAGGAAGTGAGAGAGCAGGCACAGGTTCCCACTCATGTACGGTGCCCATATCCCACTGGGTGGCCATGTCACTTGTCTTCACAGCCTCTGCTTCATTGTTGCTTGCACCTGCATCTTTGTCACTTTCTTTTGAGTTTGCAAGCTCTGAGGGAGCTGCTTTCTGGCTTGTATCATCAGAAACTTTTATGCTTGAAGGTTTGGAAATAAGCTTGTTAGCTAGCACTGATGACTTGTCTCGACTGATTTCATTAGCAACTTCCCTGTGGAACAAGAATGGTAACATGTAGAATAACTTTTTTGGATTTGTATTCTAATCATTTACAGTCATCTATACAAATATTATAAAGAGGTAAAGTTTGTGACGTTGTAGGGGGTAATCTCTGGATCTACGGAACCGATTTAGATGAAATTTGGCATATAGATAGTTTGAGACTCTGGGAAGGACATAGGATAGTTTGTATTCCCTAGGGATGATAAAACACTTTTCACGCGGATTAATTTGTGAGCAGAAGCTAGTTATTTATATTTTTGTTCTGATTTCTTGTAAAACCATCTTAACAATATGTTACTTGTTTTTAATGTTTTAAACAAAGAAAGTCTACATGATTAATTAATCTGTTAAACTGGCATCCTTGTTCATACACATAAAAAATAATTATAAGTCCATTCCAATCATAGTCCCTATAAGTGCAAGGCTTGGCTATTTCACACTTGCTAATATAATACCATAAACAGCACACAGTAAATAAGATATTCTCACCTTGCTTGCACCTTTCTCTCCAACAATTTTTTCTGCTGATCTAATTTCGCCTGCTTCGTCCTCCTCAATTCAGCTGTAGCCTCCTTACCACGCAACTTAGACAAGTCTGTCTTTGCAACTTCATCTAGAAGAAACACTTGTATCAACTTTCAGAAAAAGTCTATTAATGAGATTTCACTTCAAACTTTTTCGTAAGTAGGTAGATTGTAAAGAAGACATGGTGGGACAACCCCGAATAAATTTAGTTGTGGACTTGAGGATGAGTACGTAAGATATTGAAGTGATCACAAATTCATAAGCCTAACTTTAAGTCATAACCCCAACTCACCTTGCTGTGTCAATTCGGAAGCACTATGATGACTCGCGCCGACGTTTTCTAGACCTTTCGTATACAGTACCTCCAGTCGCTTGACCAGTTTCTCTTGACATTCAAAATATTCCTTTTGTTTCTTCGCGTCTAGATCAACAACTCGTCGTAAGTTTTCAACATTAGCGCGCTGCCTTATTTTCTTTGCGATGTCTTTAGACTGCTCTCGGACCTAAAATTCTCTCGTGTTGTATATTATCGGTACTTGTCAAATTTTTTAAATTTATAGATACTATTAATAAGGATCTCTAAGTTAATCTTAACATAATTCAAACCTGTTGAAGTCTCAGCTTTCGTCGTCGCAGAAATTCATTTGTTTTTATAGCTTCGGACTCTGAAGTCATCTTGACATTTAACTTGACGATAATAAGTTTTTATTTGCATAGCTAGCAAAACTACCTAGTATAATAGTTTGTATAACATACAGAACAACTAAATTACATTATTATGTATTTCGTATTTTGGTAAACTCCAACAAAATTCAAACCCAAACAAACGTCATTCAACTTCAACGTATTTATTTGATAAAATTTGATTTGATGTAGGGATGGGCAAAAATTTTGATATTTTTCCATACTATTATCGATATTATTCGATATATATCGTCAATATTTTTAATCACGATATGTCGATATTTGTTTCAGAGTATCAAATTCGTATAAATATCGATATTTTTTTAACGCAACTTTGGTTTCGTGTTTAATGTTACAAGATACTCCTTGCATGCTACTCGCGCATCGTTAACTAACGCTCGAGCATTAATAAAAAATACTATTTTCTTCTTGTCTATTTTTTTTAACGAATTTTGAATGCTTTGGGTATATGTATGAAATCTCTTAAGCAACGAAATATCGATATTGCGGAATATTGATATTTTTAGAAAATATATATCGATTCATTTGAAAAGTATCGATACGATGTATTTTATTTAACCATTCGCCCGTCCCTAATTTGATGACAGGCTGACAGCAGCAGCCAGTGTTGTCAGATAATCATGCTGTACAGTCGGCGCTGGTTTTGGTCAGCCAGCTCACGATCTCACGATTTTGTATCTATCCTCCGACTGCTCTGCACAGCATGATTTTCTTCTTGTTTACGTCCTTTTAGTTCGCTTCTTAGACAGTCGGGTTTTTTGCTTTTTTTAAATTAACTTTTTTATTTAAAACTTTTACTTTGCTTTATTTTAAATTGCTTTTAAACAAAGTGTTATATATTTTTGAAATCAACTCTTAGAACCCTTTATTTTTATACCTCACACGAAAGGTTTGGAAGAAAAAAAATTGGACCCCCGGCCGTAGTAACTAATAAGTAATCTGTGCCCCGGCGCCCAAAAGCATATTTTTTTAAACGTTATTATCATCAAAATTCACCTACGAGTTTGGTCTCTAGAACGCCACATAGGAACAAACATACATACATAGACTGATAAACACATTACGCTACATCGGCAACCGGGTAAAAAAAATGGCAGCGTTAGGTAGTACCGATTTCGGCCACGCGGAGAAATATCTATATTCTGATATGGTTAGGGTAGGTACTCGTAGGGTAGGCAGTCGACGGGAGCAAAGCCTTGGGCACAGCTAGTAATTTAAAAATAAATATATATTAAAATAAAACTCAATTTTACATATTTCGTATATTTTCATTAGGAATAGGTTAATAACATTTTGTCGGTGTTCTGGGTGAAACTAGGTAGGTATGTTTAAACCTCTTGAAAAATATTTCCTACAAACTTACATTATATTATTACCAAATGATAATTATCTGCTTCTTTGGTCTAGTGGTCGTAACTAAGTGCTACTGCTAAGAATGAGTTTCATTGCCGGGTTGGGCAGAGTATTACAAGGTTTTTAGATTTATGTCTGTGGGTTTCTCCATAAGACATTTCTCAGAAGTACCTACCCCAGAGTCTACATTTATGCAGAGTTGATGGTTAAAGCTCACGTATAACTTTCGTCTAACCGATAAACCTTCGGGAATGCAGACGTGGTGTTAAGGTATAATTACCTGAGCAATGATTTATAAAATGCTATATAAACTTGATATCAGGGTCTTTACCACGAATGGTAACAATGCCAGTGTTTGCAACAAAGCTGTGCTAATTCACGGTGTGCCTGATTATTAAAATTATGTAGGAGCCTATGTACCTATATTTAATTATAAATTTCATTTGTTTAAAAAATAACGTTCTGAAGATTTAATGAAACAAACATTTCACTAAAATAAGTTTCGCCTTACAAGATAATTACTAGCCGCACACGCTCGTTTTTAGGGTTCCGTACCCAAAGGGTAAAAACGGGACCCTATTACTGAGACACCGCGGTCCGTCTGTCTGTCTGTCTGTCACCAGGCTATATCTCATGAACCGTGATAGCTAGACAGTTGAAATTTTCACAGGTGGTGTATATCTGTTGCCGCTACAACATCAAATACAATACATAATAACAAAATAAAAAAAATATTTAAGGGGGGCTTCCATACAACAAACGTGATTTTTTTGCCGTTTTTTTACGAAAATGGTACGGAACCCTTCGTGCGCAAGTCCGACTCGCACTTGGCCGGTTTTTTAGATTCAGAAACGCTAAATGTGCACATTTCATACAAAGTGTTCTATGTAGCGGACACGTTAGTATTTTTAAGCCACCACCTCTTCCTAATCACCTCCTGAAGCACCACCTAGTCCACCGGATAGGTCACCAACTAGTTCACCACCTAAGGCACCACCAAAGCCACCGCCTAGTTTACCACCTAAGTTGCCACCTAAGCCGCCAACGAGTTCACCACCTAAGGCACCACCTAAGCCACCGCCTAGTCCACCACCTAAGCCACCGCCTAGTTCACTACCTAAGGCACCACCCAAGTCACCTCCTAGGCCACCAGATAATCCACCAACGAGTTCACCACCTAAGACACTACCCAAGCCACCGCCTAGTCCACCACCTAAGTTGCCACCTAAGTCACCAACGAGTTCACCACCTAAGGCACCACCCAAGCCAGCGCCTAGTCCAACACCTAAGCCACCGCCTAGATCACTAACAAAGGCGCCACCCAAGTCACCCCCTAGGCCACCGGTTATTCCACCACCTAAGGCACCACTCAAACCACCGCCTAGATCACCACCGAGTTCACCTACTAAGGCACCACCTAGTTCACCGCCGAGGCCACCGCCTAAGCCGCCACCTAGAAAGCCACCTAAGCCTCCTCCTAAGTTTCCACCTAAGTAACCATCTAATCCACCACCTAAGTTGCCACCTAAATTACTACCTGAGCCACCTCCTAAGTTGCCACCTAAGTTACCGCCTAAATTACCACCTAAGCCACCGCCTAAGTTGCCACGTAAGCCGCCACCTAAATTACCACCTAGGTTGCCTCCGCCTAAGTTGCCACCTAAGCCGCCGCCTAAATTACCACCTAGGTTGCCACCTAAGTCGCCGCCTAAATTACCACCTAAGCCGCTACCTAAGTTGCCGCCTAAATTACCACCTAAGCCACCGCCTAAGTTGCCACCTAAGCTGCCGCCTAAATTACCACCTAGGTTGCCACCTAAGTCGCCGCCTAAATTACTACCTAAGCCACCGCCTAAGTGGCCACCTAAGTCACCGCTTAAGTTGCCACCTAAGCCGCCGCCTAAATTACCATTTAAGCCACCGCCTAAGTTGCCACCTAAGTCACCGCCTAAATAACCACCTAAGCCATCACCTAGGTTTCCACCTAAATTACCGCCTAAGCCACCTCCTAAGTTGCCACCTAAGCCACCATTTAGGTTGCCGCCTAAATTACCACCTAAGTTGCCACCTAAGTAACTACCTAAATGATAACCACCTAAGCCACCGCCTAGGTTTCCACCTAAATTACCGCCTAAGCCACCTCCTAAGTGGCCACCTAAGCCACCACCTAAGCCACCACCTAAGTAACCATCTAAATTGCCACCTAAATTACTACCTAAGCCACCGCCTAGGCTGCCACCCAAGCCGCCAACTGAGCCACCTCCTAGGTTGCCACCTAAGCCACCGCCTATGCCGCCTTCTAGGTTGCCACCCAAGCCGCCGCCTAGTTTGCCACCTAAGCCACCACCTAGGTTGCCACCTAAGCCACCGCCTAGGCCGCCATCTAGGCCACCATCTGTGCCACCTCCTGCACTTCCTTTGTACCCATTTTCACGTTTTGGAGCACAGTTCTGCGTAGCTGTGTAAATGAGTGCATTGACTAGCTTCATAATGATTTCATCGCTGACTCCGCTATTCGGTGTGTTTTGAGGACTGGAACACGCCTTGTCGTCTTCGTCGAGTGCTTTTGCGAGCTGTAGTAACACGTTGAGGTCTTCAAGTGCTGTACTGCAGGAGTCATACCGGCACCGCGTTGGATATACCATTCTTGTTGGGTATCCGTATATCCATTGCTGCGCCTGCGATGCCAATAAAATTGAAGTTTTATAAGTTGGGAAAACTCTCTTTATAAAAGTATACGATCAGTTGTTGATTATTTTCAAAATCGTTAAAAATAAAAGAAAACTTACCCCACACAGACTTATACTAACAAGGAGACAAGTTATTCGAATGTAGATCATTGTTCATACTTAATTGCGTGTCATTATCACAATGCTTTTATACATAGAATTTTATTGCGACATAATACGTAGGTAAACCTCATTAATACTACTTATAAATTTGTTATTAATATCAATGCAATAAATTAATTGGTATTTGAAATTATACAAATAGTCACGTAGCGGGAAAGTTGAACAAGTAAATTTAATTAAAAATTAAGCATATGGATGAAGCTTGCATCGAAGTAGAGACAAAAGTAGGTACATCTACAGAATTAAAAAGTTATCACCTAACTAAGCAGTTAAATAAATATTAGGTTGGGAAAAAAGTCTTTTCGCATTATATGAACTTGTAATAAAATCTCTTTGGCTATACTATTTGTATCTGGCTGGTTGTGGTATCATTGAAAGTTTAAATTTTAAAGAACATGATTCCAAATTCAAATTAGGAAAATGTGTGATTTTCATTTGTTTTTCGTACCGTCAAGATGAGTGAATCTAATGAAGAAATTCGATACATTTTAAAATTTTACTACAAAAACTCAGACCAATAAAAAAAGACTTTTTTTGTTGGTCTGAGTACAAAAAAGGTAAAAAAAAACTTAATTCAAAAACTCAAAAAACCCGACTGCTTCAAAAGCGAACTAAAAAATCGTGAACAAGGAAAAATTCATGCTGTGCAGTCGGAGGATACATATTCGCGGGCTGGCTGACCAAAATCTGGTGTATCCTCCGCCTGCACAGCATGATTTTTTCCTTGTTTACGACTTTTTAGTTCGCTTTTGAAGCAGTCGGGTTTTTTGAGTTTTTGAATTAAGTTTTTTTTTAATTAATACTTTTTAGGTAGTATTTTTTTCGAATTAGATACATTTAAACATATAAGTGTTATATATTTTTGAAATCACCTCTTAAAACCCTTTATTTTGATACCCCAAAATATGGGTTTGGAAGAAAAAAAAAATTTAGGCCCCCACAATATGGCACCCAAAATCCGCCATTTTTCTATTGTCCAATTTTAATGTAGCCTATGACACTTGCAGGGTTAAGACGCATCGATTGACGTATGAATCATCAAAATCGGCCAACGCGTTTGGTCTCCGGAACGCCATATAGGAACAAACATACATACATACATACTTACATACATACATACATAGACTGATGCACGGTATCGGTCCGAATGCACGGTAGAATCATTTTTTTTTTTAAAAGAGTAAGTATGGAGTTTCTTGTGCATTCTTCTCCATAAGCTACTTTCCGAATGCACGGTAGAATCAACTTTTATTCCATGTAAATTTAAAAAGTATGGAGTTTCTTGTGCATTCTTCTCCATAACTAGCTACTTTCCGAATGCACGGTAGAATCAACTTGTATTCCATTTAAATTTAAATTGTGACATTCAAAAGTGCCGCTTGGTGGCCCAGTTGAAATAAATATCTTTTGTCTTTTGATAAACGCATTACCCTCCATCGGCAGTCGGGTAAAATGAAACGCAAGCCGCGAAAAAAAAATTGCAGTGTCTGTGAGATTAGCACAAAGTTTTCAATCCGGAAATTTTGATGTCAAAGATGCACGTCGCTCTGCAGCCTAATTGTGTAAGTAAATTCGGCAACGGAAACGATCTGTTTCTTTCCCAAAAACACACACATAGGTACACAAAAAAGTTGAATAAAGATTCAACTTTTGTGTGTGTGTGTATGTGTGTGTTTTTGAGAAAGAACCAGATTGTTTCGTTTGCCGAATTCACTTACACAATTAGGCTGCTGGTCTCCCTATTACGGATAAAATGGAAGCCATTTTTGAAAAAGTGGAGCTAGGTCAGCATATCAGTAGTTACGATGTAGCTGAAGAACTGGGAATTGACCACAAAACAGTTTTGGCGCATTTAAAAAAAACTGGGTACACAAAAAAGCTCGATATTTGGGTACCTCACGAGCTCACTGAAAGAAACCTTATGAACCGTGTTCTCATTTGTGATTCTTTATTACGACGTAATGAAACCGAGCCATTTTTGAAGAAGCTGATAACTGGTGATGAAAAGTGGATCACGTACGACAAGAACGTGCGAAAAAGGTCGTGGTAAAAGCCCGGTCAGGCTTCACAGACTGTGGCGAAACCCGGGTTAACTCGCAACAAGGTGATGCTGTGTGTGTGGTGGGATTGGAAGGGCATTATTCATTATGAGCTGTTACCACTAGGCAGGACCATCGATTCTGAACTCTACTGCGAACAACTGATGAGATTAAAGCAAGAAGTTGAGAGAAAGCGGCCGGAATTAATCAACAGAAGGGGTGTGGTTTTTCATCATGAAAACGCTAGACCTCACACATCTTAAGCCACTCAGCAAAAATTAAGAGAATTTGGCTGGGAGGTGTTAATGCATCCGCCATATAGTCCTGACCTTGCACCTTCAGATTTCCACCTGTTTCGGTCTCTTCAGAATTCTTTAGGCAGTGTTAGGTTAACATCACGAGAGGACTGCCAAAACCACTTGTCGCGGTATTTTGATCAGAAGTCCCAAAATTTCTATAGCAATGGGATCATGTCCTTATCTACAAGATGGCAAGAAGTTATCGAACAAAATGGTACCTACATACTTTAGTTAAATATAAATAAATTAGATTAAAAAATGTTTAGAATATTCTTAAAAAATGCGAAGAAACTTTGTCCCCAACCTGTTACATACCCACGTGACTGAAACGTACCTATATATAGAATCTAATTAGGTACTTGGTAGCTAGCACGGTTTTAATTAGGGCAACGTTTTCTAGTGTTACTATAAAAGCTCAACAGATTTGCCGTAGCTATCTAGATTAAATCTATCTTTTATGTAATTCTATTGGGACGTTAAAATTTTATGATTTACTATTTAAAATGGATACTGGTCCAAAACAGAGAAGAGAGATGAATCCTCGTCATGGAGCTAACTTATTCTCCATATTGACATTCGGGTATGTAGGAGACAGTGCAAGTTGACACGGTTAGGTACCTACACACATTCTCGGCAGACATATCTGAAAGTGTGTTTTTAATGGCTGGCTGCCGAAATGTCGCAGTCCCCAATTAGTTGAACATTAGGGCATTTTTGTCTAACAAATCGCCAGCTTTTCAAGAATAGAAAACCACAGCTATTTGTAGATGTAGATACAATGTAAATGTGGTGTGTTTTCCCAAAGGTGGACGTTAGAAACATTTAAAATGGGATACAGCCGCGATATCAAAGACACCGATCTCTATGCACCCCTGCCTGAGCATCGCTCCAATGTGCTTGGTAATGAGTCAAAATATTTTTTTAATGGTTACAAGAAAAGCCGAAGCTGGTCAAAGGTTTATGTTATTAAACCTTTGTCCAAAACATGTCTGAAGAGCTTAGAGCATTTAAACCTATGCTCTAAGCTGAAGAGTCGCAATTAGGGACACTCAAATTTTGCCAGCTGTAAAGGAAACGAGCCTATCTGCACGTCTTAACCAAAGAGTCTCTACCCATGTCGATAAAAAATATATTTTAATCCCTATGCCTCCGTACGCAGGCGATGCCATGCAAAAAGCATGGGACCGTGAGGAGCAGAACGCTCGACGGCGCGGAGAGAGATGCAAGCCAAGTCTATGGAGAGTCCTCTTCAAAGTGTTCGGGTCCGAACTGATGCTGTATGGCCTCATCCTGGCAGCTATGGAGTTTTTAATTAGGTCATCCTTTACGGTCATACCAATGTCCTTAGTTTTCCCGCAGCCTATTTGCATAAGTGAATTCAGCAAAGCAAAGGGTTTTAACCCCATCAATCGACCAAACACAAGCGAGATGACAGTCGCAGCCTAATTTCATAGTTAAGTGAATTCGGCTGGGCAAAGGGTTTGACACTATCAATCGACCAATCACATGCGAGATGAAAGACGCGTTGTGGATTTCCGTCTATGTGATTGGTCGATTGATGTGGTCAAAACCCTTTGCCTTCCAATTCTCGAATAAGAAGCTTACATACAGATATAATATAGGTACCGCGTGGCAGATTATATTTTGGTAAGCATTATGTTTAGTTTTGGATTGCTTATTACTGTCACAGATAATATAATACTAGCCTAAATATCAATGTGTAGGTAGGTAGGGTAGTGGACGATAATGAGAGGTGTTAATTTAGTATTTTTCCAAAGAATATAAATAATGCATTAATGACCAAGTTTACTTATCTAACTTTTCCTGTAATAGGTTGCAGCAACCATTATTTCTTGGTTTGTTGCTGCGTTACTACAGCCCCGTTCAAGGCGATACTTTGTAAGTTTTCCAAGAAGTTAAACAGTAGGTGATAATGCATACATGCTCTATTATAAATATTGTAATTTATTTCCTGGAGGCACACTGACATCTAAGATACAGGCATTCGCCTAGTTTGGAAGTCAGGGTTCCATCATTTGTATTTCGCTATTTCGTGTATTTCTTATTTATAAACAATATTTGTATGGCTTGATGAATTAATAAAATTGAATTGAACCAAGAACGGATTATTGCATTCGGAACAAAGAAAAGCAAACTAATCGATTTGTTATTTCGAAACAGTTAATTACTATGCCCAAAACCTTAGTAGGTTCTAATTCCATCAGAAAGAAGACCAACTCGACGTATCTATCCCGTCTGTTTTCGTACTACGACATGGAAGGCAGCGTGTCCTGGGGCGAGGCCGTGTTCTTCGTGTTCGGCATCATCTTCTGCAGCTCCTTCAACATCATGGTGCAGCATCCCTTCATGATGGGAGTCATGCACATGGGCATGAAGATGAGGGTTGGCGTTTGTAGTCTTATTTATAGAAAGGTATACATACGTCTCATGCATTTAGAGACAATAATGATTATCATAATATTATACGACGTAATTGTAGGTACGTGTAAAAATATAATGATTTTGGATCAGCTTCATGATTATAATCTCAAGCTGTTTTGCGACCCCTTCAGATATTATAAGTATCTAAAGTACTTGTGCTTTCAGGCTTTAAAAGTTAATATCCAGGCCACTTCTGAGAGCAGTGGTGGCCTGGTCCTGAACCTAATGGCTAATGACGTTAACCGCTTCGATACTGGCCCACTCTTCGCGCACTACCTCTGGATAGGACCACTAGAAACTATGGTAAATATTCTAGACTTCCAAAATTACGTACCTCACAAAACGTTTTCTACTCTTTCATTTCTACTATTTTTACAGTTCATGACTGTCTACTTATACCGAGAGATGGGAATGCCGGCGGTGTACGGATCGCTGGTCATTTTGGCAGTCATCCCGTTTCAGAGTAAGCTGATAAACTATTTTATAATTAGACTAGAACTAGAACACATGAAACAATGACGAAATGAGCTGGACTTCTCCACAAATAATGGTCCGATAGTTCGGTACGAAATAGATGGAGAAACAGTATATTAGAGAGCTCTTTAAATTGCGGAGGGATAATGGGCTCATAATAAAAAAACTTTTTTGCAAAAAAATACTACCGACTTCCAAATGAAAAACTACAAAGTGAAAAATAACTTAACTTTTGGAAGTCGGTGTCTTACGTAGGTACCATTTTTTTGCGATATGGACACCGACTTCCAAAAGTTAAGTTATTTTTCACTTTGTAGTTTTTCATTTGGAAGTCGGTAGTATTTTTTTGCAAAAAAGTTTTTTTGTTTTTCCCTTTTTAGTTTTACCTACCTAATAGCAAGTTGTTTATTAAGGTCCCTATAACTCCAGAACAGATTAACCGAATAATATGAAACTTGAACATAACCGGTGAAATGAGAGATCTGCGTACCCCTTTAGAGCGTACTGGCGTGATGTTATGTTATGAAATGGTATAAACAACAAACAGACATGCGATTGCAGCAATCCCGAGAGTTTTGCCGTTATTTATTGAAGAGTTCTGTTGTGTATCTCCGAAGATCTTCATCAGACCTTCACCAAATTAAAATGGGACCAATTCGAAACATACTCTTTCAAACAAAAAAAGAATTTTCAAAATCGGTCCACAATTGACAGAGATATCGATGAACATACATAAAAAAAAAAAAAAAAAAAAAAAAAAAAAAAACAAACTTAAAGTCGAACATAGAACCTCCTCCTTTTTTTGTAAGTCGGTTAAAAATACGAACCTTTTCATAATATCTGTAAATTCCAGTATACTTGGGCACAAATACTGCTTACTACAGACGAGGAACAGCGGAGAAATCAGATGAACGAGTGAGATTGATGAAGGAAATCATAATGGGCATGGAAGTGATCAAGATGTACACCTGGGAGAAACCGTTTCGGAAAATTATCGACACTGTTCGACGGTGAGTTGCTAGGATGGGTGAAGATTGGATTTAACAGGTGATAGAAAGAAATGTTTAACTATGGTTAGCGAGTGGCTTCCGCAAAAGACTAAAGAAAATCATTACAGTCATATAATAAATCGACACGATAACACGCAATAAATATCGATCAAGCCTATTACAAATTGTAACACGTTTACATTTACAGTAACCCATTTCTCTTTATCATCAACAGCCACGAAATCTTTTACATAAAGATGACGTCATACATTCGTGGTGTGATCATGTCTTTCATAATGTTCACGTCGCGTTTCGGAATCTTCATCACTGTGCTGCTCTACGTGACTTACGTGAACCGTATCACCGTGGAGAACGTTTTCTTCCTCACTTGCTACTATAATATTACGAAGCAAACTATGACATTGTATTTTCCTCAGGCCGTTGGACAGGTAAGTAAGGTCCTTGCTCGGTTATTCCCTACCTTAAGGATATGCCCTAAATCTAAACTTATTCATCAGCTTTTGAACGTAGCTTTTTTATCCATATTTGCTTCAATACAGTAAGTTTAATGGCTTATAGGCTTAGCATATTTTTTCTTAGTACTAGAGAATAGATTATGTAAAATAATTTCCTAGAATAACGTTTAATATGTATTATTTAAGATAGCAGAAATGAACGTAGCGGTACAAAGGATTCGGGAATATTTACTGAGCGAAGATTGTAGACTGCCTACTAGAGTTCAACCCAACACGCTAAACACGTCAACACCGAAGAAACGAGTTACCATCATAGGTATAGTTTGTAAAGAATACTATAAACAAAAGCCCAGTTTTTAAAACTACTCAAAAACTTTTGTATTACGTAGAACCGACAATGCACCAGCCAACCCCCGCGCCCAGTACTTCAAAGGATAAAGATAATCCGAAAGAGAAAGGCAAAGGTAATTCACAAAACGATAGGTACTTTTTGGTATGCTGATTAGTAAATAAACGTGTGTTAAAATAACTTTTTTTGTTTCGCAGATATTCGTAAAAATGAAATAGCAATAAACTTTCAAAATGCGTCGAGCAGATGGCTGAAATCTGCTGATAAAGACGACGTAATGAATTTGGAACTATCGGTAAGAAATAACTCAAAGTATATTTTTTTTTACAGTCCTACCATTTTGTGGTCATATAAAATTGAATATTCTAAAAAGAAACAAGCCTATATACAAATGCAAAAGGAAGAGGGAAAAACTTAATTCAAAAAATCAAAAAACCCGACTGCTTCAAAAGCGAACTAAAAAGTCGTAAACAAGGAAAAAATCATGCTGTGCAGTCGGAGGATACATTCGTGGGCTTGCTGACCAAAATCTGGTGTATCCTCCGCCTGCACAGCATGATTTTTCCCTTGTTTACGACTTTTTAGTTCGCTTTTGAAGCAGTCGGGTTTTTTGATTTTTTTAATTAAGTTTTTTATTTAGAACCTTTAGTTATTTTTTTTTTCGAATTAGATACATTTAAACATATAAGTGTTATATATTTTTGAAATCACCTCTTAAAATCCTTTATTTTGATATCCCACACGATGGGATGGGGTTTGGAAGAAAAAAAAATTTGGGCCCCCCCAATATGGCACCCAAAATCCGCCATTTTTCTATAGACCAATTTTAATGTAGCCTATGACACTCGCAGGGTTAAGACGCATCGATTGACGTATGAATCATCAAAATCGGCCAACGCGTTTGATCTCTGGAACGCCATATAGGAACAAACATACATACATACATAGACTGATAAACACATTACCCTCCTTCGGCAGTCGGGTAATGATAAACACATTACCCTCCTTCGGCAGTCGGGTAAAAAGGGCTCATTGTGCATCAAAAAATTCGTCCACATCGATGTCAATGGGAAACGTGCCCAAAACGCTGGCAGCATTGCCACGTTGGATGGCAATATTGGCAATGCTGAATCTCTCTTTTCGAAGATAAGGCCAGCCTTCTGCGTCTGGTCACGTGAACAGTCGACGAGCTTTGTGCTAATTTCTCGAAAAACTGGATGCGCACTCGGACCCCATTGACCTAATGTTTCAACCCCAAACGGCTCAAACATATAACTTCCAATAAGTTTGTTATATTTGCGATGTTTGAGGTTTTCTGCACCGGCAGCAGCCGCCCCAGCACAGCCTGCCGGGCTAACAAGATGGGATGGCGCTAGGGTGTCAAGACATGTTGCATCCCACACCAAAGGCCAACCAACCTTCCAAGGCATTATTGTCATCCCGTCTGGTCTCTTCCCATCGTCGCGTGCCAAGCCATTGGGTTCGAAAATAGCCGGCGGTGACAAGAGCCCGACGTATCATTAATGTTGGCGTGGCGTGCTATGCGGCCAGCGCTACTACTGCAGGACAGGCGATGGCGACCGAGGCGGTCGACTGCTTCACCACATTGACAACGATATGGAGCTCCGCTAGGAGCATCCAAACGCAGACATGTAGCGATCCGGAAGGTGTTAATTGTCACTCAACATAGTACCTACTAGCTGTGCCCGCGGCTACGCTCCCATTAACTGCCTACCCTACCCATCCTATCTACCTATGCCTACTCTACTTACCTTTCTACCTCTACCTACCCTACTTACCTACCTATATAACTACCTTACTTACCTTGCTACCTACCTAGATCAAGCGTTCGCTGCACATAATACTATTTACTCTAGGGAGAAGAATATCGACTTCATATAAAAAAAACCGACCAAGTGCGAGTCGGACTCGCGCACGAAGGTTTCCGTACCAATATCACAAAAAAACCGGCTAAGTGCGAATCGGACACGCGCATGAAGTGTTCCGTACTGTTATCGAAAACAATGGCAAAAAATCACTTTTGTTGTATGGTAGCCCCACTTAAATATTTATTTTATTCTGTTTTTAGTATATGTTGTTATAGCGGCAATAGAAATACATCATCTGTGAAAATTTCAACTGTCTAGCTATCACAGTTCATGAGATACAGCCTGGTGACAGACAGACAGACAGACAGACAGACGGACCGCGGAGTCTTAGTAATAGGGTCCCGATTTTACCCTTTGGGTACGGAACCCTAAAAAGTAAGGACAGATTTTCTGCGGCACCGCGCTTTTCTTTACGCTATTCAGACGGGCATGCAGTAGCGGCGGCGAAATTACGAACAACATTGCACACACTTCAACGTCATTATTGACATAGTAATATGATAGAGACCTACAACATCAAAACGTAATTTTTTATTCTCGTGCATTAGGTCCCGAATTATTATTTTTACTCTAGCCACACTTGAAAGAGCCCTTCAAGGTATATCGTTGATTCGACATAGAGTGTTGACCCCCTGGTTCGCTGCGCCCAAGTAAGGAGGCGCGGCGGGCGGGTTGTAGGCACCCTACCTAAACCTATCATTTTTCCAGGACATTCTTTTTCTTAGTACGAGGGCGGCACTGAAAATTTCGGGAGTCAAGGAAGTGACACAACATTACTATTTAAAAATGTATTTATTGCTTTTCGAAGTATTCTCCGCGAAATTTGACACATTTTTCCATACGATGGAACCAATCATTGAAGCAACCATTCCATTCGGAAGTTGGGGTCTCCAAAATGGGCGTTTTGTAGGCGTACACAGCTTCTTCAGGTGATGAAAATCTCTGACCACGCAACTTATTCTTTATTTTAGGAAAAGTATAGAAATCATAAGGGCTTAGGTCGGGGCTGTACGGCGGATGGTCTAGTAATTCTATGTTTTCTTGCTCTAAAACACTTTTGTTCTGTGCGCGGTGTGAGAACCATTGTCGTGATGGAGGATGATGTGGCGGTTGCAGTTCTCTTTACGGAGTTCAGAAACGACCTGTGGCAAACAAATGCTAGCATACCATTCTGCATTAACCGTTCTTTGTCCCTTTGTTAGGAATAGTCGCAACATGGCCGGTTTTGGAGGCAAACGTGGCCACCATTTTTTTTGCAACACTCCGTGAACGAACAATTTTTGTTGGCTTTAACTCATTTTTAACACCCAAACTCGTGACTGGTTTCTTGTTTCGGGTTCGTACGCGTATATCCAGGATTCGTTACCTGATACGATGTTGTATACAGCATTTGAGGATCCTGCGTGGAGTTCTGGCGCACCAAGTAACGCGAGCCGCTTTTTGCTCTTCACAGAGCGAATGCGGTATCCATCGGGAAAACAACTTTTTTACACCTAAATTGTTCATGCAAGATTATTTGTATTTGACTCATGCCAATGTCTAAAGTTGCCTGAATTTCGCGGTATGTCACATGTCGATCTTCCTTAATCAGCTTACGCGCAGCATCAACGTTTGGACGTTTTTTTTCGGTGACTGCAGTTTTTGGACGACCTTGACGGGGATCATCACTGAGCTTGACACGTCCACGTTGAAATTCAGCAAACCAGCGATTTGTGGTTTTAGAAAGATTTTTTTTTTGTTTTCGTTTCGGTGTGGTGTTAAAAGGCGATGGCGAGTGCTACTAGATGGCGCGCAGCAAATCTGTCCTTACTTTTTAGGGTTCCGTACCCAAAGGGTTAAAACGGGACCCTAATATTAAGACTCCGCGGTCCGTCTGTGTGTCTGTCAACGGGTTGTATCTCATGAACCGTGATAGCTAGACAGTTGAAATTATCACAGATGATGTATGTCTGTTGCCGCTATAACAAAAAATACTAAAAATAGAATAAAATAAATATCTTAGTGGTGCTCCCATACAACACACGTGATTTTTTGCCATTGTTTTCGATAACAGTACGGAACACTTCATGCGCGTGTCCGATTCGCACTTAGCCGGTTTTTTTGTATGAAGATGATATTATTCTCCCTAGAGTAAATAGCATTCTGTACAACGAACGCTCGATCTAGGTAGAAAGGTAAGTAAGGTAGCTAGGTCTAGGTAAGTAGGGTAGGATAGGCAGTTAACGGGAGAGCGAAGCGCGGGTACAGCTATAGTACTTACTAAGAGTAAAAGCCGAATGAAGGTTAATTTTGGAGAGTCTATCTGAAATATCAATAAAATGGCTAACTTGCAATGAAGAAAAAGTGTCTACCAAAATTGAGCAACCTAGGAGGTGCAGTGAACTTTTATCTAAAATTTTGATCTCTGGGGCTATTGCATAGAATTTCTGTAGTGACGGTTGTCTGTCGGTATAGTCATAAAGAAAAATTCACATTTGGAGTAGTTGAGGTCTAGGCCGATGGATTTGAAGTGCTCTTTCAGGAAAGAACTGTTTCTGTTTCAGTTTCTCTTTCACCCTACTCAAAGAAGGGTGACAAAATGCATTAATAATGTTTACTTTTCTGAATATTTAAAATTCGACAAACTTCCTAGCTATAAAGCCTATGTATACCAAATTTCAGATTTTCGCTGGCTCTCTAACAACTGTGATTGGAGCAGTAGGCGCAGGCAAATCCACACTACTACACATGGTTCTGTACGAGTTACCTTGTTCTAGTGGAGCTATGCAGACCAACGGTACCGTCAGTTATGCCAGTCAGGACCCATGGCTCTTTGTAGGTAAGAACTATTCATGATTATGCTCTTTATAAACGCGGAATAGTCGGCATATTGACCGTGATGCCGCTGTTACAGGGTCTGTCCGACAAAATATCCTGTTTGGACAGTCATTCCAAAAACAACGTTATATGGAGGTCTGCAAGGTGTGTGCCTTAGAACGAGATATATCTCTATTTCCTCACGGAGACAAGACTGTTGTTGGTGAGCGCGGCGTTTCCCTCAGTGGAGGACAACGCGCCAGGATTAATCTGGCGAGAGCAGTTTATAAAGAGGTAACATGAGATATTATAGGTACTCACAACGGATCTTTGTCTCTCTAAATTGGCTGCAAGACCTCGCGCAGTAGCTATTTTTGTGTCAATGTTGAAGGTGAAGATGGCATTGTGTAACTGTCTCTTTCACTCGTTAATGTTTGTCGAATCGTCCTATCTCGCTTACTCTATGCAGTATAACCGATAACACACTGTTTCTTGCGCAATCATTGGCAGAGCCAACTACATAGACACAAAGATCCGCTGACTAACTTGGCAAATTCATATAAAATCAAAGCTGGTAACATATAAAATTTGAACTGTAATACGTTATTGTTTTAGGCCGACATTTATTTGCTAGATGATCCACTTTCGGCTGTGGACACTCAAGTTGCTAAGCATATCTTTGAAAGATGCATCAAAAGGTAACATAGCCCTGTTATAATAACCCAGATTATTCACGGGTTTTAAATCACGGATATTTTTTTGTAATCAGATACTTAGCCAGTAAGACAGTTCTGCTGGTGACCCATCAGCTACAGTTCATCAAGCATGTCGATCAAGTTGTAATAATGGACAAAGGGAAAATTATTGGAAACGGAGCTTTCGAAGAATTGGACGTAAATATACCTATCAATCATACATACAATTTAGAGATCATTGAGAAAAATATTGGCGCAAAATATTGTGTTTGTAGGAAAAAGAACTGAAGATAATACAACTGATGAACGAAAAAGTGCGCGAAATCCACGAGGACGAAAATATCCCCAGCGTCCAGAGTGCATCCATGCTGTTCCAACCGAGCACTCTCAGCTTGCACCGACGACATTGGTCTATGATGCTCGACCTGAGCGTTGCTGTAAGTTCACTTAAAACAAAGGCCTTTGGTCTAGTTTAGGAGGTAGCAGTTCACCCGTAAAACATTTTTTTTGTAACTACAGGTAAGAAAGAAAAATATACCTGACCTATTCATTTTAATGTAAATGTACAAATAAACAATTTATTGTAACATACTCCTTGACCCTTCCGTTCGTTGCAGCTTCACAACAGGGATCATTTGTAAATAAATCCTTATACTTAAACTTTTCTATAAAGATATTCTACCTAATGGAAACGCCGCCGATCTCAAAACATATAGAGTAGTTTTGAAGTCAGGCTTGAACTTCTGGCGTGATGGTGACGACCAATTTTGATAAATTCATGATCGCAAAGACTGCATCAAGCTAATGCTTCCGGATTCTGAATATGGTCATCTCCAAATATATAAGTCATGACTCACGAGTGAATTGGTTACTTCTAGGCACTTCTAGGCAAGCTTGAGGTGAGATGGTTAAACACGAGCCTAGCCTATCGTTAATAATAATAATAATTTGGGTATGTCCGAAGCGTTGGGCATCAACAGTACTGACATGAAGCAACTGTTGAAGGAGCATTTCTTTGGCCGACTGAAAAAGGTATTAAATAGCCTTTTGTCGGGCGGAAATAAGGTGCGCGCCTTCAACAGTTGGGTCATGCCGGTTTTGATGTACTCTTTCGGCATACTCAAATGGACTCAGACCGAGCTCGACGCCCTCGATAGGAGGGTCCGGACACTGCTGACCGCAAACCGGATGCATCACCCACGATCATCGATGATGACACTGTACATCCCGTTCAGGGTTCAGGTTCAGAGGCAGTTCTCGAAAATGACCATGTCACGTTGTACTGGGATCGGTCTATCATCACTAATAGGACTATTGTTGCCAATAAGCCGGATATAGTGGTGATAGACCGTTTAGCGCGCCGCACAATGATAATCGATGTCACCATCCCACATGACGAGAACCTCGTGAAAGCTGAGAAAGAGAAACAAATCAAGTATCTTGACTTAGCACACGAGGTTGTCGACATGTGGAATGAGGACTCGGCGATCATTGTGCCGATTGTCGTTACGGCCAACGGCCTGATAGCCAAGTGCCTCGACGACCATCTGTCGAGGCTGTCATTGGGCGGTTGGATCAAGGGTCTGATACAGAAGGCTCTTCGATACGGATCGAATTGTGAGGAGGTTCTTGTCTCTGGAGCCCTAACCACCGGTAGCTAATATTCCGATACCGGTTGGCCTCTATTTTTAATATTTATAAATGTTTTTAATTTTTCTTTTTTAATATTTAAAAATGTAATAAATAAGAAATAAGATAAATAAAGGAAATAATAATAATAACAATAGCCTCGACCAACATCTTAGGAGGCTCTCGTTAGGCGGCTGGGTCAAGGACCTGATCCAGAAAGCAGTATTGCTGGACACGGCTCTTATTGTTAGGAGGTTCCTCTCTCTGGATCCTTGACCGCCGGTAGCTTGGACCCTGTTCCCGCCCTCTATTTTTTTCCTCTATTTTTTATATATTTTTTTTGTAATCTAATTTATAAAATATTTAAAAATGTAAACAATAAGAAAAGAAATTGAATAAAGGAGATAATAATAAAAAAAACCTAGTTCAGGAATATTTGTGAGGAACGAAAGAAAAACGTTTATTTGCGCCAGACACGACACATACCATAAAAGCCGAACTCTCACTAGAAGGGTTCCGTACCATAATCGCAAAAAACGGCAGAAAAAACTTGTTTGTTGTATGGGCGCCACACTTAAATATTTATTTTATTCTGTTTTTAGTATTTGTTGTTATAGCGGCAACGGAAATACATCATCTGTGAAAATTTCAACTCTCTAGCTATCACGGTTCATGAGATACAGCCTGGTGACAGACAGACAGACAGACAGACGGACCGCAGAGTCTCAGTAATAGGGTCCCGTTTTTACCCTTTCGGTACGGAACCCTAAAAATACAGAGTATGCGTCACAACCACGTAAAACGGTCATCGCTCAGCATAACGCTGGGACTCGCGTGCAAAACAGAGGCATTTTTAATTCAATCCGAACGTTTCTATACCGAAAATTTCGATGCGGAAAGAGGCCTGAAGCTTGGGCTGGGACTTAGGTTGGACTTTGGCATGGTTAATTAAATGTATCGATATAATATTAATACTTATTATTAGTTTATTATTGCAAGAAATTTTGCTGCAAGATTATTTTAGTTTTATGTAATTTTGTGTGTTTGTGACTTGTAGCAGCATCATATTGGATCACTATGTAAGGATGTTATAATTGGTGATTATAAATAAATAAGTTCATTTGGTGGTATGTTACATATTTGATCCGTGATTTTGCCCATGATGTTTCCAGGATCAAAAGCCTGAGGCAGAGATACAAACGACTGGTCGCGTACACGGATCTGTATACCGCGACTATTTCATGGCTGGTGCCCCTTGTTGCTTAGTGGTCATCGTTGCTTTGCTGTTCCTCTTGGCGCAGTTCTGTGCCAGTGCTTGCGATTATTGGATCAGTCGATGGTAAGACGAAATTTATCATTCTGACTATTCTCTCTGCTGTTGAAATGGCATTTCGCCGTTAACCGACTTACATCAGGATTTTACAGTTAAAAAAAGTTTATTTAAAAATCAAAAACCCAACTGCTTAAAGATACATATTCGCTAACTGGCTGACCCCCTGATCCTCCGACTGCACAGCATGACTTTTTCTTGTTTACAGCTTTTTTGGGAACTTTTTAGATACCCATTTTTAACCGACTTACCAAAAAGGAGGAGGTTCTATGTACGACTTCTTGAATGTTTTTTTTTTATGTATGTTCACCGATATCTCCGCCAATTGTGGACCAATTTTGAAAATTATTTTTTTGTTTGAAAGAACATGTTCCGAAATAATATAATAAATGTTTCATGTTTTTCGGGTAATCTGTTCTGGCGTAATAGGTACTTACTAAACAACTTGCCTATTAGGTAGGTAAAACTAAAAAGGGAAAAATAAAAAACTTTTTTGCAAAAAAATACTACCGACTTCCAAATGAAAAACTACAAAGTGAAAAATAACTTTATTTTTGGAAATCGGTGTCCATATCGCAAATAATTGGTATCTACGAAAGACACTGACTTCCAAAAATAAAGTTATTTTTCACTTTGTAGTTTTTCATTCGGAAGTCGGTAGTATTTTTTTGCAAAAAAGTTTTTTATTTTAAATAATATTTAAAATAAAAAACTTTTAAGAGGAGACTTTAGTTTTAAGAGGTGATTACAAAAATATATACTATTTGTATATTATACAAATAGTATATATTTTTGTAATCACCTCTTAAAACTAGTGTCCAACCGAAAGTTCGGTTTCGGTCGAGTTTCGGCAAAAAACGAGTTTCGGTTTCGGCGGCAAACCTGCCGAAACTACGACCGAAACAGCATTCGGGAGTTATCACACGTTCATGTTCGGCACATTAAATTCTATCCAAGCGAGTAAGCGACGAAGCCATTATGCCGCGTTCACGTGTGTTTGCAGTTCGTTTTGTTTGTTGTGAGTTTTCATGTGATTTATTTTGAATTCGGTGAGTTTTATTACATGATCTATATCTATAAAAGCGAAAGGTGACTGACTGACTGACTGATCAATCAACGCACAGCCAAAATTGATAAGCCTAGAAGCATAAAATTTGGCAGAAAGGTGCCTCAAGTGACGTAAGTGTGCACTAAGAAAGGATTTTTGGAAATTCTACCCCTAAGGGGGTTAAAAGGGGGTTGAAACTTTGTATGAAAAATCTAATTCCTTCGACCAAAATTCTTGAAACTTAGCACAAATAGTATTCTAAGTAAATGATAAAGATTGACATTATGAGTTTTTTCAAAACTACCCCCAAATAATGATTTAGGGGTTGTTGAAATTTGTATGGAAAAATCTGATTTCCTGGGTCAATAAACTTGAAACTTGCCACAAATACTAACCTAAATGAATAATAAAGATCGCTATTATTATTTTTTGAAACTACCCCCAAAAGAAGATTTAGGGGATGTCATTTTTTTTGAAGAATCTGATTTCTTGGGTGAATAAACTTGAAACTTGGCATAAATACCATCCTAAATAAACAATAAAGGTTGTCATTATTAGTTTTTTGCAACTACCCCCAAAAGACGACTTAGGGGATGTTGATTTTTTGAAGGATCTGATTTCTTGGGTGAATAAACATGAAACTTGACATAAATACCATCGTAAATAAACAATAAAGTTTGTAGTTATTAGTTTTTTGCAACTACCTCCAAAAGACGATTTAGGAAGTATTACAGTGTTTTTGAAGAATCTTATTACTTCAGTTAATAAACTTGAAATTTGACATAAATACTAATCTAAATAAACAATAAAGACTTTCATTGTTAGTTTTTCGAAACTACCCCCAAAAGATGATTTAGGGGATGTTATTTTTTTTTGAAGAATCTGATTTATTGGGTGAATAAAAATAAAACTTGTCATAAATACCATCCTAAATAAACAATAAAGTTTGTGATTATTAGTTTTTTGGAATGACCCCCAAAAGACGATTTAGGAGGTATTACAGTGTTTTTGAAAAATCTGATTTCTTGGGTCAATAAACTTGCCACTAATATACTAACCTAAATGAATAATAAAGGTTGCTCTTATTATTTTTTGAAACTACCCCCAGAAGACGACTTAAGGAATGTTTTTTTTTTTTTGAAGAATCTGATTTCTTGGGTTTATAAACAATAAATTTGACATAAATACCAACCTAAATAAACTATATAGGTTTTCAATGATTAGTTTTTCGAAACTACCCTTAAAATACGACTTCGGGGTGGTAAAGATTTTTGATTACTTTTACTGCACATAGCTTCTTTTTATGACGTTGGGGAGCACTTAGAAGGGATTTTTGGAAATTCAACTTTTTAAAGGGTTAAAAAGGAGACATTTATATGTATAAAAATCTTATTCCTTTGGCAAAGTAATAAAGGATGGCATCATTACTTTTTCGGATTTAACCCGCAGAAGACGATTTAGGGGTGTCAAAGTTTCTTTGAAGAATCAAATGGCACTAGGATGGGGACCTCTACATCGATTTGGAACTACCGAACTGGACCGTTTGTCTCAGGTTTGATAGCAGCTAATTTTTGGTTGCCATCACACGAACGAAGCGGTGTTAATATTATAAATGTGAAAGTAACTCTGTCTGTCTCTCTATCCACCTTTTCACGCTTAAACCGTTGAACCGATTTAGATGCAATTTGGTTCGGAGATATTTTGAGACGCTGGGCAGGACATGGCATAGTTTATATCCCGGAAATCTGACTTAAGGGGGTGGAAAGAGGGGTAGAAAATTGTATGTAAATCCCACAATATTATGCTGCGATACAAAAAATAAGCTATTCGAATTACTAATGCTTCGCAGACGAAGTCGCGGGCAACAGCTAGTATTGCATAAGAGTAGGTAGTAAACATCAAAAAATAATTCACTATAACAAACTAATACATATATTATTGTAGAATCAAGTTTAATCTAACTGTATAAATATTTTTTTTTGGTTGATTTAACTCTCGCTAATGCTATGCCTATACAAACATTAGTTAGGTACTTGGTACTTACTGTAGTTCAATAGTGGTGATTATAATAAGGATTCAGTGTTTCAAAATTTATTTCAGTACTTATCACTAGAGACCGGAATACATGCATTTGCATATTTTCATATGAAATTAACCCCCCCATTCACAGAGGAAATTGCATATTATATCTAATATCTAGTGATGATGCATATTTTCGCTATATTTATTATATGTTTCAGTACTACTAACAATTTCCACTAATAAAAATATTTTGATTGATGGAAGACATTTAGAACACCTACCTAGCTGATTGTTTAGGCATACAAAAATGTTAAATAATTTTTCGTTTTAGAAATTGTTATCGTCCACAAAGCTGTTATATAATGGTATTGATAATTTATGATTGAATAATTCACTTTTTATGCTGATTTAGAAATAAAAAAATTAAAACCTACCACTTTGTTCCTTCTTTTCGCTTTCTAAAACTTTAATATTGCATATTTTACAAATTATTGCATATTTCAAGCTTTTAATGTTGCATATGGTCTTTACTTATCACCAAGGTATTAAAGTGTGCAACCCCTCATTTAAGTAATATTTTTTTCTTAAATGAGCGGTTGTTATGTTGATTATTATACCAATAAGTGAAAATGTCGAAGACTTCATAGTTATATAATTTGAATATAAAAAAATAAAGACTGACTGATTATAATAACGTTTTATTTATTTTTCTCTCAACACATGATCCTTGTATGGCAGTTTCGGTTTCGGCCGAAATAGAGACTGTTGCCGAAATTCAGTTTCGGTCGTAAAAACCAGTTTCGGTCGGACACTACTTAAAAGTTAAAACCCTTCATTTTGATACCCCACTCGAAGGGTTTGGCAGAAAAAAAAATAGGATTTGCATATTATGGCGCCCAAAATCCACAAAGTTTTTTTTAACTGCAACTTTCTAACAACACTTGGGCGGTCAAGACTTCTCTATCGATGTCTTAATTATTTAAATCCGTCTAGCGGTTTGATATATATGAGGTAATAAAGAATATTAAAAACATACAAGACACGCCCGAAAAACATAACCCTTTCCTTGCAGTCGGGTAATTAAGAAGTGTTTGTTGTGTTTCTATATTTTCTAAAGTTACTCCGGCTAGAATTGGCGTTGAGTCCGAAATTCTAATGCATATCTTCAATGACAAGTCTAGTGATTCCCAATTGTTACTGATTTAACGTTTATAGAATAGGTACTAGCTTCTGCCAGCGGCTTCGCCCGTGTGCATTTCGAAAATTATCCCGAGCCAACATATGCCCGGGATAAAAAGTATTGGGATATTATAAATTGCATATCAAATAAATAATCGCCTATCAATACATACTCATCATTTATATACTTATTTACATCTAATAACTTACTTCACTACAAATAAACTAAATGTTTAACAAAACTCAAACTGCAGATAAAACGAAATTATACATCAATATAACATTACTTTTTTCCTCATAATGCAATACTGTTAAATTTATTTTTGTACAAAAATACTACATACATAGCATAAATACTGACTGCACAGCAAATTTTCTATATTTCATAGTCTATTTTAGTTGATCTACGAATAAATTATGGTCAAAGAATCTGTCCAAGAGCGAGCGAAGCGAGCTCGGGAACTTAGGGCACCCCGACACGGATAGGTTAGGTTCGAACGAGATGACGGGAGCTGAAGTGAGCGAGCAAAGCGAGCGAACTCAGCTCCCGTCATCTCGTTCGTGTTAGGTTACTATTGACCCTGCAGACAGAAATAGGAGCCCCGCGCAACGGGGCTACGTCGACTTATTCGAAAAATCGCTGTACGCTGCGAAAATAAATTGTAGTGTGTTTAGTGATATTTTGAGTTGAATATTTTGCTGTGCAATCAGTAATTTTGATGGGAATTCGGTATCTTATTGCGTAGAAAAAGGATATTTTTAGATTTGCGTTTAAATACTACCCAAAAGTATCCTATGCAGGGGCGTAGCTACCGCCGTATCTGCCGTATCAATTATACGGGGCCCCCGGGCCACGGGGCCCCCAACTAAAATTACAACTGATAAAAAATTACCTAAGAACTTCGATGGGACATGAACGCCTGTCAGACCTGTCTCTATTTTGTCCATAGAGGCAGAAACTTTAGAAAAACTAAAGTCATCATCAGCTATAAAAGATTTAATAAATCAGTTTGCCGAAAAAGGGCAAGGAGAGTGTATATTCAATTTGAATTGTTTGTAAACATTTTGGAAAAAGTGTCAGATAGATAATTATGATGAATAAATATTTCTTTTAATTTTATGCAATCATTTTTTTGTCTTTTGTGAGAAATCACGCTTCATAAGGGCCCGCATACATTTTTTTATACTGGGCCCCGCCTAGGCACGCTACGCCACTGATCCTATGTGCTATTCCTGACTATAATCTATGTGTATTTCATATTTCATCCAGATCCCTTGTCTCTCCTTCCGTTTGAGCGTGAAGAAGTAACAAATATACAAACACACACACTTCCAAACTTTCGCCATTATAATATTAGTGTGATTTTCGCAAACTGGTTTCAAGTATTGGAATAGTTCTGTGTGTCTACCGTTTCTTTTTCTGTTTCAGGAGTAATGCCGAAGACAGATTGTCAGGTGACGCCACAATGGACGTTCTTATATGGGCAGAACAAGGCCTGGTGCGAAAAGACTTCGTGTTCATTTTCGGAATAATAACATTAGCGACGATTATAGCCGCTTTGATACGAGCTTTCTTCTTCTTTTCCTTGTGCATGAAATCCTCCATCAAGTCAGTATCAAACAAATCAAATTGCCAAACATTTTGGTACTTATTCAAGTACCTAATTTATTCGTTTGATTTTCTAGATTACATGACCAAATGTTTGAATCGATTTCGCGGTCTCCAATGAGTTTCTTTCATAGCAACCCATCAGGTCGAATTCTCAACAGATTTAGTAAAGATATGGGTGCTGTAGATGAAATGCTACCTCAAGCTATGATTGATTGCTTTCAGGTAACATACGTTGAGAAACATTGCTAAGATCACTAAGTAGAAGGTGAAGAAGTTCATTTTACCTAATTATTTTTTTCAGATAATATTGAACCTTGGTGGAGTTGTCGTCGTAATATTGATGACAGACATCACTCTCTTAATTCCGATCGCTGCTGCGATGGTCATATTCTACATCTTCCGCGTTATCTACATCAGGACTTCTGGAGCTGTCAAAAGGTTGGAAGGGATCAGTAAGTACGGAAAGCGTTAAGAAAGTCCTTTTAGTAGTCTTTTCTCGCTAGTTGCTAAGATAATTCTGTAACGCTCACGATTCTCTGCGTTGGATATCTAGAATAGTCCAGTCAAAAGCCAGAGGCCAAATTGCCTTCGTTTGACTATCATAAATCTTTGCCAAAAAACTTACAACGTTATGATATATTTCTTCTAGTTCGGTATTATCAACATCCTTTGTTTTTTATTATTATTAAGTACAAAATACTCTCACCAGCTCGCAGCCCAGTATTTGGTCACGTGAACGCTACGATCCTTGGTCTTGCCACAATTCGCTCGTTCGGCGCCGAGTTCCTCTTAGCCGAAGAGTTTGACCTTCACCAGGATCTACACAGCGCTGCGTGGTACCTCTTCATAACCTGCAGTCGAGCCTTCGGATATTTCTTGGACCTTATCTGCTTACTGTTTATAATATGCGTCACTTTCAGCTGTTTGATGAAGACAGGTTAGTAGAAGCTTTTTAAAAGATTCAGTCCAGACCTTGCCAAATAACAAAAATTTGAATGATTTGCTGATGGAGGGGAGAGGTAACTGAATGTCCTTAGTTACTCTTATCTGGTGAAAAGGAAGCAAACGGTTTAAAGTTACTTTAATTTTCACCATCAAAAGACTAAGTTTCAGTTTTATGCAGCTATAGGCATCATTGATCCTTGTCCTCTAACACATTGCTCCATATTTTAGACATGGATGGCAGCAGCGTCGGCCTAGCGATAACCCAGTCCGTATCTTTAACTGGTATCTTTCAATGGGGGATGCGCCAATCAGCCGAGATGGAGAACCAAATGACCAGTGTAGAAAGAGTGCTGGAGTATACTAAATTGCCAGAAGAACCTGCATTGAGAAGTGTAAGTATACCGAAAATATAAGTTTTGCCAATAAGTGGAATTACTTAAAACAGTAGTAATGTCCTCAAGCACATACGTTCACTGTCAATTATTTGACTGTGTACGTAGCAATTACAGCCATGACAACATAGCTTGGCACCGAATCTTTAACAAAGGTGTACTGAACGCGAATGTTCAGTTTTTTCTACCAGATGCCCATCGATCATGTCTATGTAAATGACCAAAATAAAATAATCCTGACAGATCTCTAATTAAATATAAATTTTTGTCTTCAGACTCCAGAAAGAAAGCCTCCAGCCGACTGGCCTGCAGAAGGAATGATAATATTTGACAATTTGAGCCTGAAGTATTCCCCAGACGGAGGTTATGTACTGCAGAAGTTGCAATTCACCATACAACCACAAGAGAAGGTAAATAGGACATCACCTAAATGTATACGTATTTTCATGGCAGAATTATTACAGCAGCAATTCAATTACTTAATTATTATTGCAGTTACTTATTTGTTAGGGTTCCGTACCCAAAGGGTAAAAATGGGACACTATTACTAAGACTCCACTGTCCGTCTGTCTGTCACCAGCCTGTACCTATATCATGAACCGTGATAGCTAGACAGTTGAAATTATCACAGATGATGTGTTTCTGTTGCCGCTTTAACAACAGAATAAAATAAATATTTAAGTGGGGAAAAAAATAACGTTTGTTTTATTCCCTTTCTTATGATTTATATTTAGTTTTATTAGCCGTTTTTTGCGATTATGGTACGGAACCCTTCGTGTGCTCCGGAGCCCTTCGCACTTGGCATGGCAGGTTTTTTTTTCTAATGTGTTTTGCACCTATTTACCATCGCAAATAAAGATTTACTTCATTTTATCCTCATCATTCTAGATTGCCTTACACTTGCCATGCATTCTGGTTGAACGCCCATGTCGCACCCACTCCTATCAAGGTCGGAGACTCTTCACTCGAAGTTGTGGACGACTATGTCTACCTGGGTCAAACAATCCAGTTGGGTAGGGCCAACTTTGAGAAAGAGAGCAACCGTCAAATCCGACTCGGCTGGGCAGCGTTCGGGAAGTTGCGCGGTATATTCTCATCCAACTTACCACAGTGTCTCAAGACAAAAATCTATGACCAGAGTGCGCTGCCTGTGATAACCCATGGCTCTGAGACGTGATCGCTGACAATGGGCCTTATCAGAAAGCTTACAGTCACCCAAAGGGCAATTGAGAGGGCTATGGTCGGAGTTTCCTTGCGTGATTGAATCAAAAAAGTAGAGATCCGCAAGAGAACCAGGGTTACCGACATAACCCGAAGAATTGCCAAACTTAAGTGGCAGTGTGCAGGGCACATTGCTCCCAGAAAGGATGGCCGATGGGGCAGAAAAGTTCTTGAGTGGCCGCGAACCGGAAGACGTTGCGCTGGTAGAGGTCCCACCATTTGGACCGATGACCTGGTGAAGGTTGCGGAGATCCGCTGGATGCGAGACGCACGGGACCGGTCAATGTGGCGACGCTTGGGGGAGGCCTATGTCCAGCAGTGGACGTCTTTCGGCTGATATGATGATGATGATTCTAGATTGGCATTGTGGGCAGAACTGGCGCAGGAAAATCGTCTGTGATTCAAGCATTGTTCAGGTTGGCGTATCTAGAGGGAACTATCACTATTGATGGAGTGGACATCACAACCATTGGATTACACGATTTGAGGGAGAAGTTATCTATTATTCCGCAAGTATGATAATTAATGTAAATCTAACCCTGCCAACCTCCTGAAAATTCGACGCAAGCTGACTATTAGCTGAAAAGACGGGTAAGACCTCAAACCTTATATTGCGTAATTAATTCGGCAAGGCAAAGAGTATGAAAAATCGAACAATCACATGCAATATAAAAGACGCGGTGTGGATTTCCGTCTATGTGATTGGTAGATTTTTCATACTCTTTGCCCTTTCCCTTGCCGAATATTACGCAATAAGGCTGCTTGCTGGTTGAGACGCACTGAGACCAGAGAAGCATGACACACATAGGACAGGGGGGTGACTATAAGCTCTTAGAGTAAGGTTATTTTTTGTGTGTAAGGGAGAGAAGTATATGACATGTTTAGATCTGTCCCTTACGCACACACAAAATAACCCTACTCTAAGAGGTTATGGTCACCCCCCAGTGAACTGTAGGAGCATACTCAGCTGTGGGTGGAATAAGGCTGCGAATTATGATGTTGATGTCTAGTAGCAATAGCCTACGCCATTTTTCTAAAAACAAACAAACCAACAAAAGCTCTTTCAGCCTAAATAAACATTCCCTTTTTTTCTAGTGTACATCAGTTGTAATTTTTCTAATTATAGGAGCCAGTATTGTTCAGCGGCAATATAAGAAAGAATTTGGATCCGTTTGACCAGTACCCGGATTCAGTGTTAGTGACGGCTTTGAACAATGTGGAACTTCAGGCAGAGGGCGATGAAAGTTAGTAGAATAAAAATTATGTTGTATTTTAATTGTGAATCAGTTACGAAGTCTTACAAACCGAGTTCTTCGCATTAAGAGAAACCAGTTTTATGGATACTTTATAAGGGTAAAGGCGTTATTGTACTACGACACAAAAGCACCGTCACTTATTCGCGGATAGAATTTATTACCGACAAAGTGCATAGATGGTGTTGGGATCGAGTTAGATCGCGCTATCGTTTGCTTCACGGTGTTTGATTGGGGTGCCTGGAGCAAAGATGTAAATTTAACTTTGCGCAGAGGCAATATCGTAACCAATGAGGTTAATCCGAGGTGCGATTATTGCTAGTTGAAAACTTTACCAATACCCCGCCGTGTGGACGTGAAATACCGTCCGCGATGGCAATTTTTGAATGGTCTTAATTGGCCTGAGAATTCATACATATCAAAGTGGTCTGCGAGTGGCCATTTTGAAACGGTGTGGGGCCGTTATGGGCCTGAGAATATTATGATCTCGTAACGGGCCTCAGAATATTTTGATCTTTTAGTCGCCTAAACCAAGAATTGTTCGCAACAGTCGCAATACACGATTTTTTATTTGTAAATATCTTTTCATCTCAGAATGGTGTGACTTTTTGGACCTAAATCTGTTCTAGAATATATGAGAACGCACGCGCTTTCTATTCTCCCTCAAGTAGCATTTCTTACACCAACGTCATATAATACGTAATAACTAATTCCCAGATCCTCTCTACAAGGAAGTAGCAGAAGGCGGTTCAAACTTCAGCGTAGGAGAGCGTCAGCTGGTTTGCCTGGCGAGGGCCATCGTCCACAACGACCGCATCCTAGTGCTGGACGAAGCCACAGCCAATGTGGACGCGCAGACCGACCAGCTGATACAGACGGCCATCAGACTACACTTCAATAGCTGCACCGTGCTTACTATAGCGCATAGGCTGAATACTATTATAGATTCTGATAAAGTAATTGTTTTGTCATAAAAGAGATTGTTAACATCTGCCAATAGATGTTAGATCCCAAAATGAGATGGCTGGTTAAAGGTTGACTGGTAGAAAATGCCTAAAGCATTAAGTCCGCCTCTGTACGTTTGAGTGCATGAAGTATTAAATAAATAAATAAATGGCCTACTGTTGAATATCTTGGAACTAGAAGGCCTCCTCCTCTCAAATTACCGTATTTTTTTTTTGTAACACAAAAATGCCTCAAGCTGTGTTCATAAGTCAGTCAGTAGACGGACAACAACATTGCCTGACCCAATAAAACGTGCTCAGTCGTTGCCTGTCTTTAAAAAACGTATAAAGGAACATTACCTGACTCTGTGATCCTGTCCTTGTTTAAGCTGTATTGTTTTCTTGTTTGTTTATTTAGATGTATGTTTGTATTTATGTATCTATTTTAGTAGTTTGTTTTTAGTACCTAATTGTACTTAGTACCTAAAAATTGTATGTTTTGAAATAAGCACCAAGTGCAACCCCATATCGTGTCCAGGCTATCTCTATCCATTCAAGGTTGCCTGGAAGAGATCGCAGAGCGCGATAAGGCCGCCTGTTGTATGTTTGTTTTAATTTTAATGTTTATTTTTGTATTGTCTTATCTTGGTGTACAATAAAGTATATATAAATAAATAAATAAACAAATTTATAAAAGTAGGCAGGGATGTCTTTGTATGAGGACTCGAAAAATTACCGAATTGAGTCCATTATTAAAATTCTTTTTAAGTCGTCTTGAGAGGATGATAAATGATCATCCTCTCAAGACGACTTAAAAAGAATTTTGAGGCATAAGTTAAAAATGTGTTTCTTTTTAGATATTAGTTCTAGACGCGGGACGTCTGATGGAGTTCGACCACCCGCACATACTGCTGCAGAACAAGAAGGGATATTTCCGCAAGATGGTGTCCGAAACTGGGGCTACTATGACGTCACTGTTGCACAAACAGGCAGCACAGGTTGAGTTTATCTCCTATAGCTCATACCGACGTTAAAAGATTAGCCTAGCCTTGTAGTAAAATAAGATGAACTCATTGTCCAGGTTGCATCCCGATTTGTCAGAACCTAACAGCCCAAAATACTTAAAGAATACCAGTTTTTGCATATGGTCTAAGCACCTATCGTGTTTTTCTCGCGTCTTGGACCTCGATTAACAATAACCAATTAACTAGCATGGATTATTTTAAGCCAACTAGATAACGGGTAACGTTTAAAATAAATGATAAATTCTATCCGCGTGAATAAAACTAAAACTTACAACTACATTACAGACACAATACAATTACATACATCTACATTTACAAAACTTACTATGACAAACTGTACAAAATAAGAGCTCACGTCTCAAGTGAGCTGTTATTTACCGAGACGTATTTCTTGCGCCCACCCTACAGCTAGTTGGTATTGTTGATCGAAGGTCTTGGACCATCTTTTTTAGGGTTCCGTACCCAAAGGGTAAAAACGGGACCCTATTACTAAGACTCCGCGGTCCGTCTGTCTGTCTGTCACCAGGCTGTATCTAATGAACCGTGATAGCTAGACAATTAAATTGTTTACAGATGATGTATTTCTGTTGCCGCTATAACAACAAATACTAAAAGCACAATAAAATAAATATTTAAGTGGGGCTCCTATACAATAAACGTGATTTTTTTTGCCGTTTTTTGCGATAATGATACGGAACCCTTCGTGCACGAGTCCGACTCGCACTTAGCTGGTTTTTGGCTTTTGACTCACTACTGAATTACCTTTATTTTAAAGAATTCGTTCAAATTATTATATTTTATGTATTAGGTACTGATGCTAAACATTATCGCATTGTATTCAAATTATCTATTTCTTTCAGAGTTACAAGAACATGCAAAACGGGAAGTAAATGAAACAGTCCCAAAATGTTTGATTTTATAACTGATATATTTGTATACGTTACTTATTTTATAATTTAATTTTAACTTATAATATGAATTCTAAATAAACAATTTTTTTTAAATAATAATAATGCTTTAAAACGACATAATATTATATAAAACCTTGACGTGACATTTCATTCTTTCATGAAAAAAAACAATCATTGATTTGGTTACTAATCGCACTAGGTAAGTATCATACAATACAATTAATAATACAAAAAAATATTGTTCAAACAAGGCATCGCATATACTAACGCAATAACAATACTTCTAAAGCTCATGGTTTCAAACCAAATACATCTACTTACGTAATACTATGAATACAATATATATTCGTTCTAAACGCAAATGACTATAATGTATACTTTACACAGTCTCCATGTTACAGTTCAGGCTAGCCAGTTGTAGCTCCATCCTTTTCTTGAAGCCGGCTACTATAGTGTCCATCCGTCTGCAATTAAAACGACGAGCATAGATGTAGAAACTCTTTGGTTAGCAAATAAACTTCCAGTACTGATAAAATAAGGTCGCACAAATCGAATCGAAACAAAACTTCGGACAGGAGTTTAATTTGGAATGAATAAAAAAAAACCCAGTATCTAAGTACAGCAGCCTAGCTGTTAATATTCGTGCCCATAAATCCATCCATGCCAGCCTGTCAAAGTAATCGTGGCGAGAATCCATTCCTAACAGCCTGAAAGTAACTAATTGTGGCTAAAACCCGTGCTGGGCAGCCGAACAGTAACTAAAGGTGAACGCGCACCTGTCCGTGCCGCACTCGCCGCACGCGGCGCAGTCATCGCATTTTATAAATCTTTATATGAAATCGTATGCAGCCTCGCGCATCTATCCGCGCCGCACTACCCGCATTTCAGCAAAATGCTGTAGGTATACGGATAACACCAACGCGTGCGGATGACGTCATCATATTTGGCGGGCGATGCGGGCGGCGCGGAAACATGATCCGTATCCGTATGAAAATATAGTTCAAGATGTACAGAAGTGGATACAATGCGTGCGGCGCGTTCGGCGCGGATAGCGCGGGGCCAAGAGAAAATGCGATGACTGCGGCGCGTGCGGCGAGTGCGGTGCGGCCAGGTGCGCGTTCAGCTTAATTGTGACCAAAACCTGGCCTTGGCAGCCTAAGCGCTCGGGTACACGGCACCGCCGCCCCGCCGCCGCACCTCTGCGCGGTGTATAGGAGACCATCACCGCGCCGCCGCTTCATTTCACCATAGCACTATACGGTTGTTAGTAATACATTTCTCGGCACGAAGATCACACGTGTCGCATTGACATGTCCATCTTAACGAAAAAAAAATCTGTTAGCTTACTAATGTATAGAAAATGGCAAAATGAACGTTTTTCTACTACCTTGTCTATTATGTAAACTAGCAGTAAATAATCGTGGTCAAAACACAAGCATGGCAGTCTAACAGTAACTAATCGTGGTTAAAACCTAAGCATGGCAGCTTAACAGAAACAAAATTTGGCCAAAACCAGGCATCGCAGCCTAAAAGTAACTAATTGTGGTCAAAACTCAAGAACGGCAGTCTAGCAGTAAATAATTGTGGTCAAAACCCAAGCCTGGCAGTCTAGCAGCAACTAATCTTGGTCAAAACCCAAGCATGGCAGCCTAGCAGTAACAAATTATTGTCAAAACCCAAGCCTGGCAGTCTAGCAGTAACTAATCGTGGTTAAAACCCAAGCATGGCAGCTTAACAGTAACAAATTTTGGCCAAAACCGAGCATCCTAACAGTAACTAATTGTGGTCAAAACCCAAGAATGACGGACCAGCAGTAACTAATCGTGGTCTAAACCCAGGCATGGCAACCTAACACTAACTAATCGTGTACAAAACCCAAGCACGGCAGCCCAGCAGTAACTAATCGTAGCCAGAACCCATCTATGCAAGCATAACAGAAACTAATCGTGACTCTTAAACGCCAGAAATCATTTTAAATTACCTTTTTTCTTCTTCACTCTCTATTTGGGGGATGCCAGCTAACGCTTCCATCAAGTAGTTCCTGAAAAATGTTTTTTTTTTTAGTATTGTATACTACAGTGAGGAGAGGAGGACATTTGGACAATACAGCTTTTCCTAAGTGCGTTTAGTATATTGAAGGGACCGCAGGGAATAGCATTCAGATTTACTTGTATGGGGCGAAACTGTGAGGTTTTACTTGGGAGTCTGTTAAAGACTAGAAGTCTCGCTAGTTCCTCTCAGACTGTGTATAGCTATTATACACTACTCACTCGGCCTTCCTCGTGAGATGCTCGGCGCACGCCACCTGCAGCAGCGTGTACTCCAGGCGCGCCTGGAACACGGCGCCGGGGGTGGCGGGAGGGGGCGCGCAGGCGCACAGTCTCGCGAGCTCTTCGCACACAGTCTCACAAATATCACGCACGTAGCGAGACGACGCCGCGCCGCATACGCTGTCCACCTGGAAACATATTGCGAGATTTAATTCTACTCCGGAGGAACTACGTCTGCAAGGTTCCCCAGTTCATATCTAGCGTGCTGCATTCACTCATTGGGTTATATTCTTGGCTGATTGCCGGGGATACAAGTCAATGAGCGTGCAACTACTGGCCCCTCACTATGGGTAGTTCGGAAAAGTGTATTTTTTGTCAGTAAGAGTGAAGAGAAAGAGGGGTCCCTAAAATAATGTAACAGACACGGTCTAAAAATTAATAGCGTAGTTGAATAACTACTCTAATCATTATATGCCATCCAGTGGGTTATTGGTTTTATGATAGATGGAACTAATAATTGCAGCAACGTCATATTTCATAATGAATGAAGATCAGTTATATTTTTTTGCTGTCGCTTAAAACAGGTTGTGGCTTTTAGGCCTGTGTGTATTTTGAAACAACATAACAGCTTTGTTAACACTAAATTTAATTTTGCAGATTTTATAGCACAAAATAAAGTATTTTATATTTGTATTGTTGTCCCTGTGAGAGACAGATGGACAATTAAGGCCTTATTAATTAGATTCGAAACCACAAAAAGTTAAAAAAACTGCCATTCTTGCTTTTATTGCTACGTCATCGATAAATGCGCACAAAGTTGTAGTTTATATGAAAAACTACAAATATAATTAAATCAAAAATTACCTCAGCATGCACAGCAATGAGATTATTAATAATCTCGTAGACATATGGCCTGGCATCATCGACCACCGCATCAGCGTCAGTCCTATGTCTTCCCATGTCCATGCTAGGCTCTATGGTACCCACTAACGGATCTCCTTTGTGCTCCAAGTATGTTTCAGCTATGGTAGACTCGAGAGTACTGAGCGCTTCCTTTGTGGCTTGTAGCGCTTGCGCCTGCTTTGGGAAGCCGAAGCTGGAAATATAAAGGAGTGAAATTAGTGAACTTAGTGGTGGAAATATGATTGTAGTTCTTTATGCAGCTTAGTATGTGGTATACTCGTCGTCGGTTCAAATATAAACACATGAACAAAAGGAGAATAAAAGCGGAACAAGCTTGTGTAAAGCACAAATCGACAGTATTCCATGTTTTCACGTAAACAAAATAGGTTAAATTATAGTTGCTTATTGGTATTGTAGGCTGGATAGTAATTAGGTTATTTTTAAGAAAGGATACAAAAGTTTGTCGTTTCACGTTACTCGTATCTTTGTGGGCCAGTGCAGTGTATAAAGTTGTAGCTGTGAGCTGTCTACGAAGAGAATTTCAACAGCTAATATCAAGAGAAAAAAAACATTAAAGGACTCCGGTGAAAACTATATCAAGTAGTGTTCACATCATCAAAATGTGCTAAATACGACATCCTTGTTGGGTTTATAGCCCGTAGTCCTGCGATTTGATGTTATATTTTTTTTAGAAACTATAAAGCTGGGTGTCTAAGGACATCCCTAGCAATCTATACATACTTATCCACAGCGCGCGCTATGTTGGGCAGCGTGACGCGTCGTGTGTAGTGCGCGTTGGCGCCTGCTACCAGCAGTCGTGTCTGCCAGCTGCGAGCTACTGTACTGCCGCCCTCCTCCAAGCGTTGTTCTAGCGCTACTGATAGGTTGCTGTTATTGAACTCCTGAAAACAGAAGATTATTTATGGAGCTAACTAGCGAACCACCCCTGCTTCGGTTCGTGATTCACAAACAACTGCTGCTGAGAGTACATTTTCATTTAAGCGTAGAATCCGGCACTATTATTTGTCCTATTATACATAGCAAGGTCTTCGTCATAGTTAATATATTTTAAACACACAGTCTTATTTAGAATTTGGTTTTTTATCATAATATTTATTATTTGTCTATTGTTTTAGAAATTATTTATGTATTTTATTAGTTAGGTAGTTTTTTAATATCGGCTTGTTCATATTTTTTTTTATTTTGTATCTACACCGGTAGGTGTACTGGTAAAATACCGAGAAATCACAGAGGCGGTATCACGTTGTCACAATATGCTGATGACCTTTGTATTCTTAACGAAGCGTGTCGTCCTGATACTGCGTCACGACGGGCAGCATGGTCTGCCAAAACGACCATCAATTATTATAAAGAGTGGGCTCTATAATGCAACGTCAACAAGACGGACTGCGCTTTGTTCACAAATAAACGTAAATATAGACGGACCGTTAGACTTGAACGCGAGAGTTTAACAATAAAAACCAACATTAAATACCTTGGAGTACACCTTGACCAAAGACTAGTAATGAAAGAACACGTTAAAAATACAGTTAAAAAAGTTAAACAAGTCCTCGGTATGTTGGCGCCAATTATAGGGTGGTATAGCAAGGTGTCACTTGGAACAAAAATTAAAGTGATAAAAGAAACTTTGTTACCGATCACAGATTATGGCATAGTGCAACTTTATCCGCGAGTGTGTAAATCTAAGCTTACAGAACTAGAGAGACAATACCGTATGGCATTGAAAACTGCTGCTAATTTGCCTCGGAATACAAGTTTAACAGTGATCTGGGAGACGCTTGATGAAGACCCGTTGTACCTACGTGTTACCTTCATGAAGATATGCTACTTAAGTTATGAGATCTGCAAATGACCGGTCTTACACAACCTGGTGATAAATATCACAAACCAAACCATCATAATGCTATGTTGCCTGTTTATTCTATTCTATTCTATGTACTTTTTAACCCAAAGGTTGACTGGTAGAGAAATCCTTGCTCCATTTAAGTCTGCCTATGTATCACCTGAATGATCATTGTACATGAAGTTTAAATAAATAAATAAACTTCACAAAACATCAAGCTTTCGTTATAAAATTGCATTTAAAGTTTTATGTAATGTAATACAAATTAAAAATCATCATATTCGTTGCGCAGTGTAGAAGAAAATCGCGGTTAGAAATACGAAGAGACACAAAATGCGACGATTTTTGTGTTTTTTTAAACATATTATAGATGTTGGTATTGGTGATGTTTTCTGACCATCCCATCCTTGTACGTTTCTACATAACACAGCGTATAGTCAGATTTTGAAATAGTTTGGAATTATCTGCATCCACCAGTTTAAACTCCTTGACGTAACATCTAATATGTAACGAAACCTCCAATATGTAACGAAACCTCCAATATGTAACGAAACCTCCAATATGTAACGAAACCTCCAATATGTAACGAAACGTTATCCATGACACAATACTGCTAATATGTAACGAAATATTCTTTATCTACACTCACAACGTAATGTTCCAAATATGAATTCAAAAAATATTGCATAAACACGTACTTTATATTTGTGGATAGGTAAAATTAAAAAAAAACCATTACAGTTCAACATTTTCCTTCGATTTTCAAACAACTGCATCATAAAATAACTTTTTAATTTTATAGCACACTTTTACTTTTTAATTTATTGGCGCTTGGGCTCATTGACATTGACAGTCATGGTGCAATGAGAATCTAAATTGCCCGCGATACTGCATATTTTTTCCTTTTCCACTTTTATTATATTTCAACTGTATGAGTGAAGATACCACAATGCCACAATGCCAGTTCGACTTCAGGATCAGACCTCGGAACCCGTCCTTCTGCAGCGAGGTGTGAGACAGGGAGACGTAATATCTCCGAAGCTCTTTACCGCTGCACTGGAGGATGTCTTCAAGGTTCTGGACTGGAGAGGGCTAGGCATCAACGTCAATGGCGAGTACATCACTCACCTTCGGTTTGCCGACGATATAGTGGTTATGGCTGAGACCATGGAGGACCTCTGTACAATGCTCGATGATCTCAGTAGAGCTTCCGAAAGAGTGGGTCTTAGGATGAACATGGACAAAACTAAGTTGATGTTGAATGCCCATGTTACACCCACTCCTATCAAGATTGGAGACTCTACACTCGAAGTTGTGGGCGACTATGTGTACCTGGGACAAAGGATCCAATTGGGTAGGGCCAACTTCGAGAAAAAGGTCAACCGTCAAATCCGACTCGGCTGGGCAGCGTTTGGGAAGTTGCACGGTATCTTCTCGTCCAACTTACCACAGTGTCTCAAGACGAAAGTCTATGACCAGTGTGTGTTGCCAGTGATGACATATGGCTCTGAGACGTGGTCGCTTACAATGGGCCTTATCAGAAAGCTTACAGTCACTCAAAGGGCAATGGAGAGGGCTATGCTCGGAGTTTCCTTGCGTGATCGAATTAGAAACGTAGAGATCCGCAAGAGAACCAGGGTTACCGACATAGCCCGAAGAATTACCAAACTTAAGTGGCAGTGGGCAGGGCACATTGCTCGCAGAACGGATGGCCGATGGGGCAGAAAGTTTCTGGAATGGCGACCGCGAACCGGAAGACGTTGCGTTGGAAGGCCTCCTACCAGGTGGACCGATGACCAGGTGAAGGTTGCGGGGATCCGCTGGTTACGAGATGCACGGGACCGGTCAATGTGGCGACGCTTGGGGGAGGCCTATGTCCAGCAGTGGACGTCTTTCGGCTGATATGATGATGATGATGATGAGTGAAGATAAAGTAGTGTATGCAACGGCATATAATTAGGTATTAAAACACTCGCGTGTTAATATTATCACCCACGCTCGTGGGTCGTCATAACTATTATTATGTAACGGTATCTCCAATAAGTAAAGAAACCTTCTCTATGTGACGATACTTCAAATAAATAACGTAACGATATATGCTCTATGTAACGATACCTCCAATATGTAACGAAACTATCTCTATATAACGATAGCTCCAATAAGTAACGAAATATTCTCTAAGAACAATACATCCAATAAGTAACGAAATATTCTCTAAGAACAATACATCCAATAAGTAACGGAATCGTCTCTATGTACCGATACCTCCAATATGTAACGAAACCTTTTCTATGTAACAATACCTTCAAGATATAACGATACATCCAATAAGTTACGGAACCTTCTCTATGTAACGAAACTTCCAATACGTAACGAAACCTTCTACATCTAACGATACCTGCAATATGTAACGAAACCTTGTCTATGTAACGATACCTCCAATAAGTAACGAAACCTTTTCTATGTAACGATACATCCAATAAGTAACGGAACCGTCTCTATGTAATGATACTTCCTTTTCTTTGTAGTACAGCTCTCTGTACAACAAGGTTTTGTAACAAAACCCACCATAGTATTTTATGATTATGTTTCTGACAGACAAAAATAAAAAGGCTTAGCACGCATTACGATTTTATTCGCAATATGTCCGCGTACTGAATTTAACTAACACGCACTGCGGATAAAATACCGCGCGATTTTGTCTCCTTCTATCTGTTCATAGAGTTCAAAATATTCGCGCGAGTTTTATCCGCGCCGCGGTGCGGTGGATTCTGTGGCAAAACACGGATTTCTTGCGGTATTATTTCCACGTGGTTATTTTCCCGCAATGCGTGCAGTTTCATACAATTCCATAGGTCGCAGAATGGGCGGAAAAATATCGCAGTGCGTGCTAAGCCTAATACATACATGGAATACGTAAACTTGATAATGGCAAACAAATGGCACACAAAATTAAATAAACAAGAACATTTTAACGTTCTCTTTACTACCTGGATTTATAATCTGTATGGTTGAGACAATACTTTGAGTTAATCGACACGAAATATGAAGAATTACCTGGTCATCGTGATTGAGCGCTAGATCCTGCAGTACGGCCACATACGCTAGCAGTATCTGCTGCATGTGTTTCTGCAGCGTCGCGGCGGGGTCACTGCCCTCGGCCAGTAGGAGGCCCTCGCGACGGCCGCTGCTTACCACGCATTTGTGGATCGCTGAGAATGCTTCATTTAAGTACGTTTCGAGAAGGTGTGGCTGGAAATTCAAGCGGTTTCGTAAGTGAAGGTAACATTTAGATGTTGAAATATTGTTGAGAATGTTCCAAATTTAGGACGGCTTCTGTGCTGCGTATGCTTTATATCGATGCTACGACATTCAATGTGGTAAATGCTTCTGGGATTTAAAACTATAGTATAGCAGGTTCTACTCAAAACCTAAGTATGTATTTATTTTGTAATTTATGGTATCGTTTGAATCTAGTCACATAGAGAATCGAAAGCGAACTAATTTACAAAATAATAACGCTTCCCCACGCTATCGGTTCGCTGTGTATTTTACGGGGCCTTAAAGGTCTGATAAAACCCTCCGTTAACCTTACTGCAGGTTAACAAGAAAAACAGTCGTGATTAATGTGGCCAACCCTAGCACATCAATCTGTTAGGTACATTTTTGCGTAATTAAAAAGAATGTTCATAGTGCTCGAATAAATCGCTAAGAAAACACACATTCATCAAAAAAGCTGTCATTGGCACGCGGTAGTCGAAGATAACCTTCTCGTACTCACCAGGTTGGTAATAGCCCCGTAGTCGGAGAAGTCCTCGATCTTCCACGTCTCCTTCTCTCCGAGCCCCTTCACCCGCTTGTGTGCGCGCTGCAGGAACACCGTCATGCCGTGCACGCGGTAGTCGAAGATCACCTTCTCTACTATACTTAGAGGCTGGAAGAGAATATAATTGGCATATTAAAAACAGGACGAAAGGGAGGTTTTTGCCCTCCTGTAGTATCTGGGCGACCAAGCTCTGCTCGGGCGAAAATGGAGAAAACGAAGTTTTCTAATGAAATCTAGCTATTTATCGCCCCCGAAACCCTCTGGATACTAAAGGAGAATGCCCACTTTGTAAGGGAACTTGGGCCCCTTTGAAAAAATGGTTGTATCTTGATGAATTTGTTTGTATATTGTAGAAAAGGCATGTTATATTCATAATTAGAAAACATCAATAAGGTGCATACAAATGTCCAAGTGAAGGAACCTGATCTGTTGTTGTCTGTACATATAAAGTAAAGGACACAGATGGAAAATAACACAAAATATAAATCCTATTTTTGTATAATATTGAAATTGCAGACACGATACCTCATAACGGGCCTGTGTATGGGCGATCTCCTTTCATGAAAATCTTTGGAGCCGTTTCCGAGATCAGATTATATATAAACAAGAATTGCTCGTTTAAAGTTATTAGATATTGAAAACAAATCGCGGATGCACAAGAGGTGCATCTCTGCCTAACCCTTCGGAATGTTATGCGTGTATATTGTAAACAAAATAAAAGTAGCATGTCAACCTGTATAAGCTTTTTGTTTTATTTGCGTTGAGTATTGCTCGTGACACTGCGCTACCACGGGGAGATAGCGCAGTTATAAGGGACTCTAACCCACTAAAACTCCACGGTATCCTCCTATGCCACTTGTGGCGGAAACACGGGCACGCGTCAGCACACACCGCGAACCCGCCGCGGCTGTCCGTCACCGGACCCTCCACTGGGGAGTAGCCCCCATCACCGGCGCACCAGAACACACTGTGCCTCGTGACCACCCCAGGACCAAACCAGCACATGGGTATGGGAGACCCCATACGAACCCCGCAACCTACATGTTGGCCGCTACGTCGTCGGCTTATAGGCAAGGCGTCCTCGGGTTCCTCTTCGCTTCTTTGATACACATCAGAATAAGTTTTCCTGTAAATTGCCCATTTTATTGCTGACTGCATTTATTTATTTTTCAAAATCTGAGAATGCAGTTAAGATGATGCTTCTCAAAAATTCAACCACTATACTATTTAACCGACATTCCAAAAAGGAGGAGGTGAGGTTCTATGTTCAAATCTATGTTTGTTTGTTGGTTTTATGTGTAGATTCACCCGTCACCGTATTTCTCTGTCAATTGAGTACCAATTAAAAAAAAAATATATAGACACACATTACACTATCCTGTTGAAGCTTGAAGATCGTAATAAACCTCAAAGCCTGAACTGTGAACATTTTAAATAATTGTCTTTCCAAATTTTATGAAACGTAAGGTTCTAGAACTTCGATGAAGAATACACTAGATATAGGATCCCAAACAAAACTTATCTTTAAAACTGACGCCAATTGTGTTTAGGTAATTCTAAGAACTCTACGTGAAAAAATATACATTAATGCAAATTCAAACAAAATGCAATGTTTAAAGTTGCATTCACAAAACTGTACAAAAAGCAATGAAAAATGTATGAGCTCAAATACAAATTTAGTCTTACACGCAAGTATTAAAGTCTAAATTACAATGTGACTAAAAAAGCAATTCGATATTCGATTTTTTCAAAATTTATGTTCGAGCTCGCTGCTTGGACAAGGAATGAGTGGAGTCGAAACGTTCAATTATTTTTTTATAACATCGATCTATAAAACTACTAGATTTGGAATCAGGAACGAATATAAGTCGCCCAAATGGCCACACACGCTTATCTAAATCTAAGTACCTATCTTTTTATATGTATTATAAAAATCAATTGCTGTTCGTTGGTCTCGCTAAAACTCAAAAACGGCTGGATCGATTTGCATAATATTTTTTTTGATTTTTTCGCGAGAATAAAGAGACAGTTTAAAATATATATATATACGTGGGCGGGTAGCTAGGGTAGGTAGGTAGGGTAGGAAGGTAGGTAAGGCCCTACCCTACCTACCTTCCTACCCTATTTTGTTTGAAAACTTGAAAATTAAAAGTAACTTAAAATTTCAGCAATAAGGTTAAAAACACTATGTAAGAAATGTCGGGGTTACTTTATTTCGTTTTCCATGGATCATTAGGAAAGCTAAAAAATATAAAACTTAATAAACTACTCCATGCATTCTCTGTTCCAGAACAGTCGATGTTTGTTACAATAGTTGGCGCGTTCGCTTTTTCGACGCAAACGTTGGTCAAACAATCATAATATTTGCACAGATTTGAACGCACATTGCGGCATTTTAACGTATTAATGTTGACTATGATTGGACCCTACTAATTTGAAATAGGGCCACAACCGTATTAGTGCCCATATTTATCGGCCTGTTTTTGAAGCGCTGACCGGGAAATGCCGGGAATCCACGTGTATTCTTCATCAAGTTTGAATACAAGGCTTCTTGCATCAATTCAAAGTATTCTCAGGCCAATTACGGCCATTCAAAAATTGCCATCGCGGACGGTATTTCACGTCCACAGTGTTGCCAGTGGCAGATAGTCAAATGTTACATGAGACCTCTCAAAAAGTTACATTTTCATGAGAAAAGTTACGTTACCTTATTTTATGTGGAAACGACACTAAATAATAAAATACTTCAATTTGACTTTTTTTTCTACTTTGTAGCAAGCGGAACAAGCCCATTATTTGAATTTTCGCGCGGGCGGGCCCTCTTCCACGTCTACCACGGGTAAATCCATTGCGTTTAGTTTAGAAAATTCAAATTACAACAAGACAAAATTCAAATTACAAATTACAACTAAGTAGCTAGGTACCTACTTGGTCGCATTAGCGAAAAGATCGATAAACATAATCAAATCTAAGTTACGCCGGCCGGTAGGTTCTCAGCCCACTCTAGTTCTTGTAAACGAAACCAAAGTTACTTGACAATGAGTAATAAATAGCTAAATGAACTTCTTGAAGCTATGTGCAGTGCATGGCACACATAGATTATGCTATTTGACTTGATAATCATGATATTTAGTTGACGAATGATATAAAAATAAACATATTTCAGTTGCAAATACGATTTTGTTGTTGATTTATTGATTCCCTAAATAATTAATTATTAAATAACATTTAATAACCAAGTATTATTAGCACAAACAATTCGAAAACAAACCAATCACTACACCATTGACGAAATAAATTTAATAAAATTACATCCACAGATAATACCTTTCGTATTTATTTACTGTTCTTTGGAGATAATAAAAATTTAGCAAACAAAACACGACGCTCACTCGCTCGCCGGAGTAAGCGGGATGGAAGATTTAGATATACACGTGAGTGAGTGAATAAAGTTAGGGCACAGGTGCGACAACACGACGAACAAAAGCTTTCTAAGATTCGTTACGTTTCACGATTATTTTTTGTTTGTGGGCAAATATTTTAATATTTTTAGTAAGTCCTAAAAGTTACGTAAAAGTTACATTTTGAGTCGTGTTACATGGAGGTTACGTGAGACGGTCAAAAATTACGTAAAATGTAACAAAAGTTACGTTCTGGCAACGCTGCACGTCCACACGGCGGGGTATTGGTAAAGTTTTCAACTAGCAATAATCGCACCTCGGATTAACCTCATTGGTTACGATATTGCCTCTGCGCAAAGTTAAATTAACATTTTTGCTCCGGGCACCCCAAGCAAACACCGTGAAGCAAACGATAGCGAACTCTAACTCGATCCTAACGCCATCTAGGCGCATCTTCGGTACTAATTAATTTGGCGGGAAATTCAAAAGTACTTTGATACTAAATTCTGTCAACAAAGAGGTCAACGTAAAACCGGTTTTAGCTTTTATTCTATGTTCACCTGTCCCGGTATCTGTATACAAATCTTTCAAGTTAACTTGACCCACTTAAATTTTGCGCATGTTTGTTTCTCGTGACAAAGCATTTTTTAAAATATGTATAAGCTTGTTTAAAAATATCATTTTTAATATGAAAGCTTTTACAATTAAATGCGCTTTAAAATGATGAGTCGAGATACGTGTTTGACTTGTTATGTTGAACAAGTAAGACAGTTTGGAAATGGTGAAATTAGTAGATCTTTCTTAGAATTAAGGAATCACAACGTTCAATATAATTTATCGTATCGTAATGTCCTGAATAGCTCTTGTTTGAGCGCAAACTGTGTGGCGAAACTTGAATTTAAAAAGAAAAATATGCGGGATGAGTTTTTGAAGTGGCCATGGAGTGCCAAATCCAAAGGTATTGTTTTACAGATGTTACATGAAGTCTTATAGCTAGGGTACAAGGTTACACGTATGGACCCTGTTAGGGCACATCAACAAGTAATTTACACACATATCTGCTTAAAGTAATAATTCGTAACTATTAATTTAGTTACCTATCCATAATTTTATTTAAAAAATTATTCGATTCATATCACCGACACTATCGGATGACATAATAATACAGCGTGTCTGTCGTCGTGTTTTATTTCCAAAATCAAAGGTTTCGATTCGTAGCTAGGAATATTGATTTTTCAATAATCCAATGATGCAGTTTTAGTTTTCGTCAAAATCAGTCCCATGACTAGTTTGAGCATTTTTCGCTATTTCTCATAGTTTCGGATTTGGTATATTATTTCACCCACATACCTGTGACGGCAGATCAAGCTTGAGCAGCGAGTCGTAAGCCTCTCTCAGATGCCGCAGGTTGGCGACGAGGCGAACACGCAGCGCGTCGGTGGGCACCAGCTTACCGCCGCCCGGAGACAACAAGCATGCCCGCATGTGCTCGGAGAATAGCTCTACGGCTGCTATTATCATATCCTGGAATAACAAAATAGGATGAATTAAATATACAGTCAACTCGATAAACATATATCAGGTATTTGCCATGGCGATCGTTTATAAACGGAAAAACGAAAGAGGTAGGAGTTGCCAAGAGGATGTCTCTTCGTGAACTTTGTCAGTTGAACTTTTTTTTTTTAAATCAAAGTATTATTATTAATTAATAATACAGGTGACGAAACTAAAAAGACGCGAAACAGATTTCGATACCCTTCGCAATCGTTATAAAAATAAGTTAGAAAAATATAATTTTTCAAATCTTGACAGATCGAGCACGCATAGGGTCTGCCTATGCGTGCGTGCTCAAGCTCAAACTCAGATCATTTCTCTATTATAACTTATCTGTCCCTACAGTACCTTAAGTTCAGACTGCCTCTGCGTACTCTGTGGTTCTCCAGCCAGCTCTCCGGCGAAGTACCGTCGGGCTAGCGGCCACAGCGCATGTAACTGTGCCGCTAGGGCCCCGGCCGCCGCGGCGCACCATGCGCCCCGCACTGAGCTCCAGCCGCCTTCGCATTCGCTCTCCTTTATCTTGCGCTTGCCTGAAAACAAACTTGGATTGGATAGGATAGATGGTCCCTTTTTCCGCACTTATATTCCCATTTTGTCTGTTGTGCGTGCAGGCCTCCTCTCTGTGAGAAGGAATGGGCCGTAATACACCACGCGGCCCATTGCGGATTGGTAGATGTCAATGATGTCACATGACGTCGAATTTTTGGATCCAACACATGCCCGTTTCCTCACGATGTTTTCCTTTAATTTTTTGAGAGCAGTGGTGATGAAATAAGGCGATTAACACACGGCACCGTGCACCGCCGCGGTAGGCGGTGAAGCGGATCTCATGTCGCATTAGCCTCTAATAAATCCGTTGATGCCTAACACACGTACACCGCTCGAGAGCGGTGCTCTTCTCTCCGCGTCCGCGGCGGTGCGCGGTGCCGTGTGTTAATCGCCTAATTTACACAAAGTGCCTGCCTGGATTTCGTACCCACGACCTACAACTGTTACTTTTAAGTCCCAGATGTAACCACTTGGCCACTATTGCTCTACCAAGACCCCAAATGATTATCACTTATTTTTAAACGGTTATTAAAAAAAAAAAATGGTTCAGTTCCTATTTGGACTAGCTCTTAAGTGTACACTAGTCCAAAATTCTTCCATACAAACGTAGTCTAGAGATTACTCCACTGTTTGACGATGTACGTTCAAAATAAAAAATGATATCAATTTGTCTCATCATTATCTAGTCCTGTATGGAACCAAAAAACTAAAATAAAAAAGCATTTAAAAGTTATGAGCGTCGAAAGTTCCATATTTCGGCACTAATTTTACCGCATCTTTGGGCGCAAATAAATACCATAAGAAGACAGAAAATTAAAAAACGGGCTCCATACAGGGATAGATTAGTAGTTCAACAATGCAAATAATTTTATTTTGAACAGATACATTTAGTCGTTTTTGTATGATATCTAGACTCCCAAAGGTCTGTTTATAAAATTTTGCGCGCTCGTTTTCGTTCTAAATCATCATGCATCTCGCTACAAATTTCCTCCCCGGTCAGTGGGGCGGAGGGGTGGCGCGTGCGGCGCGTAGACACCTACACACACACACGCTCACTAGTTTAGCTGCCGCCCGGCGCCCGCACCCTTATGCCCCGCAGGGCCTCTACTATAGGCTGCTGCATACGTCACCGTAATTACGCGCGTGCTGTGTATAAAGGTAACTGATATTGTGATATCGGCGATAACGAATTCGTATAATATTTTACAATGCATGTCCTCGAAAAGAGCGGTTTTCCAAGCAGCCAAACTGTGCGGAAAGTGTCACTTTTTTTCACTAGTGCTTTTTACTTTCCTGTATTTTTTTAATTTTAACTCCAACGTCAGCCCGACGCATAGAGTTTTTATTATTTGAGAAAAGTTTAAAAATTAGTTATGTACAGATCATTCATATAAAAGGTAAAATAAAACTAATACTTTATTTTAGGCGTTTTTAATTACTCTAGATTTAGATTTTGATCAATAAATTAATTTTAAAAATTCATTAAATATGTTTGGCAGAACGTATATTTTGCTCGTGCCTTATTGCGTTACGACGTGACAGCTATTTGCACATGCGCAGTAGATATGCCCGAGGAACTATTAGTTAATCTGTGGATATGCTGAACGCGCTTTAATAAGCCCGCCATTTTATTAATTTAATTTTAATAATTTATTTATTTCCTCGCACAATGCATAGTAAAATGTTGTATGATACACGTACGTAAGATGATTTCCGACTCGTGTCGATTTATCCACTCACTCGCTTCGCTCGCTCGTGAATAAAAATGCCACTCATCGGAAATCACCTACCTTCCGCACTTGTAGCATAAATAACTATTGTAACATTGACCTCTGGCTCGAACTTTGGATTCTGATATTCCTTTATGTTTTGTGTTGATCCCAAATTTTACTGACCCTGGGTTTGGACTTAGGATTCTGATTTCATAGTGATTTACATAGCGTTTGAATTTGAACTTGTTGCGTCAGTGAAGTGAATTGAAGATATTTTCAGCAATTCAAGTAACAATGGGTATATACAAATATGTACAATTCATGAGGGCGCTTGACATGACTTTTATACCTAAACACAGACTTGTATTTGTAATGTTTCACGCGCATTTATAAAATTTTAGAATTATAAACTACTATACTCCATTATTTGAAATAACATTACACATGTTTCCAAATCTTTTTACAGTCCGTTCAACCGATTTTGAGTTTTATCCCGTAAACATAAGGATGACATAAAAAGCATAATCCTGTTACCAAAACCAATTGTTTACTACAGGTACCATTTGTCGTATCACAAACGCAATAGAAGTCAAAATCGGTTGAACGGGCTGTAAAATGGGCTAATTTAAATGTCTATTGTTATCGCAAATGGAGTTTAGGTATACCTATCTTCATCTTTATTTAGTTAATCTTTTTTACAAATAAATACTACCGACTTCCAAATAAAAACACTAGGTACAAACTTCAATTTCGGAAATCTGTGTTCTTGTTTTTGTTTCTTCGTTTTTTATTTTTCTAATTTTAGTTCTGGTACATAAAGAGCAATTTCATACCTATAGTCTCAGATAAGAGAAAATCTGAGCCTATAATGCTCAAATTCATGCTTGATTAGATTACCTGAATAACATAAAACTAACATAACTGGTGCAATGAAAGTGTACCTACCAGGGTGAACTGTATATATGCGTACCCCTTTGGAGCGTACCGGCTTGTCTCCTGTGCGGGTCACAAATAAATATTTTTCTTTCTTTTCTTTGTATAGGTAGTTACGGTTGCAGCAATCCCGAGAGATTTGCAGCTGTTTATTGAAGAGTTCTGTTGTACATATTTGTTCACTTACATAGAATTATATAGGTATTTAGGTTATTAGATGCCAATTAGAGTAGTTTTACGATTTTCAATAGTCGTGCCTACATAAATCGAAAGTTCATAATTATATAGATACCTATCTGTTATATCGGCTCGGCGTCAGCGGCGGACAAAAACAAAAGGAAGCAATTTTTTTACCTACTATGCGCGCCGACACTCACAAGCTCGGCTCGACCACCCGAAGCTACTTACTGGTTACTTTATGTCATGAAATAGTACCTAATACCTACCTAGATGCCTACTACTATGCGTTTCAACTAAGAATAGGACGGCCTTCGCGCCATAATGTGACGTCATAGCTATCGAATCGAACCAGTTAGGTAAAGCAGCAAACAAGTTGTTTGTTTGTTATACAAACAACTTTAAATTAAAAATAATTTGAATTTTGGTTGGTTATAAATTGCTAAAAATCATTGCGGTTCCTATTCTTATTTGAAACGTACTAAATAAAATAGTAGTAAGTACCTAATTTTGCTATCTTAGGTATTATAGTATATTTATTAGGTTTGAATTCTTACAGAATAATAAGAACTACCTATATAAAACTAACATACAGAATAATCTTTTGTGTTACAGTGCCAAATAAGGATAAGCGTATGGGCAAAAATACCAGCCTATGGGCAAGTGTCGCTCGCACAAAGAAGTGGAAAGTAAAAGGGAGAAAAATGTGTAAGTTTTATTTCTTTGAATCATTTGGAGCACACCTCTAAGAACAAAGAGAATATTTCTTTGTATTGTGAAAACAAAGAGAATATTTCCAACCTGTTGTAACTAACAAAACTATTATACTTGTGTGTAAACAAACAATCAATAAACAATTTACAAAATAACATTATTTTTTATTTGATGAACCTAAGTAGGTACCTAGAAAACAAGTCTCACATCAAATTGGCGCTGTCGAAAAAGCAGTTATCCTGACTCTGGCTGGTATGAATACATCCTACTTATGGGGTGTCGCCTATATAGGTTATAGCTAACTAGCTAAGGTTACGAAGTAACTATTTAGTAATCTGTAGCTAAGGTAAGTAAATACCTATTTAACATAAATTGTAATTTTTGCACCACCTGCAATAAAATATAAAAACATGACCTACACCCGTGCGTATAGAGCCTAGCTTTCCGCACGCGCTGGTACGATACCTACAGTCAGCAAAGCCCTGGCACCCCGCTCTGCCGACGTAAAATCTACCGACTTGGCGCTCGAACAATTTTCATTCTTATAACTAAGGGCATAAGGTTCAATAAGCGCGCAAGCGGCAAGTTGCTCCCGCTGCGCGGTCGTCGCCGCCGCCAAAAATAATTTAGAAGACAAATCAAAAAAATTACTTGTTGATAATAACAATACATAAGTAAATTTACATTTTCGCAAAAGATTTTATTGTCAAGTTGGCATAGTCGCGGGTAAGTATAGGTCCATAGTAACAAGTAAATTGAGTGCCTTCTAATTACGTTACACACAGTGAGAATCCTAAGTTCTAACATCTATTTGTATGAGTTTATGTTGTCATAACATGAATTGAATTCGCGCCACCGGGCGGCGGCGATGACACCGCACACACACCGCTGTCGGTGCTCTTCAATGAAATTGCGCATGTATCCGTCACACAGCGTTATGAGTGTGTATACGTATGCGAAATAGCTTCTTACTGCTCATCACAGCGTCTATCTCTTTCGTGCGTGATGTCGGATGAGACAGAAAATATTTTAACTCCGCCCCCTAATAGTTCGTGCCGTTGACTAGTTCAACCTTAAGTGACCTTCACCCCCCATCTCCATCCTCTGTAGCGCCAACGATTGTTTTGTGAGTGTGTGTCTATGATAATCACACCTTCTCGAATGGTGAAGATTTTGCAGAGGCACTTTGCCCAGTTTAAGCCTAAGAGGTTAAAAGGGGACTTTTCATAATTAGGTATGTGTTATTTATAAAAAAGACAATTTTGGTGCTTGTTTAGTGATAGTTCATTACAACTGACCTTTCTCATTAGATTCCAGTTCCTCCTTCTGCTTGAAGTGATCTTTGACCTTGTTCATGAGGCTCATGAGGTACTCCTTGCGACTGGTGATGGCCACCCACGCCGCGTCGCCTTCCCAGTTCAGACTTATCAGTAATCTGGAATGTGTTTCAAGAATAGTGTGAAATACTGACCCCAAGAACTATTAATAAGATATTTTACAATTCCCATAATCTTTTAATAAGCTTTTTTTGTGCACATTGATGTTTGTGTATATATATGCATAATTCTCTATGCAACTGAGGTTTGCTGTTAGAGAACCCAACCATGGGTTAAGCTCGCCTTTCTAAATAAACTGTCCTATTGTATTTGCATGTTTTTTATGTTTTGTGTACTATAAAGAATAAGAAGTAGCGATAAATCGGGCCACAAAACAAGACATTAAAAGCAAAACCAAGATTTTTTATGTACAAGTAATAGTTTATATTTATTTTGGGCAGCATTTTTCTACATATTGCATGTTACGGACAAAATGTTCAAAATCCCTTACCTAATATACTTGGTCTGCTCTTGCACATTAATAGGCATAGTTTTCATTCTTGTGTACAACTTTTCTTTCAAATCCTCTATTTTCTTGTCGATCTCAGTAAGAATTTTTTGGAACAACTGTAAAGAATATCAATTGTATAGTCAAAATCTGCTTATCCTCTTTACAACCTTCTTCTCTGAAGAGCAGAAATTTAATAAAAATAGGTTTAGTTTTTTGAGCTAACCTTAACATCAGTATTTCCAAAGAGATTCTTGACTCTAGTATAGTCATTGACCACAAGATCGTATTCCTTCTTCCTAATATTCCTATCTATGGATGCCGGCAGTTGGAACAGGAACTTGTGGCGCGTCAACAATGAGAGTGCCTCGCGAGTCTTGTCTGCGTTCTCCTTGCGAGATAGGATCTCCGAGAAGAGCGAGTCTGCTAGAGTTATTGATTCTGAAATCATAGAATTTGAAATTGATGTATGGAGTAACAAATTTTTCAAGTTTTTTAGGCTGCTACTCAAGTATCATTTGTTCTTGTTGTTATAGTACTACACAAAGGCCTAAATATTTAAAAACCAAAAGGTATGAAAAAGGAACAAATGATTTTGATATTCTTATATCTATTTTGATATTAATTTCATTTCTGTGCTCATAAAAATGGCGTAGAACTTTCGTAAGACTTTTCTTTTACCATCCCGTTTTGCCCATTCCTCCTCCTTCCACCTTTCGTGAGTCCGCGCTTCCTCTTGCCAGTTGTTGCAAAAGTCTATTTCGGTAATAAATTAAGTATACCTTCAATAGCAGCTTGTAGACTAGGCAGTGGCTCCTTGCCGTTCTTCCTCTCATCTTCCTCATACATGTTCTTGAGCAGAACAAGCCGGTCCAGTTGGTCCATCACAGCTCCTGTGTTAGCCTTCAGGAAGCTCAGCTGACCTTCCTTCTGACTTTCCACCTGGAAATGTCAGCTGATTCTTTAGTATAATGTTTTTTATTATATGGAAGCATTTGTGTCAAACAAAAAGAAAACACCAAGTCATGTATATTTTTACCACCATAATAATAATACCTACACTACATGCAATTTTCCATGGAAAACACATTCCCCATGGAAAACTATAAAATCTAAATTTTCAGTATGGCCATTTATGTTTCCTATCAGAAACTTGATAATATTGAAGATCCAGCTTTGTGGTGATTATTTTGCAGTTATTCATATTGTGACTATAGAAAGAGCAAATTACCACAAGGAATAACCAGGGGGAAAATAAAAAATATTATTTTACTGCACTCACCTTTCTTTGAAGAAATACCATTCCAGCCTTGAGATCCTCATAAGAAGTGTTGCTGTGATGTTCCAGCAAGTACCAGCCCGGCTGGAAATTATCATCAGACAGCTTGCCAGAACTGGAACATAATTTTGACAGATTTTTTATTAAATTTATTTGTTTTAGCACTGTATTGTTTACAAGCATGAAGATCATCAATAAATTATTTTTATGAAGAAACCTTACAGATGTGAAGTTTGTATTGTATTTAGTTATATGTATATACCTTGAAAGCTAGTAAATGGCTCATGATGTACTTGTTTAAAAATCCCTTTGGGGTACTTAAATAAGAGTACTGGTTCCAAGGTCCTGCCCCTTTTTGTCCCAACAATTTTTTGCATTTCAAGAACTTGAACAACAACTATATATTTTGCTTTAACCTACCCATCTGGAAACATTTCATGGAGTTCTTCCTCAGGGAACTTGAGTTCATCTCCCTCAGTGGACAGCCCCAGTGGATCCGGTGGAGTATAGGCAGTAGGTGACATGGGTCGCCGGCCCCATGGCAGTGACGGAGGAGCAGCCTCCTCAACCCATACTGCACTCTCCTTTACAGGTCCTATTGATTCATGATATCCTGGAAAATAAAAATACAGCATGAATATTAATACAAATTACTGTGTTTCATGTACAGCTCCAGTTATTAATGACTAGCCTTCTAGACAATCAATTTTATTTTAGTAATTAATTTTCGTTTGACTGTGTTTTGATAGAGAAAAATAAATAAAAATAAATGGACCTCTTAGGGTTGTTATCATTTGGACACTTTACAAAGGCACTTATTAAATACCAAGATGTGAGTTTGTTTACCTCTGAATTGCACAGTGGAGGTTCCTTCACCACCAGACCGAGTAGTGACTATGATATCTCCGCGACCCTTGCACGGTCCGGAGCGCGCCACTATTTTGTTCTTGCTCTTCCATTCACAAGACAGTAAGCAGTCGCAGCCGCAAATCTTCAACCCTATAAGTGTACAAAGTGAAATGTTACGCCCACCTTCCAAACAAACTTTTGCCACAACTAAAGGACAATAGATCATTTTTTTAAGCAATTATTTAATTATACGATTACTTACCTATTAAATCTGTAACGCTAGTGCCCAGAAATTCTCCACGTATCGTTACCCTGGTGCCTGGAGGACCTTCTTTTGGAGATATTCCTGTAACTACTGGTGGTGGGCCCATATTTTATGGCTTTGAAAGATTTAGATAAGAAAGCACAGTTTGTAATTTCACTATCTTTGAACACTGAATGCGTTTAACTGATAAACTAAATGTTTAAATAAAATAAAAATATTTTCAGTGAAATCGTAATCACAAAACAAATCATCGGATGTCAATGTCATTGTCAATGCACAGATTACTGATATGTTGTGTCAATGTCAACTTGACATTCTAATTTGACTTGTATCTATGTAGTCTGTGAATTTGAGAATGAAGGTTCGACCTTCATTCTCAATGCTTCTATCACAGATTACTGATATGTAGCTAGCTACATACTATTAAAACCCCACGTGACGCCACGCCACGCGACGCCTTCTGACGCATTAAAGTACTAATCAATCCCATACATTTAGTAAGGTCAGAAACATATAGTCAACACGCCTTGTGATCACACGCATTCCCACGCGGTAACACGCAGTCGGTTTGGATCAGCGTGTTGCCAGGAGAGGGAAAACACACGCCACCCGACGCTTCGCACATAGTGTGTTTCTAGTTTACATCCGACGCCACGCGTCAATCAGTCGTTTGTTTTTATTTAAAATGTCAGTTTTTTTTTATAGAAATATTAAAACGGTTCTCAGTATTATATGGTATGAGTTCAAGCCAATAAAGTGATCATAGTATTAGAAATAATACTAGAAACGAAGCTACGATACTAATTACTAACGTAGAGTTGCCAAGTTGCCATTTCTAAAATCCGCCAACCAGGACAAGGAGCGTGGAAACGCCGGATTAAAACTCTACAAAGTGAAAATTAATTTCGGAAGTTGGTGTTTATGGTTTCGTTTCTTCGTTTTTTGACACCGACTTCCAAAATCTGAAGTTATTTTTTATTTTGAATTGTTTTAATTGGAAGTCGGTAATATTTTTTGTAAAAAGTTTTTTTTTACTTTTTTTTGTGGCACAATACGGTACGGCACTGTTAGTGGACAATTTCTATAGCAATCTTACTTCTTGGATGTATGTTTGTTACTCCATCACGCCAGAACGGCTAAACGGCGGGTTTATTAAGTAAGGAACAGCAAGTAGCCATAATTGCGCGATCAATTTAGTGACCTGGCTACTAAGGCCTAAAAGTCAAGTCTTTTTTTTTGACAGTCACTTTTAACAGAAGCTATTTTATCTGTCTGATGATTTTTTAAATGTATCGTTTGATGAATTAACCAGCTTATGAAAGAGCAACACTTCGTGGAGGCTGTTTTTTTACAATAGTCAATTTGATTACGATTTAGCTCCAATAATCCGATAAATTAATATTCGGAGATGAAAAGTAATCGTGTAAAGTAAACATGTCAGTGAGAATTGGATATTTGCATTTTATTTACATAATATAATAATTGATTTGAAAAATTGGATGACTAAAACCTATAACTGACTAATGTCAATGTGTAAAATCCATTAAAATTGCTTCGAATTGTCGATTGTTATAAGAAATCGAATCGATAACGCATTAGGACATCACTAAATAGACTACATTATCTCGTATTTAAGCTATGAAACGTAAAATAGATTTTCCAATTTACTTTTGATATTGGCAGAATAGTTGACATCGGTGCTTGCCATATAAAAAAAGAATATAATAGAAGATACATATTGCGGACTTATCACATTCTAATGTGTTTGTAAGTATTTAGTAGTAAACTTAGAAGCTTCGCTGAGTGAGTAGCCAACAATACAGTATAAAAAATCCTCCACTTTACCGAGATCACGTCTGTTTCAATGATTCAACAAATAGTCCAGTTGCGTAGACATTAGAGACATAAAACAACACCAATATGTCATTACAATATTCACTAGGAATTTGTTAGTTCAATATTTACTTTTATATTATTATTCTAATTTGCGGATAATTATATTAGCCACAAAATAACACACGAAAAAGCCGCAAAAAACTCAAAAACTTCTGTACATACTCAGCCATCAGCGAGCGATTTGCAATCGATCAACAACAAGGGAAAAAGTAATCGTAATTTGTCAGCCACATTTGTTCGCCGATGGCTGTCGCTCTGCTGTCAAAAACCATACGTAATACGAAATGATCGCAATCACCTTGCGATAAATGCACATTTCAGATTTTTATTGTTAGCAGTGCTGTCGTAAAATTAGTATGGTATGGCTATAGCTCATATATAATGCGGATTTGCGATTGCGATTCGCAATTATTTCGCAAAAATAAGCCTTCCAATTTTTTTACGTAAAGCGATAATCGCGCGATGATTGTACAAGCTCTGCGCAAATATTGCTAATTGCTGTTTCATACGTAATTAGCCTCCGGATCTAGATGAAATTTGGCAGACAGATGGATGGTCAGGAATAGCACTTAGGCCATTTTTTATGCCGGTATAATGTTCCCTTATCTTATCTTATGGAGGGGTCGAGAAGCAGCTCGGACACTTCGACCCATTGGGATCTATTGTGGTTAATGTTCCCTTGGAAGAAGCTAGTGTACAATAAATATACATGCAGTCCCGGGTAATTTGCTGTAATATTTTGAAAAGTTCCGTTGAATATCCCTGAATTTCTTCGTCAGGATTCGGGTTCATAACCTTCCAAAAAAATATATTTCAATATCGGTCATCAATTGACGGGGAAATCGGTGAAGAAAATCTGTTGGTGATTTGAAGACCCCGGACTACAAAAAAGACCCCAGCCATACGCCTTCTAAGCTATGACAAATCCGGGGAAACCCGGACGGATGGTAACCCTATACTAGCGTTTGTAGCTTAGATAAAGTACCTATAGATGCCAGTAGTAGAAGTAGCCATGGCGTGGCCGCACATGAAACAACAATATCACTTTGGCTTTTACAGCCTAGAACACTTAAACCCATCATCGCACTGACACTTATTATCTATAAATAACCCAATTCCTTATCTCAATAAACACCTAATATCGCGAAAACACAAAAAAAACAAACACGACTGAGTTATTTTGTCGAACCTGCCTACCTTCAGGTACTACGCTTACCCTCATAAAGTTATTGATAGTTATTTAGCGTTTGACAAACAACAAAAGCCGGCCATGGTGACAAACACAAAAAGTAATCTATTGTCCTAATTATTTACATGGGGCTGCCAATTAGCGATAAGGCTAAATCTATAGGTACTTTATCTAAGGTTTGTAGCATCACGTGGGTATATGTGCACGGTACGAGTCGGGTGGCGTGGCGTTGGGTCGGGTTTCAATAGTATGTTTCCACCTTCACACATGAATAGATCCAACAAGGTGAGAAGCTATATTGAGCTATACACTTTTAAAGATAGCTTGATCTCTGCGACAGCTGTCAGTATCAATACGGTAACAATAGCGCTTGACAGGCTAACACGTTACCAATGAGGTAGGAAAAGTCAGTGCACGTTACAATAACGTATACGTCAGTTTGACATAAATGTCGCAGAGATCAAGCTATCTTTTATGAAGTATAGTCATCATCGTCATCTTCCTGTCCAGTGTCCTTATCCATGTTACTTGGGGTTGGTGCAACACGTTTTCAGGCCACTCTCGGCAACCAGCACATTTCATCGGCAAACAACATACACCAAGGTGCTTCTTCCTGTATGTCCGACGGTACAGCGTCCATTATCACCAGGAAGAGGTAGGGACTGAGGGCCGACCCTTATTTACCCTTGGTGCAAGCCGATTGCCACACTGAAGCTGCTAGCTAGTCTTATCCTTTTATTAATCGACTATTTGTGGACCGAGATGTAATTGTAAAAAAAAAACCGTATTTTCGAAACTTACACCGTAACCAAGTGTAAAGTTACTTTAAAGCGTGGGTTTTTCGACGTGAATCAAAATGTCACAATTCCCAAAAAATAATTCATTCTCCATTCATTTTCATTCATTCATCAATTCATCATGTGGGGGTGATCGTAGTGGGATATTTGGGGCGTATCTAACAAAAATTAAAACAGTAATTCTTATAATATTATGTTTTTAAGAGACTACTAATCCAGAATAAACAACGCCATGGCTCAATCTAATTTCAGGTACTATGCTTACCCTCATAAAGTTATTGATAGTTATTTAGCGTATTATTATCATTGTGTTTGTAAAATTTACTTTTGCTTTTAGTGCGGTCGATGAATACGGGTTTGAGAGGCACGACGACTTCGATTATGAGAGCTATGAGGACTTCATGTCGAACTACTTAAAGGTTCTGGCAACGAGGGCGCAGAAATGGGCCACGCTGCTCGGCGAAGGAAAGTCGGTCAAACGCACCAACACAGTGAAAAGATACGTCCGCAAAGGAGTACCCAGTGAGTGTCTTTCTTTGTTTACCTTTTTGTGCCGTGTGATTTTACCGCACTTTCATTTTTGTGCCTTATAATTAAAATTTATAAACACCATGCAGTGTCAAGAGACCTTTATGTTGCTGTAAGAATTGATGTGGTATTTTATGTTGTATTATTATTAATTAATAATTGAATCTCTAGAGTAAATGCTGCAGTCATTTAACGTAATTTCTCAATGAGTAGAGTGTGTTAAAAAAATGCAATATTATGACTATCTGAAACATAAGTAGTTTATCCTTGTTTATTACTTCTCTACACTGTTTGAGGAAAAGCTGTGTTTAAACTGTATATTCAGCTGGCTCTCTTTCAAACTAATATTTGGTAAAATATAATTATATTCAAAACAACACAGATTCTTCCTTAAACTTTCATATTTCATCAAAATTATATACTAAAGTGAGTCATGATATGAGTATTCAAATTGTAATATTTTAGGTGAACATCGGCCATCAGTATGGATGGCTATCTCCCAAGCAGAAATGATGAAAGAGCAATGTCCAGACCTGTACCAGAAAATACTTGATGGCCCCTTTGAGAAGGAGCTGGTAGACCTTGTGAAGACAGACCTGCCACGAACATTTCCGGACAACATATATTTCACAAAGGAGGCCAACCATCAAACTCTCTTGTTCAACATACTCATAGCATATGCACACAACAACAGGGTTGTTGGTTACTGTCAAGGACTCAATTATATTGCAGGTCAGTTTGATAATCAGAATCATTAATTGCAAACATCACAAGTAAAACCCAAGTCAAACCAATCCACTTTATTTAAAGTAAAGTCAAGGTAGTAAGAAAAAATTTAAATAAAAATTAAGTATATATTTAAAATAAACTCATATCTTCAGTTGTAGACCTATATAAAGTAAATATTTATATAAATCAATTCAAAACAGCTGTTCTTATTTTTAAAACAGTCATGACAATTTGAAAGTCACATTTCGGCAGGTATGATTTCAGCCTATGGCCTTGAACCTATGATCTACACTGATTCTGCATTTGGCTTTTAAATTCATGTCAATCAAGGCAGGTCAACTTGCAAACTGGGGCCAATTGGTTAATTTTCAGATATGACTCAATTCTGATGTAATTTCTTATAGCTATAAATATATTGATTGATGTTTCATAACATAAACCTAATATGTGCATGATACCATATTAGATTATCAAATGAAGTTACAGTATGCCTATCAGTAACAATGTGGTCAATATGACCATTTATTTATTGTGTACAAATGTTTCCATATACAGCCTGAAAACAGCAAACAAGCTTTTCAATACCGACAAGCTGCTTCGCTTTACTCATGTTATTAGCTTACCATTTACCATGAACTTGCTAATAAGTCCATAATCCAGTTAGCTTACTATTTACAACAGTCCAAGGCAACTACAGACTTACATATTTAACTAACAATATTCAATTACAAGTTCATTAAATAAAATGATAATTGACACATTAGTCAACTCTGCTTTCTCTGCTAGTTACTCAACACTGACAATTGATGCAATTTAAATTAAACTAATGATCATTTTGGTTAATTAACATAATACCACATAATTTTGTCCACTGACTCTTCATACTTATCTGATTAAGATAAAAACATAATGGATTGCCAGAATTATGTGTAGTTGTTATCATTGGCCCGCCAATCTATAGATAGTTAAATAATAACTAACTATAGGGATTATGTAATTAAATAAATAATAATAAAATAGGTACAATAATAATAGTAATAGGTATAGTAATCACTTCATAGATTGAATAATATGATACATGTATAAAACAAAACCGTATAGCGACTTTGTTTAAAACGATGGAATATAAAAGTCCTGTAACAAGGCCCTAAGAGAAAAATATATGTTTATAACGACTATCGGGTATAACGACGGCATTTGAACAGTTTTGACTCTATATTAACATTTATAGTAGTGCTGGGCAACTGCCTCCGAAATCATGCCATGTCTTCTTTTCCTGAATCACCGCGAACCAGCCAATCCCCTAGGAACCATTGATGTTTCTGGCATAAAAAACTAGTCTTAGGCTATATATATAGCTTTAGTATAGCTTTCTATCAGTGTAATTTGAATTTGTGAGCAGTGGTGGCCCAGTTTCAACGGCCGCGACTTACAAGTTGTAGGCCGTATTTCGATTCGAATCCAGGTAGGCGCTTTACTTTGTGTAAATTATATCATCACCACTGCTCTCAAAACGGTGAAGAAAAACATCGTGAGGAAACCGGCATGCCCTAGAACCAGAAATTCGAAGACATGCCATTTCATCTCATAGAGAGTAGGCCTGCACGCACAACGGATGAAATGGGAGTCTTAAGTGCGGAAAAGAGGATCCATCTATCCTATCCTATCAGTGAATGAATTTTCGCAAACAGTTCAGTACTTGCGAGAGAGAGATTAGAGATTATCTTTCGCAAACAAACAATTAACCGCTTTAGTATCACATGACACTGATACTACAAAGGTGAAAGTTTGAGAGTGTGTTTGTGTCTTCTTCACGCCGGAACGGCTGAACGGATATGGATGAAATTTGACATAGAGATAGATTATAGTCAGGAATAGCACATAGGATTTTATCCCGGGAATATATTCCCTCGGTATAGTTTTCTACTTTCACGCGGGCGAAGCTTGGGCGCTACTACTACTACATGAATAGAATGATTCTAAATTCGAGAATACTTTTGATAATAATTCAATATTTCTACTGAGTACTCAAAATGTAAATATGTACATAAATATTACAGTTTCCTTTACCTCCACAAAAATAAAATGTCTATTAAAATATTTGTAACCTTTGTTTTGTTCTGACTTTCAGGTTTGCTGCTACTAGCAACAAAAAGCGAAGAGACATCATTCTGGCTGCTGAAAGTGTTAGTAGAGAAGATCTTACCAGACTACTACACCAGGACAATGGACGGCCTCATTGTGGACATTGAGGTGCTGTCAGAACTAGTCAAGTCCAAGGTGCCGGATGTGCACCAACATGTTATTAACTTGGGTATGTTGAGATTTCTGTACGCAAAATACGCGCTTAGACGTGGTGTTGCGGGCACCAGCCCGTCTAAACTATGTTGAGATTTAAACTTCTTTTTATGGCTGTAACAAGTTTGTGTTAATTTGTCACTAACACCCTTTATAAGTTATATGTAAATACAATTTTAGAAATCATTTCATTGGCCTTGTCGCTAAACGCGATCTTCCACAGACAGCCTTGCTTGACTGATCTCTATGTTTAATATTTTAGGGCATACCAAAGTGTCATAGCTTTCGCTATTCATAATTACCTTGAAGATACACCGAATCTCTACTTCTATATCTATTAACATAATCCAACAATCAATGATTTTTGAAGTAGTTTACATCCCAAAATTATGCTCAATCTGACATGTACTGATAACTGATATCTCTTGATAGACATTCTGAGATATAAAGTACATTCATGCTATACTTGGATGTCACAAAATGTATACTTGTAGTAGATGGAATAAGATCTGCTTAGAACTTTTCTGACACAAAGAAAGATAATGAGTCACCCATCATCTTCCTGTCATTTTCCTATTTCAATTGGGATGCGGTTAGAGCAAACTTATAATAAAAACTATTTCACAAAAAATAAATCGACTTCCAAAGCAAAAAAGTTTTCAAAAAAATATTTCATCACCACAGCTCTAAAAACGGTGAATGAAAACATCGTGAGGAAACCAGCATGTCCTAGAACCAAAAATTCGAAGACAGTGACATCTGTGACCCGCGTATTGGATGAAGGCCCATTCCCTCTCACAGAGGAAAGGCCTGTGTCTCAGCAGTGGCAACATCAAAAGGCTACTGATGATGAGTTGTACCTAATAGACAAGTTCTTTAGTAAGGTACCTATAATGCCAGCATAGATTACCCGAATATCATGAAACTTGAACATAACCAGTGAAGCAAACAAACAAAGAATCTCCTCTTTTTTGGAAAGTGTTAAAAAGAGCTAACATAACTTTCGTTTCGGCAGTCATTGTCTTTGGTACCTACCTCTTATTTTTATGTCATTTTGTGACACCGACTTCTGCAACGGAAGTTATTTTTGCTCTTTTTTGTGCTTTGCTTTGAAATTCGGTTTATTTTTTGTGAAAATGTTTTTATTTTTCTCTTTTTAGTTTTTGTTAGGTACATCATCTCTAAGAAGTGAGCAAGTTCTATAGTAAAGTACCGAATATTCAATATTACATACATACCTACGTGTCGAGTTGATAACCTCCTTTTTTAAGAAGGGTAAAAAGAGTATATAGGATTGCAAAGAACCCCTCATATAATATCAACTTCAAAGGCGGGGGGATATCTTGCGAGACTGTTTCATTATTTTCCATTTATATCTAATCGTCATAAACATTCCAGGTCTCCCATGGGCTGTAATAACAACTAAATGGTTCGTCTGTCTATTCGCCGAGGTCCTTCCCATAGAGACGGTACTGCGGATATGGGATTGTCTATTCTACGAGGGCTCGAAGATCCTGTTCCGAGTTTGTTTGACGCTGATCAAGAACAACCGCGCGGAGATCATGTCGTGTAACGACTTTACCTCGCTGGCCGAGTGCTTCAAGGCTATCGTGAAGAACGCCAGTGCACTGCACTGTCATGAGTTTATGCAGGTTGGTTTTATTCGTTTAAATTAGCTAATAATATTTATGCGACACCCCCATTAAAGCTGCACATAAACAAGAGTTTGCACTATCAAACATTGCAGAAAAAATTGAATACAGGGTTCTCTGATATTAGTAGTCTGTAGGGCAGAGGTGTATTAAAATAGTACACCTACATTTATTGTTAGAACATAGCTGCGTCCACTAGCGTGAGATCTGTATCGCATTACCTGTTCAGTACAAATCTACCAGCACTCGAACGTTTACAAAGAAATCTAACTATTTTACAGGTTGTCTACGGCTATTGGCCATAGCCGTGGTTTGGTAATTTCTATAGAAATTTCTAAGAATGATGTTATTCTCTGTTCCAGTCTATCTTCAAAGTACCTGGCACGCTATCTAACGCAACAATAATCAAGCTGCGCGCGCGGTTCGCGAAGCAACGCCGCGAGCAACAGCAGAAGGAACCCCCCCGGTGAACGCCGGGGCGCGCGCCTCGTCCTGATCTCAAAACACAACCAAATTGTACATCATACATTACTTAACAACCTACTTATATGACAAACTATGACCACATATATTTTTGATCTTCATTTTAACAGCATATCAATTCAAATCTATTTTGCCCCATTATTATAATATTTGAAATATTAGCAGTTTGTGCTATTGAATTATTTACTTTGAACTTGGCGAATTATTTAGGTTTTTATTTATTATACGGCGCAAGTTTTATTCGCGCTAATTATGATCAAAAATATATTTATCTAGCTTGTTGCGATTTTGTACAAACCTTACTAGTCTTTATAACCTTGCATGTTTAGTAGCTATTCATTCGAACCAGGCGAAAAAATTAGTTTAACTTACAAGACTTTTTATTTCCTACAGACATGACAAATTTCTAAGGCTAACATACCACTGCATCTTCATTCTTCATCATTTGTTTAAGCAATGGTGGATCTTTTATATATATATTATAATATGGTTATTTTTGTGGATTCTATAACACTGGTTTTTGCTGATGCAGTATGCTAGCTGCTAAGTTAGTATTAAGTTAAAAATGTTATAATGTTGTTTGGCATATCATTAAAGTATTTTTGTTTGTAGTATTATATTTGTTGTTCATTACTGTGTCGATTTTTATTAGATTTGTATCTAATGGTAAACTTAGAAGGTTATGAACAAAGTGAGCATTTTATTAGGTAAATAGTTTATAAATTTAATAACAATGATATGTTTATTGAATAGATTGTTACTGCCATTTGTAGAAACAACATTAACATTATATTTGTTGCACATGGGATTTAGTTTCTTTGTTATTTAAATAAATTGTTAGCTAATAATATAGGATAATTAATTGATATTTTTCATAGTAATATCTAGTTTTAGCTTTGCTAACCTTAGCATTATAAGGTTTTTATTTTATTTATTTGTATAATGTATATTTTTTCTATATCTCAATTAGGTGCTAGGAATTATATTTTTTAAATATGTACGTAAATGTACAAAGTAGCTAAAGAAATCCTATAGTCTATGATTGAAAAATATCCATAAATAGTTCAACTAAATTATAAATGTAGACAGTAATATTCCTGCTCCTAAATTTGGAAATTGATGTATTTTTTGACAATATTGTTAACTTATGCTTGTCTTATCTTTGCAGAACATAGTTCTATGCTAATAAATCTTAGTTTTAAATGGCTTGGAAATATTTCGTTAAGCAGTTGGTAAATTATTTGCTCAAAAAATATCTGTGTTAGATAAGTGTATAGGATTTATTGCGCCACTAGACTATTTCCCTTATGTTCGTGGAACATGCTGTCTGCTAATGATGGAAACATAATAGTTTTGCTGCAATCTGTACAGAGCTTAGGCCACTTATCTAGAGGTAGGGCCATCTGTCATTTAGTATCAGGAATGTGGACAATAATTTTCACATATCACTAACATAGCTAACTAAGTTGCAAAATTATAGGTTTATTATCACATACACATGTATGTTAACACATATAACTGATTGAACATTAGAGTATCATAATACATTTATTACTTGATACCACAAAAAGGTAACATCTCGTAATTATGAATATATTTCAAACTGTTTGCTCTTAAATAAAAGATTATAGAAATCATCAAATATATGTATACTAAGTAGGATTTGTATTTTTATCATAAACTTTCATCTACATTTTTATTATAGAAATGTGTAAATGTATTTTTATAAAATACACTTTTGATGGTTTCTCTCTTGTGTCCTTGTGTATTGTGCTGTGATTAGTGATCTGTTCTGCCTGATTCCAATTAACCGCATTAGGATATGACATGTTTGGATGTTCATCGTGACAGAATAGACTATTGAGATGTTCAAATGAATTTTATTTATGATTACCCTTAAAACAAAGCAACAGTAGTAACTATTGTTCTAATTTATTGTTCATCTATATACAGTCAATTTAGATTAACACAAGGCATTATGACTTCCCGCCATCTAAAAGGTCTTTGGCTTCATTAATCTTAGCTGCAATTAATGGAGAGCCTCCTCGGTCTGGATGATTCAGTAACATTATCTTCCGGTGAGCATCTCTTATCTGCAAGTTAATATTAAGTGTTATAACACTAAATAATGCTCCAGCAACAAAGGGCTTACAACTACAGTTAGGTAGATTAGATAATAAGCCACCCTAAGGTATCTACTAATTTTATACTCACTTTAGCTTTGTTTGCTGTTGGACTTACACCCAAAATTAAAGCAGCTTCTCTTTTAGTCATTTTTTGTTCAAAACCTCCTTTGTAATACTTTGAATTGGCTAAACTTTCGGCATCGAATTTCGGTAAGTTTTTAACAGCTTCGGCGAATTTTGAAGTTGCATTAGGCATCTGTCGAAGCACATAGCGGCCGGCAAATCCAACTGCTGCCATTCCTAGGCCCGCTAAAATGACTGAACTTGCCTGTAAATATTATAAATAACGTAAACTATGTATATATAAAATCAGGTTACATCAAACTGCAGCCTAAGATGATGGATAGAAGTAAGAAGAAGTTGAACGGAATACAATAACCAGTTCTTAAGTAGATAGATGTTTCTCACAATTATGTAAATCCATCATTTACCCATTATTTATGAATTTAGCAGAGGCTACATTCACTAGAGTATTAATATACTGGATAAGGTGCAGACATACCATTGCTGAATCGTATTGTTTTTACTTAGTTTACTGTTTAATGGCTGGGAATTTTACAAACTACGCAAACATACTTCTTTACTTTATATTTCACCAAAAATATAAATGTTACAGTAAAAACGCATTTTATTGTGGCTTTGACAGTTCAGTGAAGTTGACGTTTACGGTTTCTATCATAAGTTTCTTTGTGGTTTCTATTGGCTGTGGAATAGGTTTTTGTTGTCATAAATCGACTAAATTTTAACGACTCCGTTCGAGCAAGGCACTACAGTAGCGCAGCTTTTAAACGCTTGATTTTGTGACCTGAAGAAACCACCGCCATGCAAGTGCACACTGGCCGTTTTTAGTCACAACAGATTTTTGTAGAATGCGCGCAAGATAAGTCTGCGCGCGGCCAAAATCGGAACTAATCGTTTGTCATTTATGTCATGTGCGTTTCAATGGCGCGGCCACGGCGTTTTCTTTTTTAAATAACTATTCCAAGATTATGTAAAAATTTGTAGAAGATGATTCCCAAAACCATAAATTTGTCAAAGTTATGGTTAAAAAGTTATAAGGGTTTGAACGTGGCCGCGCCATTGAAACGCGGCGAACCGCGCGGCCACGGAGATCTTTAAAACTGAGCGTTGCAGAGACCTGAAATTTAGGTTAAATAACAGAAACACCGCCATTGAAACGGTGAAAACATACATTATCACCGATATCTCGCTGAAAAAGCATCGCAGAGGTCTGAAGTTTTTTGTAAAACCTAGATTTGAATTTGTCAAATTATATAAAAATACACAAAAATATCCTAGGTTCATATTTTACGAGCTGTAAGACTACTCAAAAATAGCCTAGGTTCATATTTTACGAGCTGTAAGACTAAAACCCCATGGCCGCGCCATTGAAACGGTGAAAAAACACATTATCACCGATATCTCGCTGAAAAAGCATCGCAGAGGTCTGAAGTTTTTTGTAAAACCTAGATTTGAATTTGTCAAATTATGTAAAAATACTCAAAAATATCCTAGGTTCATATTTTACGAGCTGTAAGACTAAAACCCCATGGCCGCGCCATTGAAACGGTGAGAAAATACATTATCACCGATATCTCGCTGAAAAAGCATCGCAGAGGTCTGAAGTTTTTTGTAAAACCTAGATTTGAATTTGTCAAAATATTTGAAAATACACAAAAAAACCTAGGTTTATATTTCAGGAGCTGTAAGACCAAAACCCTATGGCCGCGCCATTGAAACGGTGTAAAACACGTTATCGCCGATATCTCGCTGAAAAAGCATCACAGAGGTCTGAAGTTTTTTGTAAAACCTAGATTTGAATTTGTAAAAATATGTAAAAATACACAAAAAAATCATAGGTTTATATTTCAGGAGTTGTAGTACGGTAACACGTAGAAATTAGTTATGATTATCTATCGAAGAAAGTAAGGATTAGCGAGATCTCTTTTTGTAAATACCCCTTATTAACATGTAGAATTACCGATAATAGGCAAAAAGTTTTTTTTTTTCATATTATAAAACCTTTAATACGTTTTGAATGTTTCGATAGGGTGACCATGGTTTATCATTTACAGAAAACTTTCCACCTATCTATACCATCTATATCTTAGTGTAAGTAAACAATCTGCGATTAGTAATTTTGAAAGAAATGATAAGTACCTACATCTTAGTGTAAGTAAACAATCTGTGATTTGTAATTTTGAAAGAAATGATAAGTACCTATACCTTAGTGTAAATAGGTAAACAATCTGTGATTTGTGATTTTGAAAGAAATGATAAGTAGGTACCTATATCTTAATGTTAGTAAACAATCTGTTACTTTCTTCGATAGATAATCATAACTAATTTCTACGTGTTACCGTACTACAACTCCTGAAATATAAACCTAGGATTTTTTTGTGTATTTTTACATAATTTGACAAATTCAAATCTGGGTTTTACAAAAAACTTCAGACCTCTGCGATGCTTTTTCAGCGAGATATCGGTGATAATGTATTTTCTCACCGTTTCAATGGCGCGGCCATGGGGTTTTAGTCTTACAGCTCGTAAAATATGAACCTAGGATATTTTTGAGTATTTTTACATAATTTGACAAATTCAAATCTAGGTTTTACAAAAAACTTCAGACCTCTGCGATGCTTTTTCAGCGAGATATCGGTGATAATGTATTTTTTCACCGTTTCAATGGCGCGGCCATGGGGTTTTAGTCTTACAGCTCGTAAAATATGAACCTAGGATATTTTTGTGTATTTTTACATAATTTTACAAATTCAAATCTAGGTCTTACAAAAAACTTCAGACCTCTGCGATGCTTTTTCAGCGAGATATCGGCGATAACGTGTTTTCACCGTTTCAATGGCGCGGCCATTGGGTTTTCGTCTTACAGCTCCTAAAATATAAATCTTGGCATTTTTTGTATATTTTTACAATTTTTTTACACATTCAATCTGTTATTTAACCTAAATTTCAGGTCTCTGCAACGTTCAGTTTTAAAGATCTCCGTGGCCGCGCGGTTCGCCGCGTTTCAATGGCGCGGCCACGTTAAAACCCTTATAACTTTTTAACCATAACTTGGACAAATTTATGGTTTTGGGAATCATCTTCTACAAATTTTTACATAATCTTGGAATAGTTATTTATTAAAAAAAACGCCGTGGCCGCGCCATCGAAACGCACACATTTATGTCAGGTGTCAAGAGAGTGTGTTTTATTGTGTGTTTTTATTCGTTTCCGAAGTAAATAATCGCCATTATTATGCTAAAAGTAATTTAAAGTGATGGCAGGGATGTTTTCTTGAAGTTAACAAGACAATAACAGGCCTACGGTACCGTTTTACAAAGATAGAGCCCGCGTTGCTTATTTGACAGGTAACTTTAAGGGATACCACAATACTAAAATTTCCCTTAATTTTCGTATAACCGGTGCCCAACAGTATTGGTTTTTGGGTGGTACATAAATATACCAGCGGGACATGACCGGCATCATGTAATATAATGCATCATTGTTATTTTGTTTTAGGCGTTTCTGAACGCACCGTTACCCAAATAATAACTTAAGAGGGTTATGTGGCAGCAGCTTCTTCAAAAATTGTTAAAGAAGAAATTAAAAAAAATACTAATGAAAAATTAATAATGACATATACAAACAAAATACTAATGAAAATGAGTAATGAAAAATGACTACTGATGAAATGAAGGAAAAAAGATCAGTTATGCTGGCAACATTAAGCACGCCACCCGTCGCGCGCAGACTTATCGTGCGCGCACTCTACCTACTGTTAATGCAAGACGTCAGTATGATTGTTCGAAAAGGCACGGTTGCCAACTTAGGGATTTTGTCCCTAAATATAGGGGCTTGAAGTGTTAAAAGGGACATTTTTAGGGACTAGAATTTTTTGGGGATTTTTTAGGGATTTCAAACAAAACTTGCAAAGTCGCAAACAAAGCGTCTGTTTTCAGTTTTGTGCGTAGAAAGGAACGCACGATATGTTATTCATATTCTCTAAAATGGTACAGAGTATCATGATGGTACGATTTTCCTTATATCGGGATTATGGATCGTGAGTAAAACTTGATCATACTGTGTACACGATCAAGAACTTACTCGTACGTATGTATGACTTGACTATGACGAGCAATAAGATGATGATGTGGTTCTGGAAATACCTAATTAACAACTTTTCATGATTGTATTTATTCAATAATAAAAATCATCAACTTAATATGTAAAGTTTTATTTTATGACCTACGAAATAATTTAGGTACTAAATAAGTATGTAGGTAAAACACATAAAATTCTATTTAGGGTTTTTTAGGTAAAATTCAGAAAAAAAATTGGGGATTATTTTTAGTAATGGTTGGTAACACTGCGAAAAGGGTTTAGTGTGTATCTGGAAAAATAACTTACGTCCCGGTACCAGCCATTCGATCCATCATGTAGGTTTTTACAAAACTTTCCAAGTCAAGTTCTCTTACTCTTGTATCCTCCCCCCCCAGAAATAAATCCTGGATCCGCCCCTGGATATGTGTCGTCTAGAATCAAACGCCGCTAAATCCAGAAAGCCAAGTTTTTCAGTTTTTGATACACACAGTGATGGATGTGGCAGTTAATGGTACTCACGACTCCATAGTCTCAATGATTGTACAGGATGTTATAAAAAGTAATAAAACATTGTTTCAATATGTAATGCAAAAAAGTAAGTTTATTAACAGTATTATTACAAATTGTTTACATGATGAACCAAAACATTATATAAATTTTCGTTTTCTTCCAATGGAATTCATTTTCATACATGGTTTTCTTCAATATCCTTGTAATATTTTAAAATGTCCATAGCCCTCCAATGAAGTGATTCGTTCTAATGATACTAGTAAATAAAAATGCACTTACAATTGCACACAAATTATTTTTAACTGATAAGTTAGTAAGTACGTAAAATGATATCATTATAAACAAACAACCTGTATAGCCAATTCGTTCAAAATTTTACTCACAGTTCTCTTCGTTTTTCTCCTTTTTCCAGTTTTCTTTGTTCGCACTCCACTTCCTTGCATACTCGGGGGCAACAAGTTCAATTTTCGTTGTTAAATCAGCCATTATTTAATAAATTATACACAAAACAACCGAACAGAATTACAGAACAAAATGCCTTAGGGCCATTACAAGCCACAACTACGCTATGACAGTTATCTTCAAAATGAAACGTTCTGATTGGTCATAGCGTATGTGGCGGCGACTTATAGTGAGTAGTAATGGATGTAGTGGTGTTTGAAAAGAAATCCATTTTTTTAATTTAAATTACTCGAGATGTAGCGGGGTTAGGACTTGAAGAGTTTATTTGAGTTTGTTAGAAATTACAAAACGATTCCATAGAGAACAATTTTTTTTTTGGCGTCTTCGTGTGACGGCGTTCGATTCTAGACGACTAAGAAGACACATATAGAGGTTGCCGACTGTCCCGTTTCCGTTTCTCCTTCTCATTCAGCTGGCTACTTCGCAGCAAACTTCTGGTGGAGTTATACCACATAAGGGAACCCATCCCAGGTTTCAAAGAAAGTTACGTTGCTGATGTGGGTGGATCGAAACCACTCTGGGTATGCGAACTCCCCAGGTAAAAAAGATGGACAAAGGCCAGATGTGCGGAGAACTTGTGGTAATGCTCCCAGGTAGTATAGTTAAGTGTTGAAGGACGTTATATCGAATCCTTATCTTTTGAGCAAGCGGCTTTTAAGCATTGAAAAACTGACAATCCAAAAGCGAAACCTTGTCACGGCTAACCACGAGACTGATATTGAGAATCCTTCTGTTTGATTGACGTGGACGCTTGCGTAGATGGAAAGCACGGTATTGTATATTGGACGGGTTTGGCTGTAGAGCATCCAAAACCGGCCAAGTGAGAGTCGGACTCGCGCACGAAGGGTTCCGTACCATTATCGCAGAAAACGGCAAAGAAAACGACGTTTGTTGTATGGGCCCCACTTATATATTTATTTAATTCTGTGTTTGGTATTTGATGTTATAAAAGTCGCGCCGCCGCCGCGGCTCTACCGCTACGCCATCTAGGATCCGACCAGGAAGGACGAGCTGGCCAGAATTCGCCCTTCCGGATAACGCATAGACATACTAAATAATATGGACTGGAAATACCTACGAAAAAAACCTAAACTTCAAAATGTCTCATAAAATGGCCGCCAATTCTAAGGTTGTGTCAATCAAGCAACACACACTCACAAATCTCAATAATACAATATGTAAACAACCATTTGACAGCAGGACTACCACGAACACAACCACAAAATTCGTCGCATAAAATGGCGAATATGGCACGTACCTACAACCGTCACTACGTCATAACAAAATGTTGCCATAATGAGCAACAACTGAAATATTGTTGTCTCTTTCATCAAATACGATTACTACATTAAAAAGAATGAAACAAAACGATGTTTCACATTCTGTATCGTATTTCACTCATATTTGTATAAGCTAATGTATGTATAGAACATCGCGGCGCCTCCATATATTTCCTATCTCAATGGGATAACGCAACGTAGAGACGCGGCGACAGGGATTAAATTAATTATTTTTTGTAGTTAGTTATATGTATCTGGGGTTTGTTCTGAGAGGAATCTTCAATATATTGAGAGGTTTGCTTCGCTTAAATCGGCTTTTAGTTCTTACTAGCTCGCACCATGATTCAGCTCGCCATCTGTTGGTTTAAAGTAAATTGATTCCCACCATTCTTTAAATTTTGATATATTTGAGATATATTGCATACTTAAATGTTTCTGGTGTCTTAGTGATTTATTAGTCAGTTACATGTGTTGTAAAGGCTTCTTTGAAACCTTGCCATTTAATAAAAAAGATGAAGCATGTCATTTAATTGTCACGTCATGTCAATTTATTATCTTGGAAATAGTCCTAAAATGTTCTACGGTGAATTTTTATTTATCTTATTGCGTTATATCAACATGCTCTGCGAGATACGAGTCATCGTAGTTTGTTGGGTATTAAGGAGTTGATCACAGCCAGTTCTGCAAATTAACCTCCTGTTATCTCTGTGTATACAACAGGACTAATTCTCATAATATATTAAAGAGTCAACCACAGCCATTGAGGTAATAATGTACTACGCATGTAGTAGTAGTAGGATAGGTTATGTATTTATATGTTATCATAGGTTACGTAGTACATATTATCTCAATGACCACAGCCAGGTCTGGGTTATTGACTTTGTTAGAGAGACTTCGTATTGAAGTACCGAAGGCCTCCTCTAACGGACTGATCGCGGCCTTTCGCCCAGTCCAATTATAGTGAGGTTAAGAGTTAACTGCAGCCAGGTCCGTCAATTACCCTCACGAGGTTTTCGCATTGCAATATCGAAAGACCTCTTAATGTAACCGACTTCCAAGAGCATCAGAAACTTTCATCAAGTTAATTAGGAAAATCTAGAGTTTAGGCATTTAGGTGGGGTACCTCTACACTATTGTCTTAGTGCTACCACTTAGCTTATATTTCTCTCAGATGAGCCGCCACCAGGTTGGACGCCTCCATCAAATACTAATCACTTTACTTTGCACTTATTGAATTAGCTACGTTCAAAGACGTTATACGTATTTCTTACTACGAAGTATAAGGTCTTTGGCTCTCAATCTATTATATATTAGTCTATGTCTTTGGCTACGTTACATTTGGTGTAGTTCAAATTGACACAAAATGAAGCGGCAAACGCCATAGACTTCCTAGAGATTTTACTTAAGTGCCATAACCATTACCATAAACTATAAATATTCTTTATCTATGCTGATCGCTCTATGGGTTTGGTATTGCCCAAAGACCATATACGTATTTCAGTAAGAAGTATAAGGTCTTTGGTATTGCCTAGTTTGTTACACGTTTCGCTCTAACCAATGCTATAACAATATTAATTTACTTATCTACTATTATTTATGACTCTGTTACCTCTTTACATCGCGAACCACACGTCGCGACAATAGTGGCAACAGAAAAACATCATCTGTGAAAATTTCAACTGTCTGGCTATCACGTCTCATGAGATACAGCCTGGTGACAGACAGACAGATGGACATTGTAGACTTGTAGTCTAAGTAATAAGGTCCCGTTTTTACCCTTTGGGTACGGAACCCTAAAAATCTAATTCCCCAAACCTCATTTGATAACGCTCAATCAGATTTACGTTTCTCATGAACCGTGATAGATAGCTAGAAAGTTGAAATTTTCACAGATGATATATCAATTAAATACATAATCATTCAATAGTTGTATAGGTCTACCGGAATCTCATGGCAAATGTGGAAATAAAAATTTGTTGTGTGCAATACTGGGGAAATTGGATTAAACGATCTTGATACTGTTTAAGTTTTATTTATGTCTTTAGTACTAATGAACATGTGGTATCTATATTATAGTAGTCACAGCGGATTTTACTGCATAGAGTAAGCGAGATAGGACTATGTGACAAATATAAGTGGACAGTTGAGACACAAAACTACACCAATAATATATCACAATATCCACTAGGAATCAATTTGCAAATAATATTAACAGCCAATGAACTTCACTCGACAAAATCCCACCAAAAACTCCCGTCTATATACATGTCCCACTGCAGGGCGCAGATTATTACTTAATATTTTTCTTACGTCAAAGATTCTCAATCTAGGTTAAAATCAATATCTTGTCGAAAAATTAGTAACAGATACATTACTGTTGCCATTTCCTTCCGGCCATCATTCGATGTGCCCTAACCTACGATTTACCATATAATAGTAATGGAAAGAAATAAAAATTAAGTACGAAAAATATAAAATAAACTAAAAGTATCAAAACAAGTCAGTCCAACTTACCGGTCCACTCTACGACGCACTTTAAAATCAAAGATTGAGTTTGATTTACGCCTTCTTCTTCCCTTATTTTACGATACACATTGAAAACAATATGTCTCGCTTGAGATCGAAGTGGGTTTTTCACTAAAATAACAAATTTTCAAGATAATATCAAAAAATTTCAGCAGTGGTTGACACATCAAGTACTTTGATTTGACAGGTGACAATTGACATTGCCATATGAAAATCACAATTAAAAAAAATTAAAAATGCCATGAGATTCTGGTAGACCTATTAATTGATGCGGTTATGATGAAACTACGTTAACTGGATGACACGTGACCACAAGCGTACCTGGAGATACATTACAACAAGACTACAACAAACTATAACAAAGGATTGAATTTTATTCGCCCGATCGTTTTATGGATCCAGAGCCAGAAACTGAGACTGAAAAATTAGGAAAATACAATATTCAGCGGTTTCAAAATCGACTAAAAATTACAAATTAAAATACTGGCAACACGATAGCGCCAAGTGAAGTGACCAGAGCCAGATAAAAGTTTATGAAAAAAAATTGGGCCTTTTCGAAGAGGTTCAACATGGCAGGAGATCAGGCGCAATTTTACCAGTTACTAAATACTTTATTATCGACCGATAACGACATAAGATCCCAAGCAGAAGTAAGTACTCATTGTTTTTAATGTTTTGTTAGTGTAATTGCGAAAAAACTTACTATATGACCGGTCTTTATTGTGAACGTTTTCCGCTAGCCTCGTGTCAAAACGTGGTCATGGAGGATTTTTAATGTTACTTCTAAAACAATTACGTTAATGTTCGCATACTGCATTAACTCGCAATATTAATGAAAACTTTAATGACGCACGAAACTTGCAAGTTGTTAAATTATATCCTTTTTATGTTTACATATTATTACAAAACCGCTTGTAACCGACTATTGTTGCGTCCAAATCCCGTCCACAACGTTCTATCTATACATGTGGTCCAAATAGCCCAAAATATTGGTTACAACTTTTATTGTTGATTTTTCAATCACTGAAATAACATGACTTCTGAATGAAGAGCAGAAAATACTCTACTCAATTTTGTAGCTTTAAGAGGGATGATGAACTGAAAATAAAGAAAAGAAAAATAACTAGTTTCAAAACATTACAGAAAATCTTTTTTCTGTTTCAATGATTTTGAATTCAAAAATAGACAGAATGGAAGGCTAGCATACTAACTACATAACAGAACAAAGGTTAACATGATCTTGCATGAGCCCTTTACAGCTATGCAAAGTTAATCAACAATTTTGCTGAGGTTTTTATTTTTATTGAACAGGAAGCATACAATAACATCCCAACTGAGACAAAGGTGGTATACCTCGTGGGCGCTATCCAAAATGCAGATGTCGGTGAAGAAGGACGTCAGACAGCCGCAGTGCTGCTCCGTAGATTGCTCAGCGCTGAATTCTTTGAGTTCTTCCCGAAGCTGCCATTTGAGCAGCAGACAGTACTCAGAGAACAGCTCCTTCTTACACTGCAGATGGAAGTGAGCCAACAGCTGCGTCGCAAGGTTAGTTCAACTGTAATAAAAGAACTTAAAAAAAATATATAAATGAGCCAAACATTGTTGCAGCAAGTATTGCCATCTTTTAAATAAAATCAATACTGATACAATATATATATATTACGGAGCCAAATGATGTTGCATAACTATTGTCATTTATGATAATATTTAAAAAATAACAATATCTTGTATAAAGGAACTGAACATTGTTGCATAACTATTATTATAAATCATTTGATGAAATAAGACAAACTTATTTTTTGCCTCAAATTATCTTTGGTTTGATAAAAATCGTATTTAATTTATGAACAAAGCTTGTCACTCATATAGCAATGACTTAGCACTCTTGCCTTTGAGACTCACACTTGACACACAATTGATGGAACCTTAGTCACTAAGTGATGCAGACTTGTTAGCTGGCCTCAAAACTACTTGTGTTGAGATATATAGAGATTGCTTTTTAGGTCAAGACTGCAATCCAGAAGTATTTTCTTTTCTAATCTTTTTAATTATAGTTTCATCTGGTTTTACTTCTTTTATTATCTCTTTCACATCTTTTCAAATATTTAATTTTATTGTCAAATACTATTTAAGCCGGCAGTCAGTAGACAACAATTTTAACTTAGTCATTGCAAAAGAAAAACACAAGAAATAAAAACTGCTTAAAAAAAGAGTACTCAGTAATTTCTCCAGAATTATCTGATGTATAATTCTTGATTGCTCCTAAGTCATGCACTGAATCCGTTTAGTAGGTACTCTAATCTAATTCCATTTCATTCTATGTACTAACTAGGTGATGACTCATCCGCATTCCAACTGCCTACTATGAAGCTTGAAGCCATAAAAAAATCATCATTAACATAGATTCTGTTGGCTTAACAAATGTACCATTTCATTCACAGGCATTTAAAGTTCAATACTGAATGTATCTAGGAATTGTATGTAATGTAAGAAGCAGACAATTTATGGCACTCAGGTTTCAGTATCAAGCCATTTATTTTATCTATACCTTTAAACAAGCAATTCTTGTATATATACCTTTAAACAAGCAATTTTTGTATATATATATATTATCCGAAATTTTGAATCTCTGAAATGGCTTCATCGATTTTCATAAAATTTTGTATGCAGGTTTTGAAAGCGATAAATCAATCTAGCTAGGTTTCATTTTTAGAAAACGTATTTTCTCTATTTTCACCTGAGCAGAGCTCGGTCGCCCAGGGTACTGTAATATAATGTCTTATCTTCACATGTAAGCTATAAGAATTAGATGAGGGTCACGAGTTCTACTTGGTTCATTATCACTTTAGTTGAGCCTGTGCATGTGCACTTCATACTTGGAACCTTGTAATGGTATCATTTTTATAAATCGTGCAATAAAAATTATTAAAACATCACCCAAGTTTAAATCATCTTTCTTAATGCCCTAAAATGACGGCGCGTGGCAAAAAAAACGCGATAGCTGAGAAAAATATCAAAAGCCCAGGTTTATTATATTTATCACACAATTGATACAATAAAAATAGTACACAATAAATAGCCTTTGTTAATTTTATACTCTCGTCTTTAGGGTTCCGTGGTAAAAACGGGACCTAATTATTATTACTAAGACTCCGCGGTCCGTCTGTCTGACAGTCGGTCACCAGGTTATATCTCATGAACTCGGGGATAGCTAGACAGTTGAAATTTTCACAGATGATGTATTTCTTGTCGCTATAACAACAAATACTAAAAACAGAATAAAATAAATATTTAAGTGGGGCTCCCATACAACAAACGTGATTTTTTTGCCATTTTTTGCGATACTGGTACGGAACCCATCGTGTGCGTGTCCGACTCGCACTTGGCCGGTTTTCACTTTAGCACATCATTTACGTGAACATTTTACTGTAAGATGTATTACTGCCAGAATGTGCAAAAATAAATTGGGAATTCGCTAACACCATCCTCTCAATAGGATGGAGTTTGATAGTACCTCTCAAGACATTAATTCATAGTTATCTTATGAAGTTGACCTTACTGGTCACCCCAAATAGCGCTGCAAAACTTATTTGTCTAGCATTTGTATCAACACTGATTTTATTTCAAACTAAACTCTAATTTTATATCACCAACATAATCATTTTAATTGCCCTCTTTAGATTTGTGATGTCGTATCAGAATTGGCCAGAAACCACATTGATGACGATGGCGTTAACCAATGGCCGGAATTCCTCCAATTTATGTTCAATTGTGCTGGCGCACAAGACCCCAACATCCAAGAGGCTGGCATCAGAATGTTCACGTGAGTTTTAAAAAAAAATGCTGGTCAAATTAATCCATCACATTTTGTCTTTGTATAAACACTCAACAAATGTTTGAGATACCCATTTATTTTAAAACTTCTATAAACTCCTTTCTTTTATTGAAGTTTGGATAAATGCCAAGTTCACTACTTTATTCTTACATGCACTAATAAATATAGCTTATTTAATTGTTATTGGAGATATTGGAAAAGAATCTGAAGAACTTGAGTTCTTTGTTTATTATTTTCAATAATTTCATAAGCCCACAAATTAAGACGGTACCCTGGCTGAGATATGAGCATTCCTATTGGTCTAGCGGCACTGGCGGCGCATGAATTACAGTAGTGAATACGCCCAGATTTTAGAATAAAATCTTTATAAAATTGAATTTTGGTCTTTTGAAAAAAATAATTCTGTTTGTTAGTACAAAAAATAATTAATGAAAACTTTACGAGGAGATGCATAATATCAATAATTATTCCTGATTTTTATGTTTTTTTGGAAGGAGATTAGTGAAATATATACAACATTTAAAAAAAAAAACTAAATCTACCATTTTAGAATCAATATTATTTAGAAATTTAATGTATTTTATTAATTGTTATTTCTTTTTAAATAACGAGTAGATAGCTCCTAAAAACAGCACAAAAAACGGCTTGCGCGGCGTTTTGCTCGGGGTACCGCCTTAAACCTATTCTCACGCGTCCTTGCGAAGGTCACGAGAACCCTCAGGATGTGTGAATTACAGGACCGGTAGTTGTGTCGATGCGGCTTTCGGCTGATTGAGATTGTTTATGACACAGTTCAGTGCCTGGTGTGTTTGGGCACCGTCAGAATGAGAACCTGGTCGTCATCAAGCGCATGCTGTTGACTGCTCTCCAGTCCTCGTCGGAAGCGCTCCGTGTACAGGCCGTGAAGGCTGTGGGCGCCTTCATACTGCTGCACGACAAGGAACCTGCCATACACAAACATTTCAGTGATTTGCTGCTCCCATTGATGCAGGTGGGTTCAAACTTGAGGAATGGAAACTGATTATCATATAATTATTTTTTTTCGATTTTTAAAGCATCGTAACTTTATAGGGATTAAGCTGCCACCATAACCAGAGACTAAAATCAACAATGATAATCTACTTTTTATTTGTAAATGTTTTAAAATTCCACTTACATATCATTCAATGAAAACTTAAATAGGAAATCATAGTTCTATAGCAGGCAATTTGTAATTGGCCACTTATATATTCAAAGCGCCATGAATTCGACATTGAATGATCACAATAGGCTCTATTTTTAGATTTACTGTGTTGATTTTTGTCACTGTATTGTATTGATAAAGGTAGTACTTGATATGTGTGAAACTGATGAATAACGCAGTTTCTTCAGAATCTGAGATAACATGCATTAAAAACCACATCAGCTTTTATGATGAATATTTACGAAAACCGGCTATGAAGAATGTTACTAATTAAACACAAGTAATTTATAATTTACCTTTAAACAATATAATTTTTTTAACGTAAAGAAATACGTATTTTAATTTAGCCTTACAGCACATCATTTACGTAAACATTTTTCTATAAAATGTGTGACTGCCAGAATGTGCAACAGTAATTTGGGAATTCGCTAACACCATCCTCTCAATAGGGCGGAGTTTGATAGTACCTCTCAAGACAATAATATTGCTTCTTACAATGTATTATTTACATGTAAAAACAATATTAATAAAACCTGAACATGTTGTAGGGTTATTTTTTATATTATGTTGTTTTTATTTATATCAGGTTGTTGTTGCTTCAATTGAGAAGAGTGACGATGACTCAGCCCTGAAAGTGCTTATTGAACTCGCCGAGTCTGCTCCAAAGTTCCTGCGCCCACAATTGGAGCCTATCTTCCAAGTCTGCATAAAGGTCGGTACATTTTTTTTTAATTATTATCGATTGGCTCGCGTTTGACAACTACCTCATACATAGTAGTTTTTTATGGGTTTTAGATGAAAACAGGCTATGAACAAGCTTTGTACGGTAATAAACTCGCCCACCCACCCGATGGACTAGACACTGTGTTGGATCAGGCGCGACTTCCCACAAAGTGGTCTAGGAATAGCTCTAGATAGGTCGCGTCGCGTCTGTGTGCGAGGAGCCTTAATGTTACGATATTTTTTTTAGATTTTCATCCATGACGCAAATAATTTGGCCTTGAGGCGGGCGATTCTCTTGAATTATTGTAATTACATTACAAAGTAATGGAGAATTTGGGTTATTGTGCAATAACATAACTCAAACTCATTTTATCCAATGAATAACGATAAGAATATTTACGTTGATAACAAATATTTATTTTCCACGCCATTTTCGCATATTTATGTTAATCACTTATTTGATCAACTTTTGTGGATAATAAATAAAGATTTGCATGCCATTCTAATACAAATATCCATAGAAAAGAAGTGGTTTCGGGAATCATCGCTTATCTTCGGATACAAACGTGGGAGGGATGGCAAGATTTAATATAGAGCAGCTAAAACAAGGCAAGAACGAATGAAGATTATTAAGAAGCCTGTTTTGCATTACCATGACTTAAAAGTAACAAATAAATAACCTAATGCAAAATAAAAAAATCCATCCAGAAAAGAGAGTAAAATTCATACACGCGCGCAATTATAGGTGCTACAAAGCGTCGTGGTGCGAATTTAGAATCTTAGCATCTTAACCTCTTTGGTTACAGTGTGGCACGACATTCGTGGTAATACGGAAACATAAAGATTACTAACACATGTCATGTACCTACTTTTTCTGGTTTAACTGTTCTTTTATTTGTAAGATTCTTTCTTTACGGCTATGTTTTTATAATGTAGCTGTAGAGAATCTTACTAGAGCAAATAACAAGATAATTAGCACTCGGTGTTCCTTATACGTTTGAGTGTCAGTCCCTTGATAACATTATTTTATTTAAATTGGCGCACATAGTCACAATGAACTCGCGCAGAATCTAACTACTGTTTGTATGTAGCTTGTCCACTAGTTTGTCGTTTGAATTCCTCATCTATCAATTGAGAAAACTGTCAAGCTAGCATGACTGCTGAGCAATACGGTCGCGGGGTCAATCCCCAGGTCAGTTGAACTGTAATTTATTGTAATTTTTTTCTATCAGGTAGTACTCAACTACCCAGTAATATATGGAAATATGCCTACTTTATTGTTAAAATGAGCCACAGAGGACTAAGGCAATTTTGATGCACCTCCACCTGCCCCTTCTAGGCATACAGGTGCAAATTTAAAACTACAACGTTTTTCTTCTGTTAGGTGGTAGGCGACAAAGACGCAGAGGACAACTGGCGCCAGCTGGCCCTGGAAGCGATGGTGACGCTGTGCGAGACCGCGCCCGCCATGGTGCGCAAGCAGGTGCCCAACGGAGTGAGCATGCTGACGCCGCTGGTGTTGGCGATGATGTGCGAGCTGGACGATGAGCCCGACTGGTCCATGCAAGACGATGCTGCCGAAGACGACAATGAACAGTCAGTATTTCAACATAACACAAGACTTCCTCTGCATTTGGATAATACTAACTTGACCTGAAGATGTTGATAGGATTTATTGGTAGTTTATAATAAAGTTTTCCACACTTTTGACTGCCACAACATGAACTTGTCGGCAAGATCAGTGTACCATGCAAAACATTCAGTGTATGTGTAAATATGTATAAATACCATTAGATATTTGTCTTCTAAAAAAGACCTGGCGGGCACAATTTAGTTTGTCTCCTACTGGAAAATGGCAGACAAAATGTTAAGCAATCAATTACTTTGGCTTGTGTCATTTCTTAAAATGACAAGCCAAAGCAAAAAGTCCACAGCATTCAATCTCCATAACATAATTAACCTTATTAATTAATCAACCTCAAATTACATGTAAGATTTTTTCATCACTGGCTTTGTCCTCATGATGCAGCCATAAAGAATCTTACTAGAGCAAATAACAAGATAATTAGCACTCGGTGTTCCTTATACATTTGAGTGTCAGTCCCTTGATAACATTCTAACAAAGACTTTCCATTATTAACTAAACACGGGCCTTGTCTTCATGCAAGCTATTTTTATGACACTTTTTTTTCCTAAAACTTCAACTCGAAATCTACTAAAGTTAGAATACCTGATCCTTACAGGAACTACGTAGCCGCCGAATCAGCATTAGACCGCATGTGCTGCGGCCTGGGCGGCAAGATCATGCTGAGCCTGATCGTGGGCCAGGTGCCCGAGATGCTGCACCACGAGGACTGGCGCCGCCGCCACGCCGCGCTCATGGCCGTGTCGTCCGCCGGCGAGGGCTGCCACAAGCAGATGGAGCAGATGCTCGACCAAGTCGTCACTGCGGTGCTCAACTATCTTACTGACCCTGTAAGTCTTCTCATAGTTTTTGAATAGGTGATGGTTCTGTTTGTAAACTGTCGTCATTGAGCTTTTGAAAAGGTTCGGTTTTGAAGTGCGTCGTCTTTGTCACTCATGTTTGTTTTTGTTTTTTTCTAAATACATTTTCTTTCTTTCGTGTTTACACTAGCTTGAGTTTGAGTGACATGACAAAGACGGTACTAAAGTACAAACGATAATCGAATTGTAAGTTACGCTCAAATCCAGACTAATCAAAGTTATTTTACTTATGACAGCAACTTTATTGCACCGAGAATAGAGATTACAAAATAGGTAAAATAATAGTGAACAGACTCATGTACTGTTGTTGCACTTAGCTGTCTATTGTGTTTTATAAGCCAATGTTCGTTAGTGATATATCCATTTCTAAGGTTACATCACTTCCATAGCATTGGCAGATTAAATGTGGCATTTGCTCCGTTTCTCTCTTGCTCATAGAAAGTCATGGATCTCAGTTCACAGACATTACAAAACTTCAACAAACTTGATAACTGCTACCAGAAGATAGATAGACAATCAGAGATTATCAGTTATTCAAGCATTATTTACAATGAAAGAATATACAATAACAATAATATTATTTCAGCACCCCCGCGTACGTTACGCCGCATGCAACGCTGTGGGTCAGATGTCGACTGACTTCGCGCCCGTGTTCGAGAAAAAGTTCCATGACAAAGTGGTACCCGGCCTTCTGATGGTGCTCGATGACAACGCTAATCCCCGCGTGCAGGTAAAACTGACTTTTCATTTTATAACTGGACAGACTGGACCTGCCTTACGCCCAGTTTTTGGTACGAAAATTGCCGTATTTATGGGAAAAATTAAAAAACGCGCGTCAGCTGCTGTGAATAGTTCTATGAATGTTCAGCAGCCAATCGCATAATTTGACTCGCGTTTGTTTTGTGACTCGTCGATAATTTATTTCTAGAAATCCAGGGTTAGTGGACAAACAAGAAATTACATAATACATCCATTTCCACAGGCTCACGCGGCTGCTGCTTTAGTAAACTTCAGTGAAGATTGCCCCAAACCAATTCTGACTCAGTACCTTGACCCCTTGATGTGCAAGCTGGAAGTAATCTTGACCACTAAATTCAAAGAGGTAAGATTAATTATTTTTTACTCATCACCCAATGTTCGTTAGTGATATAACCATGTCTAAGGTTAAATCACTTCCATAGCATTGGCAGATTAAATGTGGCATTTGCTCCGTTTCTCTCTTTCATAGAAAGTCATGGATCTCAGTTCACAGACATTGAAAATACATAAATGAAATTTTATTTATTATTATTAGAAGAGTACTTTAGTAAAGGAAAGCTAAATTAGTTGTTAATATTTTTATAGCTAGTGGAACGTGGCACAAAGCTGGTGCTAGAACAGATAGTGACGACAATCGCCTCGGTCGCCGACACGGTGGAGAAAGATTTTGTGGTGTACTACGACCGTCTGATGCCCTGCCTCAAATACATCATCGCTAATGCCACCACCGAAGAACTCAAGATGCTCCGCGGCAAGACTATCGAATGCGTCAGTCTTATAGGTTGGTTTCACTGTACACTTTATATGAGGATTAATTTTGGACTAAGGTCCGGAATATGAGTTGTGCGACCGTACATCATTCACAATTTAGGAAGTGAGTAATTTGTCAGAGAAGTAGCATTTTCCAGCAAATCCAAGGCCACACAATGTAAAATAATACAACTCGTGTAAAATAAATTTGTCATTATTGTTCATAGTTTTTTGTATTGTTTTTTTCTAGAATATTCCATATTGATATTTCATATCGATTGATATGTTTACAGGACTGGCCGTCGGTGAAGAGAAGTTCACCGCAGACGCGTCCGAGATCATGGACTTGTTGCTGAAGACGCACACCGAAGGCGAACAACTGCCCGCTGACGACCCGCAGACCTCTTACCTTATCTCCGCCTGGTCGCGCATCTGCAGAATTATGGGTATGGTAACATAATCAGACCTCCAAAAAGCCTGTATCACTCTCCAATACATAAACTAATTCTATGCAATTAACCGGTTGACTTCTGTAATTACCGAAACAATTAAAATGCCATTGTATCTCACATGAATTCACGTTTTGGGCACTCAAGCAGTTAATCACAGCAATTTTTTCTGTGTTAAAGAAGGAAAAATATACGTTCACAGAATTTTATTTATAGTGCGCGCTTAACTAGTTGGCCGCGCCATAGGTGGCGTGTCATCTCGCTATTGCAATCTCATGTGCGTTTTGTCTAAACTCGCGAAGTACGGCGCCGCACTAGTTTAGACAAAACCATGGAGCACACAACCCGTGGAGAGAGCGTGCGGGGCCTACCGCGGGCGCCAAGCGTATGCAATATCAAGCTCATGCGGCGAAATTTTGGTCAGTCGCAGCATCTGTAAGCTAAACGTACGAACGTCATGCGCTTCCGTCTTTAAAACAAATAAAACGAAAAGTAATGCCTATTTGTGCAATTAAATGGTGTGGGAAGTGTACTACTACTTCAAGTTACACAAAAGATGGTACAACATTTCACAGTTTTGTGGTTTTCTACTCCATTTAATCAATTTCATTAAGTAAAATCAAATATATTTATTTCTGGTACACTGATTTGCACATTAGCAGTTGTCTCTTTTTTTCTCGATAGTACTGTTCGCAGCATCACGAGTTCACGACGATTATATCGATATGTAAGGCTCCAAGACTAAAACGCTAGTCGAGCGCAAAAAATACTAAGTGACTTCTTGAAATCGGCCATAACGCCATTATTAAGCATTATACAATACTTTATAAGTTGCCGAAATTAATAAGAACTGCAGCTGTGTATGTTTTTTTGTTGTTATTGTCTAGCCCGTATTTACCTTATCATGTTCATGTTTATTATATGCACCGAAGATTCTAAGAAATTCGTTCTTTTGTTTGTCTGTATCCCAAAGAAATCCTTATACTATTAATAAGTTATGTACAATTACCGATATCGATATTTTTATTAAATTACTTGTTTGAAATCCCTAGAGAATCAGTTGTCATTTCGTTGTCAAAGTATCACCCAATCACAGCGAGGGCAGCTTTCCTCTGCCCCCGCTGTTTCTTGGTGACTTCGGTTTAGAACAAAAACGTGCCTATGCTCTCGCCACGGGTTGTGTGCTCCATGGACAAAACGCACATGAGATTGCAATAGCGAGATGACGCACCACCTAAGGCGCGGCCAACTAGTTCCGCGCGCACTAGAGTATCTAAGGGGTCCATATTAGCTCACCTAAAGTTCTTTACCCGAAATTGTTCTTCCTAACGATTTGTAATCCGAATGATCACTCTTCCTAAAAATTTTCATCCTAAAGTTTTCATTCATACTATTTGTTGTGCTACCGGCGATGTTCATAACACTCATGTTTCCGAAAGTTGTAATTACTAATATCATTAATGTAAACATATTTAAACTCCTACTGTTTTTTATCATAACGCTTTTATCCCTAAACTTAATTACCATAATATTTTCACTCATACTCAGAAAGAAACATTTACCAATTGTAATACAAAATATATGTGGGTAGAAGATGATATTTATAGTTTTAATTTGAGGGATGATTATTATTTGGGGTATGCTTTGCATAACGTACTGAGTTGTGTCTATTGTTAAGTTCATGTCGGTGTATTATCATTACGTGCACGTTTGTGTTAATGCTTTAATAATATAGAGAAAAATTATTTAAAATCATTTAAAACCAGTCGCGGAGGATTAAAATTAGACGTACATGGATTTACATATGAAAAAACCGAAAAACAGTGGATAAACAATATTGGGCGTGTGAATTAAGAAGCAACAAAAAGTATAAGTGTGGTAATTTTTGGCGCGGATAGGGTAGGGTGGGGTTGGGGGGAGGTTTGGCTACCCCTCAGTACCACACCAACCACTCGGAGCCTTATAGTTATGGAGATATCCATGGTTAAAGTTTTCAGGTTAGAATAAAAAAATCCATAAATTTCCATCGTTTTAAGGGGCGCGAAAGGGGGAAAGGAAAAGGAGGGTAGAGGGGCTACCTCACTGTACCATCCAAACCCCACGGAACCCCATGGTTATGGAAGATATCCATGGTTAAAGTTTAAGATTTAAGCAACTAAGTCGACGGAGCCCCGCTGCGCGGCGCTCCTATTTCTGTCTGCACGGTCTAAAGTAACCTAACATGAAGGAGATGACGGTAGCTGCGTTCGCTCGCTTTGCTCGCTCACTTCATCTTCCGTCATCTCCTTCGAACCTAACCTATCCGTGTCGGGGTGCCCTAAGTTCCCGAGCTCGCTTCGCTCGCTCTTGGAATAATTCTCATTTTTTTACCTCACGAAAAACATACAAAAAAACATAACATTGCCGAGTCTTGAAAATTTTTATAAAGCTTTCTATTTATGAGTACTACCTTCAAAAATAAAATGAACTTCCAAATCAACGGCAAATATGATAGAATTAAATATATATTGAATTTTAAAGCAAAATACAGCAATAAAAGTGATTATTTGAAAGCTATAGCCGCTAATATTAAACTAATTTAATTGAAATGTGTATATGAAAACATGTATTTATTTGACTACTTGTACCATGGTACCTGTTATTATTACCAGGCCCCTCAGAAAGTATTGCGAAAAAAAGTTTTTATATATGGGAGACTGGCCAGTTATAATGTTTTTCGAAAATATGATTATTTATAAGTAAAAATAAGTAAGTTCCAATTTCAAAATTTCCCTCCACATTTTTTGCGAGTTAATTCAAAGTATTGTGTCTCACTGAAATATGGATCTGCGCCGGGAACATTTTAGAGCTATGATTTTATACGATTTCAAGTGTCGCCTGAAACCGGATGAATCGTACGATAGACTTCAAATGGCATTCATGGATGAAGGCCCTTCCAAGGCAACCGTGTATCGTTGGTATAACGAATTCAAGCGCGGTCGACCAACTTTGGGGGATGACGAAAGAAGCGGTCGCCCTTTGACGGCTGTTACCGAAGAAAACGTGCTAGCAGTGAAAAATTTAATCCAAGACAATAGGCGAATTACATATCAGGAGATTCAACACATATTGAAGATTGGATCGGGAAGCGTTCACGAGATTCTACACAGCCATCTTCGCGTGAGGAGGATAGTATCACGCTGGGTGCCGCACAACCTCACCGATGCTCAGAAGCAGGCCCGGGTGGAATGGTGCCGTGATATGCTTAACAAATTTGAAGCAGGCTCGTCTCGGCGTGTTTACGACATCGTTACAGGTGATGAGTCCTGGATTTATCAATACGACCCAGAAACCAAGCGCCAGTCGACTGTTTGGGTGTTTCAAAATGAGCCAACGCCTACCAAAGTGAAGCGATCTAGAAGCGGGGGTAAGATTTTGATCGCTAGCTTTTTTAATTTGACTGGCCACTTGGTATCAATTCCCTTACGGGATCAAAGAAGCATTAATGCCGAATGGTATACTACCAAATGTTTGCCAGAAGTTTTCTCTGTTATAAGCAACAAGCGACCAAACACAGGGCTCCGCGGGCTACTGCTCCACCACGACAATGCACCTGCGCACACCGCACTCAAAACGAGGGACTTCCTGGACAGCACGCCAGTCAAACTCCTGGGTCACCCTCCTTACAGCCCTGATCTAGCACCGTGTGACTTCTTTTTATTCCCAAAAATAAAAAATCAGCTCAAAGGGATACAATTTTCGTCGCCGGAAGATGCGCTGGCTGCGTTCGAGCAGGCTGTAAACGAGGTGTCTGCGGCGGACTGGAAAAAGTGTTTTGAAAACTGGTTTAGGGCGCATGAATCTTTGTATAGAGGCTGGTGGAAAGTACTTTGAAAAGATTAAATAAAAATATATGTACGTATAGAACAATTTTTTTTAGTTTCGACTTTCTGAGTGTCCCACGTATATGTTAAACATGTTATTTGAAAATAAAGTTACGCAAAACTAATGTATATAATACTGATTATTATGAATAAAAAGAAATCTAAACAAAAAAGATATGACTCTGAATAATAGTGTAAAAGATAGTTATGTTGAGAAAATATAGAAAACAAATAAAAGTATAATAAATGTTTATGCTACTGACATTATGAAGTTGAATGCTTCTGAATTTGAACATTAGAGACGGAGTAGTTAGGAATTGTGATTGTTTAGGATGAAAAATGTTAGGAAGAACATTTTCGGATTTCCAATTATCGGAGTTGAAAATTTAGGTGAACTTTGGCGCACCCGTATCTAAGTTGTATATTAGCCCTTCTCAGGATCAAATACATATTTGCCATCAATAATACACTTGGAAGAAGTAGCTGTATTTCCATTATTTGTTTTGAAATGTCCCACGCATAACAACTTATAGCCTCAATAGAACCATTAATACTTAATTTTGTCATGATGCAGGCAAGAAGTTCGCTCAGTACCTGCCCATGGTGATGGAGCCGGTGATGCGCACGGCCGCCATGAAGCCCGAGGTAGCGCTGCTCGACAATGACGACCTGGAGACCATCGAGGGCGACCTCGACTGGCACTTCGTCACCCTCGGCGAGCAACAGAACTTCGCATCAAGACGGCCGGTAACACTCACTAACTTAATTATAACAATAGTATATTATGCAACTAGTGAATAAAACACTGATTTAAAGTGAGGGCCATAGATGAATCCCGAGCAAGTGAAGGATTCTAACAAGTGAATCACGACCGTAGGGAGTGATTCATGGCCCTCGATATAAATCCGTTTTATTCAAGAGTTGCATACTATATTTTATACCATGACTACGAGAAAAAGAAAGATTTATTAAGCACAAGGAATATTAATAAATACAAAATAAATGGTTAATTTCCTTCAAAATTTACAAAAAAATGTGAATCCCTGAACCCTGAGCTAGGTAACAGCACCTGTGTTTCAGGGGCCGGTGACCACCTCCGTTAAGTTACATAATCATAATAATGAATTAAACACCATTGTAATTAATATTAGAATTACAATCCACCTAAGTATTCAATAAATATCCTAGACTAAAATCAAAATCATTAGTTAAATCCTAAATATAAACAAACTCAAAATTAAAATCAAAGATGGAGTTTGAAAGTCGAGATTTCACTGCACAAGAAGATTGTATAGAGTATTTTTTGCGCAAGGAGGTTATATAGCATTGAGATGGAGGTCTAATACATTGGTGTGTTCCAAATTCAAACACCAAAACAGTGAATAAAAGTAGTTTTTATTCACTGAATAAAATAAGCTTTTTAGAGGGGGAATGTTATAAAGATTTTTTTTATTTCGATATTTTTAAGAGTATCCGTTTAGGGTTTCATACCCGAAGGGTCTAAACGGAACCCTATTGCTTATCACTCACGTAATTGATCACTTCATGATATGGTCACCTAAAACTGACCAAAAAAAAGTCAATGTTTGATGATATTTATGTCAATGCACATTTAGCCATATCATTAAACTCGCCGGGGTTTTTTTTTTACGTTGCGCTTGCTTTCTGAGAGACTTTCGTAAAATTCAAGTAGTTTTGAGTGGTAACGACATTTTACTTCATTTTATCTTCAACTGGCGCATTATTATTAGCTTTTTACCCGACTGCCGAAGGAGGGTAATGTGTATATCAGTCTATGTATGTATATATGTATGTATGTTTGTTCCTATATGGCGTTCCAGAGACCAAACGCGTTGGCCAATTTTGATGATTCATACGTCAATCGATTCGTCTTAATCCAGCGAGTGTCATAGGCTACATTTAAATTTGACAATAGAAAAATGGCGGATTTTGAGGACCATATTGTGGGGGCCCAAATTTTTTTTTTCTGCCGGACTCATCGTGTGGGGTATCAAAATAAAGGGTTTTAAGAGGTGATTTCAAAAATATATAACACTTATATGTTTAAATGTATCTAATTCGAAAAAAAAACTTAAAAAAAACAACTAAAAAGTAATCTATATATATAAAAGAAAGTCGTGTTAGTTACTTCACTTATAACTCAAGAACGGCTGAATCGATTTAGCTGAAAATTGGCAGGGAGGTAGCTTAGAACCAGGAGAAGGACATAGGGTAGGGTAGGGTAGGGTAGTGTAGTGTAGGGTAGTGTAGTGTAGTGTAGGGTAGTGTAGTGTAGGGTAGGGTAGTGTAGTGTAGGGTAGGGTAGTGTAGGGTAGTGTAGGGTAGTGTAGGGTCGGGTAGGGTAGGGTAGGGTAGGGTAGAGTAGGGTAGGGTAGTGTAGGGTCGGGTAGGGTAGTGTAGGGTAGGGTAGTGTAGGGTAGGGTAGTGTAGGGTCGGGTAGGTAGGGTAGGGTAGTGTAGGGTAGGGTAGGGTCGGGTAGGGTAGTGTAGGGTAGGGTCGGGTAGGGTAGTGTAGGGTCGGGTAGGTAGGGTAGATAAATGTTTGGTCTTTTTATGGCAAAACAAAGTTTGCTGGGTCAGCTAGTCTATATATATAAAAGAAAGTCGTGTTAGTTACTTCACTTATAACTCAAGAACGGCTGAATCGATTTAGCTGAAAATTGGCAGGGAGGTAGCTTAGAACCAGGAGAAGGACATAGGGTAGGGTAGGGTAGGGTAGGGTAGGGTAGTGTAGGGTAGTGTAGTGTAGTGTAGGGTAGTGTAGTGTAGGGTAGGGTAGTGTAGGGTAGGGTAGGGTAGTGTAGGGTCGGGTAGGGTAGGGTAGTGTAGGGTAGGGTAGGGTAGTGTAGGGTCGGGTAGGTAGGGTAGATAAATGATTGGTCTTTTTATGGCAAAACAAAGTTTGCTGGGTCAGCTAGTAAATAAAAAAAGTTAAGTCAAAAAACCCGACTGCTTCAAAAGAAGCGAACTAAAAAGTCGTAAACAAGGAAAAAAACATGCTGTGCAGGAGGAGGATACATCTGGTTTTGGTCAGCCAGCTCGCGCGTATGTATCCTCCGACTGCACAGCATGTTTTTTTCCTTGTTTACTATTCACAATCTGTATAAAATGGAATGGCAGCATGCAAAGTGCATTGAAAGCTATTTATCTATCACAAACATTATTCCCAGGTCTCGAAGACAAGGCTTCCGCATGTGACATGCTCGTATGCTACGCCCGCGAACTAAAAGAAGAATTCGCGGAATACGCCGAAGATGTAGTGAAGCTAATGGTGCCGATGCTGAAGTTCTACTTCCACGACAACGTGCGCACAGCCGCCGCAGAGTCACTGCCGTACCTGCTGGAGTGCGCCCGTATCCGCGGCCCGCAGTACATCCAGGGCATGTGGGCCTACATACTGCCCGAGTTGCTGAAGGCCATCGACTCTGAACCGGAGCAAGAGGTGCAGGTTGAGCTGCTCAACAGTCTCGCCAAGGTATGTATTACTTGTATTTAGAAGCTTATAGGCTCGTTAGGTGTCCATCTAACGAGCCTACGAAAAATTAGCTAAAGACGACGTAAGGCGCGCTTAGACCTGCAATGCTTTTTGAATTACTGGCAACTTGCCAACCATCGTCGTAGATGTATAAATTTTTTCAAGTGAAAGTTCCATTTTATTTCGAAAGAATTAGGACTAATCTCTTTATGATTCCAGTGCATTGAGCTGTTGGGCGGCGGATGTCTCCCAGACGAGATGATGGCAGAGGTGCTGCGCATACTCAACAAACTTCTCACAGAACATTTCGAACGTGCCACTGAGCGCCGTCAAAAGCGCGCTGACGAAGATTACGATGAGGTGAGTTCGTTCAACAAAATTGTAACTAAATAAAACAGGGCATTCTAAATTAATGGAGTGAAATATAACTGCAAACACCATATTTTTTGCTTCCGGGAATACAGAGGTTATTATGTCGTATAATGAATGCTATTTTCGCTTAACAGGTAGTAGAGGAGCAGCTGGCCGACGAAGACAACGAGGACGTGTACGGGCTGTCGCGCGTGGCGGACGTGCTGCACGCACTGCTGTCGGCCTACCGCGAGTCCTTCTTCCCGCACCTCGACACTCTGCTGCCGCACCTGGTGCAGTTGCTCGCGCCCGGACGCCCTTACTCGGACCGCCAATGGGCTATATGCATTTTTGACGACGTTATTGAATTTGGTGGTGAGTCATTAGAATAACTTCATTTATTAAGAGTTTGTCGGCCTTGACTACTGATGTTACACTCATTATTTGAATTGTTATATACCAATATACTAAGAAACGAACAATTATTACAGGACCCGCATGCAAAAAGTATCAAGACATATTCCTGGAGCCCATGTTGGGCGGGCTGCGCTCGGCCGAGGCAGAGGTGCGGCAGGCGGCGGCGTACGGCTGCGGCGTGCTGGCGCAGTTCGGCGGCGCCGCCTTCGCGCCCGCCGCCGCGCGCGCCGCCCCGCTGCTGGCCGCGCTCGTGGCCGAGCCCAACGCACGCGCTCTTGAGAACCTCAACGCCACTGAGAACGCCATCTCCGCAGTCGCCAAAATCATCAAGTATAACCCCTCACAGATCGACAGGGATGAAATTATTAGGCACTGGTGAGTCTCATACTCGAACGGACCGTCTGATTCATATCGATCGAACATTCATTTCCAAATTGGTTACTAAAACTAATCTTACAATGGACAGGCTCACATGGTTGCCAGTAACAGAAGACACAGAGGAAGCGCCACACGTATACTCTCTGCTATGTGAACTAGCGGCGAGCGGGCACGCAGCGCTGGCGTCACCCGATGCGCCCAAACATGTCATCGCCACACTAGCAGAGGCATTCCTAAGAGATGCCGTACCCTCAGACAACCCAGTTTTTGCGCAGATGGTGGCTCTCGTCAGGCAAATACAGGTAGGCTCGGCACGATCAACATTTTTATATCCAAACATTTGCAAAGTTTGTCAAGTGCACGGAATCTAAAGTCACGTATTATTGCAGAGCAATGCGGAGCTCTTCAACGCAATCCTAATGCAGCTGAGCAGCGAGCACAAGGAGGCGCTGCAGCTGGCGCTGTCGACCTAGGCGCTCCATGTATCCTCTCGGCCGGACGACCTAGGCGCTTCACATTCACTCGTCACTTCCCTCCGTTGCCAGTCACGCTCTCCTCGTCACGCCCATTTCTCGCACATCACTAAACATTGACCGCCTTTAAGCCAACTATTACTATGTGTATAAAGTTGTATGTTGTAATGATTGAAAATATATCTCTTTTTGTCATTTAGACGAGTTTTAACCCAATTTCATAAAAATGACTGATATCAGATAAATTATAATATTGTAACTGTATTTATCGAGTTGTTCTTTCCTTTCGAGGATTATTTTTCTTCGATCTCACTCAGCAAAATATCAGTTGGGCTAACTTAAATTGCTGTGATATATTTTTATACTAATTTTGAAGTATCTTCATGATTGAGCCATAATAAAAGTGTTAGTACCTCTTTGAGCATATTCATTATCTTTATATGTAGTTGTTTTTTTCTTAAATGTCGGTATTTTGTAAGCAACTATAATGGGGATGGTCCAATTTTTATGAAATGAAAAGTTTAAGAATGGTTATCGACGTTATATAAAATGTTAAGCGTATACGCATTATAAAATTAAATATTGTTACAGCTTTATACTATGTTGTATCATGTACCGACAGTGAAACATACTAGTATGTTGTTTCGCTCACGTATATCTGCTATTTTTATAACCGTAGTTATTTCTTATTAGAAAGTTACGTTTAGCACTGTTTTATGCTTTAGGATAATCGTTTTCATAATGGAAAACGTTGGTGACAAATTGAAGGCCCTTGTATGGAAGCAAAGACTGTAGTGGGCCTAAAGGCTAAGCAGCTAGGTTAACATTTTATTTGTAGAACATTTTTCAATAATTGTTCTTCGTGATTTTTGATTATGGAAATAAATGTTTTGAAACAATTGGGCCGTCTGCATTTACGTTTTATTATATATAGTTTGCCATATTTCGGCTATGATGGGAACTTGGTGGCTGTCTTTCGCAATGGACGAGGCAACATGTCTGTTTATAAGATATAATTTTATTCAATAAATATATATAATATTATATATACATTTCTTTGTTTAACTAAAATAAAAGTTATTTGACATTTTATTTGCTTGTTTTTGTAGAAATCAAAGCATTATGTAGTTATCAAACAGTCACTAATATTGCCGGGCCATCTTGATTCTAAGGCCTTTTCAGTGTTTAGGTCGAACCGAAGTAGGTCAGATCAATCTAAATAAGAATTACTACACAAATACGGAGTATATTATTATACCATGCACAAATGGAACTACTACCTCAACTGTAAAAGACGAGTCTGTGTTTAAGCGCAGGCCACACCGCCAGCTAGCGGGCGGGCGGGCTAGGCGGGCGAACATCGTTTCACCCTCTTTACATACTTCGGTTCACACCGCGAGCTACCGACTAACCTAACGAGCTAAGCTAACGAAATATCCGACGATTCCAGCGAAGCTACTCGTTCACCTCGTTGGCGCGCCCGCGCTTCGCTAGCTTAGCTCGCCCGCCAGCCCGCTCGCCCGGTTCGTTTGCCCGTCCTCCCCGTTTCGAGAAGACTAGTCGACGCTCGTCTTTCGAATAACGCTAACCTCTCGCCCTCCCATCCGCGCCCCCCGCTCCGCGCGCCCATCGCTCGTCTGTCCGTAGTTTTCGGTGTGAACCCCATAGTTTAGCTCGCCAATATTTCGCTTAGTTTGTATAGTTTCCTTCGTTCGCTTCGCCCGCCCGCCCGCTAGCTGGCGGTGTGGCCTGCGCTTAAGGCTGGCCGGATACGCCATTTTCCTATTTGGAATTTTCACTGCCAATACGTTCAATTAGCACGAGTGCATCACGACAATGTGTGAAGCAGAAGCATTAATATTGCCAGTTGAATAACACCCCCTGCTTGTGGGATAGTCATGACAAAGACATCCTGTAGAAATTAAAGAATTTATCTGGATGAGCTCGCAATCAAAACAGCCATCGGTACATGATGGGCGGGATGCCCATCCAGACGCCCAAAACGTTTTGGGAACACTATTATGCGTACAGCTAAGGAGTGGAATTCCCTGCCGGGTTTTGTGTTTCCCGACATCTTCAATCTAGGGGTTTCTAAGTCAAGGGTTACCTAGAGAGAACCCTGAAAAAAGAATTTTCAATATCGGTCCACAATATTGACGCAGAAATCGGTGAACATACAGCCGAACATAGAACCTCCTCCTTTTTGGAAAGTCTGTTAGAAATACGATTCGTTTGACAGACTATCAACAATAAGTAGATTTTATAGCCCAAGATAGTACATAGTAATTTCATTTTGTAGCCATACTTATCACCACATATTACTGATACGTAGCTAGAACTAATACCCGTATCAGCTCCTAAGAATTAAATGACACTATGCTTGCGTACCTACGTAACGTGGAGATGGACGAGGGCGTGCAGCTGCAGACGTACCTGTTCGCGGACCTCGTTTATCGCACGGCACGGTTGGCGCAGTGGTTGAGCGTTTGACTGCTGCGCTACGTGTCGCGGGTTCGATTCCCTCACGGAACAAATATTTGTATGACCTACAGATAGTTGTTTCGGCTCTGGGTGTTTGTGTGTGTGAGTTTATATGTTTGTAAGCGCACCCACGATAAAGGAAGAAATTCCTAGTGTGGGGCAACGTTTACACACTCTCTCGTAGTTTCGACCAAATAGCTCGAAATCTCGAAACGAAATTTTAGCAGGCTATTTTGCAATAGATATTAGGTGCCGCTTGGCCGACAACACCATACGTACCTTGAGCTTCCTACGAAGTTATTTCCAAATAATTTGCGGTAATAATGCGGGGTGCGGTGCGTTATGTGCTGATTTGTTGTGTAGTGCAGGCAGAGGAAGTGATTATTAAGTACTATTACTTTTAATTAATAACTAGTCTTTTTTTTTTACTTATATTTTGCAAATTTATTTATAGTTTTATAAAAATTTTTTGTTTTTTTTTATTGGCTTAATCTCAACATTAATCGAGATCTCGCCAGTTTGTTTGGCGAGATCTCGAATAGCTCGATAGAATCTCGACCTCAGGGTTATTGCGCGAGATCTCGAATTACCAATCTCGGCTCGTGATTGCATTCCCTAGTCGGAACCCCTAGACAAATACAGATATTTGATGTTTAGAAAATACCAAAATGCACTAACTTTTCTTGACAGCGAAAGAACGCGTTAGGAAAGTGGCCAGACATTCTGACATCAGGATGTCTAGACCACTTTTTTTTCATAGTTCGAGACTAAAGGTTCAGGACAAAACAACTATCCATCTGTCTGTCTGTTACCTATTCACGTTTAAACCGATTTAGATGAGAGTTGGTATGGAATTAGTTTGAGACCCGGGAAAGGACGTAGGCTACTTTTTTTTTCATAAAACACGAAGAGGGAGAAATGGGGGGGTGGAGTAGTTGTATGAAACTTCTTATTATGGCCTAAGGAATTTGGTATGTAGATAGTTTGGGACCTTAGGAAGGACATAGACTACTTTGTTTGCATAAACATCGAGGGGAGAAATGGGGGGAGTGTTAACTACTTAATAGGGCTTAAACCGATGAACAGATTTAGATGGAATTTGGTATAGAGATAGTTTGAGACCCGGGAAAGGACATAGGCTACTTTTTTTTCATAACACGAAGGGGGAGAAATGGGGGTGGAGTAGTTTTGTATGAAACTTCTTATTATTGCTTAAGAATTTAGTATGTAGATAGTTTGGGACCTTAGGAAGGACACATCGAGGGGAGAAATGGGAGGAGTGTTAACTTCTTAATAGGGCTTAAACCGATGGACTTTGGTATGGAGATACTTTGAGACCCTGAAAAGGACATAGGCTACTTCTTTGTGCTTAAAAATCGAGGGGGAGAAATGGGAGAGGTTTGTTTTGTATGAAACTTCTTATAAAGATAGAAAACGTTATTTAAGGAAGGATTTTTGCGAATTTTAAGGGGGTTAGTGAGGCAAACTGAACTTTGTATGAAACTTTTTATTGCGGCTTCCCGATTTGGTTGAAACTTTGCAGGCATGTTTTTGATAACAAAGGATAGAGATCAACATATTTATTTAGATTATCTAATGGGATGAGGCTTCGTATTACACAATATTGACAAAAAAATATAGGTGCCAATATAATAACAGTTACGAGAAAAGAGGAAAGCGTGTTCATACGTCGAAGCCCAATAATCCCCACTGACCCATCATTTCAAATTCAAAGACTCCAGTTTCGAATCGAACTTAGTTTTGCTATTACTATTAACAAAGCTCAAGGGTAGCAGGGGTACACTTGGAAAGCTATGGGTACAGCCAGCTATATACATGTAGCTGCTAATGTTCGCGTCCAGGGCCCAGAAAGTGTATGTATTAGTATCAAATGACAACATAGTGCAGCGTCCTAAAATGATGTAACCATGATTAACGGCATAATTAAGGAATGTCAACTATAGATACAATTTATGATAGAGTGGTATCTTCAATTTGCAGCAAAGCAGAGCATATGAGTCTGTAGTTTATTTGTTTACTTTTATAACTATTTTACCTATACTTGTATTGTCTTCAAATAAATAAGATAATCGTTTTTACGTTAATAAACTGCTTTGCATTTTTCTCATCCTGTATGTCGACAACCAGAATTGAAGACAAAATCTATATTAACGCGGGCGAAGCTGCGCGTAACAGCTAGTACCTACTTCATAAAATACATGGTATAATAACATACTCCGTATATGATAAAATATAGCTTGATCTCTGCGACAGCTCACAGCTGTCAGTATCAATACAGTACTGTACAGTTACCCTAGATAAAGTACCTAATCTAAGACAGTAACCAATAACAGTAATCTTTGGCTCTGAGATACAGTAAAAATAGCACAGATGACAGAGAAACAGATATAAATTCGAGCACTTGTCAGTCAGGCTAACACACTATTAATATACTCTATGGGCTAACATTTTATCAATATCGTATACGTCAGTTTGACGTGTGACAGTGACGTGTTTCATATGAGTGGAACGTATAAATAGTGCGTAATCTGCTGTGAATGTGCGCCACTTAAAAAATAAGTGCGTGGCGTAGTTTTTGAAAAAAACGGAAAATCGATTCCTGCTGGGGTAACGTTGTTCCAGCAAGAAAATTCTAAACGAATGATCTGAATAAGAAATATTCTGCATGGGCAGAGAGCTTATATTTGTGCAAAAATGTGCTCCGAAAATATAACTGGTGCGTCATCAGGTTTTCAAGATTATTGCATTTCCTGCTGGGGTAACGTTTTGCAGAATCGTGTATCTCTAAAACCATTGTAACTACGTGCGCCTGTAGAATATTCTACACGAGTAGCTCTTGATTTGTGCGTATTTGTGCCGGAATTAGATTTAAGATAATATTTATAATTTTCAAGTAAATGCGCTTTTTTGAAAACCCGAAATCAATTCGGAGCGCCTAAATGAGAAAATGTATAAGCTCGCTGAAATCTGTATTCAGTCCATCTTGACGCTTGCAATAACCATAAAAAGTTTCAAAAGCATACCTGCTTGCATTATCGAATAATATTGCTAAAAGTCAAAACGAGGGTATCATAACTTTGACGGCAGAATACAAGAAAACAACTCAATCTAAGATATACCTATCTTTTGATTTTGTTTTCTTGTGGACCCAATTAATTAACGGGACCCAATTACTAAAACTAAGTACTTATGTAGGTAAATGAAAAACTGATCTGTGATTTTAAATAATAATGACTACACACGGTACAAATAATTTGATTGAACTATGCGTTCTAATATTAATAGGTTTGTAATTTGATCTGTGATTTGATGCCATAATTATTTTAAGAAGCAAAACTAAAAGAATAAAAATAATAATTTCTACATCAACAACCTCTTTTATTTGTTATGGTCACAAGGTGCATTTAATGTATTTTTTTATTAGCCCCCAAAATTAGGTCATACCAACAAACGTTTGAACGCGACTGTACGGACAACAGCTTAGGTTTAATACGTCCAGTTATGAAGGTCATCGATATGAATGAATCCGTCGCTTTTTCGTAGTCATTTGAATTTCGTCGAAAAACCAGCCATTGTTTATATGTTTAGTTTTTTGTTTAAATCTACTTAATGCGAAAAATTCCAAGCTAAATATTTTCACTATATATTTTTGACTAAACGCACATACTTCTGGTTTACACCTACCTGTAAACGACAACGGCTCACGTGGTAATTTTAGGAATGGACACTTCCCACGCTAAATTCCTTAATGGCTGTTTTTATAACTGCACATTTTTGGGTTCTTAGCGGGTCTATGAATGGCGGCAATATAGAACTTCTGTCGGCCTTTTTCAATGTTATAAAATGTTATTTAAAATCAATGCTTTATGTTTCGGGCTCGGCTCGACCCTAATTAAAATGGGTATGAAAGGATGGCCACATGACGCGAAACGGCGTGAGAAAATAAGACGAACTCCGTCCCTTGTAATGTAGCTACCTGGTAGGGCCGGACACAATGTACCGTAAGCATTGTCTCTTAGCTTTCTTGTAACTAAGAAATTAACATGTGCATATTTAAAGTAGGATTGACATAGGTGCCATGTGAGTAAAGCTATCTAATGTGTATTAGAACTAGAGAAAAGGTAGATAGTTAGTTGGGATTGTCTCGCAGTTTTCTTCTTTGTTACAAAAATAAATGACCACGTTATGTTCACGAAATGACCACGTGTATGACCACGTGTGTAAAATGTCACATGTATGTGCCATGTGAATTTTAGAGGAGGATTATAATAAAACTTGTAATATACATAAGATTTAGAGAAAAGGTAGCTAATTAGATAAGATTATGTATATTGTCATAGTTTAATACTTGGAGTAAGGAGGAATCTAGATTAAGACTTTTGTGTTGACCTTTGTACACCTTTTATATTTTTCCTATGTAGAATTAAGTATGTAGATTAAGGTAATGTATAACTTGTGTAAATTTAAGTAAGATAAGTTTTATAAAATGCTTGAATACAGTTGCAAAGTAGGGGCGCCATTGTTCTCGCCGAGCGGTTTTTGTATAAAAGCCGGCCCGCTTGTAGGCAGAGACACAGTCGGTCTTCCACTCTACAAGGAGTAACAAGTAAGGAATAAATTGAAGATACGAATCACGATAGTATTTTCATTTCCTCAACGAGTCTCCAACCGAACAACCAATACAGTCCACTTCACTACCTATCTTAGATTGAGTTGTTTTCTTGTATTCTGCCGTCAAAGTTATGATACCCTCGTTTTGACTTTTAGCAATATTATTCGATAATGCAAGCAGGTATGCTTTTGAAACTTTTTATGGTTATTGCAAGCGTCAAGATGGACTGAATACAGATTTCAGCGAGCTTATACGTTTTCTCATTTAGGCGCTCCGAATTGATTTCGGGTTTTCAAATATTCCAAGCTGAATATTTTCACTATATATTTTTGACAAAACGCACATACTTGTGGTTTACATACCTACATAACTTGGATTGAGCCGGTTTCTTGTATCCTGCCGTCAAAATTATGACACCCTCGTTTTGACTTTTAGCAATATTATTCGATAACGCAAGCATGTATGCTTTTGAAACTTGTTATGGTTATTACAAGCGTCAAGATGGACTGAATACAGTTTGCAGCGAGCTTATACGTTTTCTTGTTTATGCGCTGCGAATTATTTTCGGGTTTTCGAAAAAACGCAATTATCACAAATCAAGAGCTACTCGGGTATGTTTATTCTACAGGCGCACATACAATGGTTTTAGAGATACACAATTCTGCAAAACGTTACTCCAGCAGGAAATGCTTTATCTCGAAAACCTGATGACGCACCAATTATAATTTCGGTGCACATTCTTGGACAACTATAAGCAGTAGTCACAACGAATCTTTGTGTCTTTGAACTTGGTCCTGCCAACCATTGCGTAAGAAACAGTTTGTCATCGAGTATACTGCATAGAGTAAGCGAGATAGGACGATGACAAAAAAGACAAAAGATATTTATTTCAACTGGGCCACCAAGCGGCACTTTTGAATGTCACAATTTAAATTTACATGGAATAAAAGTTGATTCTACCGTGCATTCGGAAAGTAGCTTGTTATGGAGAAGAATGCACAAGAAACTCCGTAAGCTTATGGCTTCCTGGTTGCTAGGACCTTTTAGCCACGTCTTTGGAAAGAGTTTTGGATCTTATATTTATTCTTTAGTATGCATTAGAATGCGGATGTAACAGATTCTAATGTTTTTTGGAGTATTTGGCAGCAAATTGTATCGAGTCAGTCTTCCCAGTAAGCTTTGCAGACAGAGGCAGTCAATACTACAATAAAATACACCGCTCCACTATCCCCAGATCGCTTTTGTCAATGATTTTACAAATTGTCCAGTTGCGGAGACAGTTGAGATACAAAACTACACCAATAATATATCACAATATCCTCTAGGAATCAATTTGCAAATAATATTAACAGCCACTGAACTTCACTCGACAAAAGCCCGCCAAAAACTCCCGTCTATATACACGTCCCACTGCAGGGCGCAGATTATTACTTAATATTTTTCTTACGTCAAAGATTCTCAATCTCCGTTAAAATCAATATCTTGTCAAAGAATTAGTAACAGTTACATTACTGTTGCCATTTCCTTCCGGCCATCATTCGATGTGCCCTGACCTACGATTTACCATATAATAGTAATGGCAAGAAATTAAAATTAAGTAAGAAAAATATAAATTAAACTAAAAGTATCAAAACAAGTCAGTCCAACTAACCGGTCCACTCTACGACGCACTTTAAAATCAAAGATTGAGTTTGATTTACGCCTTCTTCTTCCCTTATTTTATGATACACATTGAAAACAATATGTCTCGCATGAGATCGAAGTGGGTTTTTCGACATTTTCACAAAAATAACAAACTTTCAAGATAATATCAAAAAATTTCAGCAGCGGTTGACACATCAAGTACTTTGATTCGACAGGTGACAATTGACATTGCCATATGAAAATCACAATTTAAAAAAAATAAAAAATGCCATGAGATTCTGGTACACCTATAGTGATTTTATTTTGCAACACTGAAACGAATGACAGCTGTCAAATAATACCAATCCATCCAATTGTTTTCGCTGTCAAACTCGGATGTCGTAATTTTACTTCTCTATTTACTGTAACCTCTAATTGAATATATAAAACGCTGCAAACTTCTATTTCAAAATTACTGGATTGAAGACTAAAATCAGATTATCAATTATATATATGAATACTTTTATTGAAAATTCAAGAATCTTAGTAGATACCTATTGAGTTAAATTTTTGTTAGTCTGCGAATCGTAACCGTAAATCAAATACCTATATAGGTGGCTTGTCGTTTGCACGTTGTTAGCGCTCTGTGCTTGGGCGGTTGTGAGTTGACTAGTCATAAACAGTTACAAGGAAAACTATAGTTAATTTCTGCCTAAAAAGTTGTCAAAAAGTGCACCTTATTGCCAAGTTCTCAAGAGCAGAATAAGAAGAACCAAGTTACGCCGGCAGGCAATGTGATAATGTCCCGCAAGCGGTCCCGGCTCAGCAGCGAAGAAGAAATGAGTTCCAAACTATCTGAAGGTGGATGTGGTGAGGGGCAAAATGGCAATGAGCCCAGTATAGTCAGCGGAACCAGTCAGCTGCCGGTAGATGATGCGTTGCAGGTTAGTACCTACCATACGGCATGCTATCACTACTATTATGAAACATATTTTGAAATCAATAATACCTACAAAAATGACTACAATACAGCGAATGCAACCGCAGTACTGCCAGAGTACATAGCTTACCATTTGAGTTAAATTGCCATAAATTGTTCTCCATGCCATATCATTGCATTGTATGAAAGTGGTGAGTAACAACATTGTGCCTTTTAAAACTGTGCCTCTGTGTATTAGCAATATGGTTCATATCGGTTCAGCCTGAAATGTTCTAAGCAACCTTCACACTGTATCTATAAGTATCTAGGTATATATCTCCATTGAGAGAGTGATGATGGTGATTCATTGTATCTGTTGCATGAGTAATAAAAAACATATTTTCACAATAATAAAGATGTCTGCTTTATTATTATGATTATTGTGATATGAATAATAAATATAGCGTGCCGTAATGGGTTATCAACAAAATCATAAACTGCAGCAATTATTCATCTAACAGTAATGCAGTATAGCAATAAGTGCAAATTATTATTGCCTTCTAGGAAATTCAATTCAGCAGTGGAATTACAGTGAACCTTCAAGTCCATTATGCATTCTATGTTGTTACTTTGTTAAGTGGATCAGTGCTTAGTTCATTGCTCCAGTAACAGCAGTAACCTATATGACATAATCAGATAGAGGCAGGCTGAAGCTAATCCAATATATCATTAAACATATTCATGACTTTGTTCTGTAGTTTTAAGGGTGGAAGTGGGAACAGTCTGAGTATCCCTATAGCCAAAACCTAGGATTTGTCAAATACAAGATGAAAAGGTTTACATCTAGTCAATCATGCCCATGGTGAATGTAATTACTACCAATCAGGTAAAGCAATAGTCAAATTATGCTAATCAAGTTAAATACATCAATAATTTATTCTTGAAAGTGGCCACTCCTTAAAATAACATGTTTACTGGGCATTTGCCCACATTTCCGCAATAGACCAATAAACACATTTATTTATGTGTAGTCCCCTTATTTGGGTTATAACCGGAACAGAAAATATTGAGCCAAAAATAACTTTTATCAGATGACTAACTGAGCCCTAATCACATTATCGTGTTAACTGCAAGACTTATCTTTTAATTATAGTCTCATTATCTAAGATACCTCATACGGAATCATTAGATATAGATGTGACTACAATCCATTGTAGCATTTGTAAGAATATCATTAAGTTAGGATTGCTCATGTTAAAAGCTGCAAAACAATTAGTTAAAACAAGTTTGACATGTCCTAAAATAATTGAGTTTGCTTGCATGCTCTTGGGAAATTGCCGTTGCAGGATTAGTCAAACCACACTATGCATAGCCTCTCAACCTAAACATACAATTTTATAAGTTTTTATTTCCTTGTAGTAATCACAATGGCTGTTAGGGACCTACACAATGTTCCAGGAAAACAATATAATTTTTGTAATTGCATATATTCGCGTTGCATGCCGCCTATGTGGCGCACAGGCCATTGTGCAAAATAATGAACACGTAAGTAGTGGACACACTGGACACGACGTACCACGCTACGTATTGTGTGTTTTCATTCTGCAGGGATATGAAAATGAAAGCTAAATGAATCAATAGTTTGGGCTCGCCGCCAACTATGTGGCGTGGCGTGATCACTGACCGCGCCACTCATAGGGTACCTCACCTATGACGCTCTATGCTGCACATACTAATACGCTACTATTAAACTAGCTATAATTATCAACAATCCAACTGCCAATTATAATTTATGGCTTCACATTTGTATTAAAATAATCATGAATAACTAAACAGATCCGAATCCAACTGCCTACGTAATATTCTTTCTTGGATTTCCCATGAACGCGTGACGGAAGCAGATTGTAGTTTGTTATTTTTATCTAAAAAACCCACGCTTTGTCGATTGCCAAATCCAGTTCATAGGGTAACAAACAACGAATAAGTACCTAGTTATCTGTGTCAAGTCTGCCTTTCTGAAAACTGTGAACACGAAACTTTGCACTCGCGAATTCGTGATATTCGTATGTAGGTCTGTGGACTATATCTTCGACTTTGTACCTATATTCAACTCTTTTTGTAGTTTCATCTACGAATTGAAGTTATGTTACTTACACATGGCCCAGACCATCAATGTTGCATTCATTAGACCACTTATAAATGCAACATTGATAAGACGCGATAACATTCTGCAAGTCAATAAATAAACTTATAGGTACGGTAAACACCACACCATCTATTTACCACGTCTTGGTCTTACAAGTAATTAACTACTTACGAAGGCTAATCAGTAACGCCAGAGAAGCAAATAAAATCATAATAAGAGTTGCGTAACGCGCTTGACGAAATCATATCCATCCACTTTATCGTCAGTCATCACGTCATGAAAGCGTGTCGTGTCGGTGCGGTATGCCATGAACAAATTGATGCATCCTTGAACCAATATGAGCTAACAAAGAAGCGACATTCCATAAAACACTCATTTTTAGGGTTCCGTACCCAAAGGGTAAAAACGGGAACCTATTAGTAAAACTCCGCGGTCCGTCTCTCTGTCTGTCTGTCACCAGGCTGTATCTCATAAACCGTGATAGCTTGGCAGTTAAAATTTCACAGATGATGTATTTATGTTGCCGCTATAACAACAAATACTAAAAACAGAATAAAATAAATATCTAAGTGGGGCTCCCATACAACAAACCTGTTTTTTTGCCGTTTTTGTGATAATGGTACGGAACCCTTCGTGCGCGAGTCCGACTCGCACTTGGCCGGTTTTTAGAGTTCCGAGCCAAATGGCAAAAAATGGAACCCTCACAGATTCGTCATGTCTGTCTGTCCGTCCGTATGTCACAGCCACTTTTTCCCCGAAAATATAAGAACTATGCTTTTGAAACTTGGTAAGTAGATGTATTCTGTGATCCGCAATTAGATTTTCACACAAAAATAGAAAAAAAAACAATCAATTTTGGGAGTTCCCATACTTGAAACTGAAAGTAAAAAAAATAAAATCATCAAACCCATCCGTGTGGGGTATCTTTTTTTAAAAAATGATATTGATGATCTAATGTATTTTTTTTCTAAACTGAATAGTTTGCGCGAGAGACACTTCTAAAGTGGTAAAATGTATACCCGCAGGCTTATTACGTATGAAACAGCAATTAACAATATTTGCGCAGAGATTGTACAATCATCGCGCGAATATCGCTTTACGTCAAAAAATTGGAAGGCTTATTTTTGCGAAATAATTGCTCTTCAATCGCGAATCTGCATTATATATGAGCTATAGCCACACCATAATAATTTTACGATAGCACTGCTAACAATAAAAATCTGTTAACTGAAATGTACATTTATCGCAAGGTGATCGCGCTAATTTCGTATTACGTATGGTTTTTGACAGCAGAGCGACAGCGATCGGCGAGCAAATGTGGCTGTCAAATTGCGATTACTTTTTCCCTTGTTGTTGGTCGATTGCCAATCGCTCGCTGATGGCTGAGTAGGTACAGAAGTTTTTGAGTTTTTGGCGGCTTTTTTCGTATGTTATTTTGTAGCTACTTTAAGTATCCGCAAATTAGAATAATAATATAAGAATTAATATTGAAATAACAAATTCCTAGTGAATATTGTAAATGTAAATGACAAATTGGTGTTGTTTCGAGTCTCTAATGTCTACGTAACTGGACTATTTGTTGAATCATTGAAACAGAAGTGATCACGGTAAAGTGGAGGATTTTTTTTATATACAGTATAAAAAAATCCTGTGTTGGCTACCTGAGCGAAGCTTATATGTTTACTACTAAATACTTACAAACACATGAGAATGTGATAAGTCCGCAATAAGTATCTTCTATTTTTTTTTTTAATATGGCAAACACCGATGTCGACTATTCTGCCAATGTCTAAATTAAATTTGAAAAATCTTTTTTTACGTTTCATAGCTCAAATACGATATAATGTAGTCTACTAAGTGATGTTCTAATGCGTTATCGATTCAATTTTTAAAACAATCAACAATTCGAAGAAATTTTAATCGATTTTACACATTGACATACATGTAAATAAAATGCAAATATCAAATTTTCACTGCCATATTTACTTTACACAAATACTTTACATCTGCGAATATTAATTTATCGGAATATTGGAGCTAAATAGTAATCAAATTGGCTATTGTAAAAAAACAGCCTCCACGAAGTGTTGCTCTTTCATAAGCTGGTTAATTCATCAAACGATACATCTGCGATACATTTTATAAATCATCGGACAGATAAAATAGCTTCTGTTAAAAGTGACTGTCAAAAAAAAAGACTTGACTTAAAGGCCTCAGTAGCCAGGTCACTAAATTGATCGCGCAATAATTGTACAATTATTGCTACTTGCTGTTCCTTACGTAATAAGCCCGCCGCTCCCCCCTGTAACTTCTAAAATAAGAAAATGATAAAACTTAAAAAAATATGTACATTATCATGTATAGTTCTCGCCAAACTTCTTTGCCGCCCAGAAGTTGGCGACAATGGTTGCGCAGTAGTCAATTTCTTACAAAAACAGCACCGTTTCGTGCCGTGCGCATCGGAAAGCCAACTTCAGGGCGGCCAAGAAGTTTGGCGATAACCATAAACTTCCACCGAAAATTGGTTTGAACGAGATCTAGTAAGTAGTTTTTTTTTAATCCATACTAATATTATAAATGTGAAAGTAACTGTCTTGTCTGTTACCTTTTCACGCTAAACCGCTGCACCGATTTAGATGAAAGTTGGCATGAAGATAGTTTGAGACCTGGGAAAGGATATAGGTAGGGTAGGGTAGGGTATGGTAGTGTAGAGTATTGTAGGGTAGTGTAGGGTCGGGTAGGTTAGGGTAGGGTAGGGTAGTGTAGGGTCGGGTAGGGTAGGGTAGATAAATGTTTGGTCTTTTTATGGCAAAACAAAGTTTGCCGGGTCAGCTAGTACGTCATAAATCGTAAACCGCAATTTACCAAGTACGGAACCCTTCGTGCACGACTCCGACTCGCACTTGGCCGGTGTTTAAAATACTCGTGTCAATAGTCCGCTTGGTTCGCCAGGAATATTTCTAAATTAAATTATTTTATTTCACAATCAACAGATTTTACATAAAAGTTGGGGAAGCCCTCTTGTATGTATGCATATAATACCTGTATATAATACCAGAGGACCTCACTCTTCTATATCTACATATAACAATACAGAGCCTGTTAATAGCAAACACATATTTAAATTAGAATCAAAGTACTTCGCTCACTTGGCGCAACAGTCGCCATTTTTTTTAATTGAATTTGGTAATTGTATTTGGAACTAAACAATGGCGGAAAAGTTAAAATTTAATTCAATTTTATAATATCAGAAATAATATTAAAATTGCTAGCAAGGCTCAACCCGTAATCCTTCCTTGATTATTTCTGCTAACTTCCTCGTCTATTAAGATCGAAATATCTTCGTTGATTACTTGCATCCTCCGACGGGTAATGCCACTTTGACGTAGACTGTCGGGGTCCCCTTCGATAGGATTTAAATTTAAACCTGTTACAGCAATTTCATATTACTATTGCACAATCGTGCCTCGTATTCTTGGCTACGAGATATCTGTAATGAAATCATTTGAGTGTGTCACGTCAGTGTTGGCAAGCCAGCCCGCTGTCCTCAGTCTGCGAGCCGTTAGCTTGGCGCCCAGCGCCCACCACTCGGTTAGTGGGCCGGTCGTTGCCTCCAACTCTAACTAAGAGGCAACCTATTTTCTAAATATAGAAAACAGGTGATAAGTCAGTGAGATTATCTTTGTAAATCCATTATTACTACATTCGCTAAATGTGACTTTGACACTTCAGTATCACACGTGTCATTGTTTACTTACATGCTATCAAACAGCTGAAGGGGAAAAACTTTGAAGTTTGAACGCCCGAAATGTTTTTGAGTCATATTTTTATCAACTGATACAGCGTGCATCACATGCATGACTATGTAACTTTAGTGATCACGTAAATATCTTATCGTGTGTATACATGCACAAGTGTAATATGAATTTATAAGGAGGAATAGGCTTGGTCCTTTTTATTAGGGTTCCGTAGCCAAATGGCAAAATACGGAACCCTTATAGATTCGTCATGTCTGTCTGTCTGTCTGTCCGTCCGTATGTCACAGCCACTTTTTTCCGAAACTATAAGATCTATGCTGTTGAAACTTGGTAAGTAGATGTATTCTGTGAACCGCAATAAGATTTTCACACAAAAATAGAACATATATTTTTTTCTTCAAACCCATACGTGTGGGGTATCTATAAATAGGTCTTCAAAAATGATATTGAGGTTTCTAATATCCTTGTTTTTCTAAACTGAATAGTTTGCGCGAGAGACACTTCCAAAGTGGTAAAATGTATCCCCCCCCTGTAACTTCTTTATTTATTTATTATTATTTTTTTCTAAAATAAGAGAATGATAAAACTAAAAAAAAAATATTATGTACATTACCATGTAAACTTCCAACGAAAATTGGTTTGAACGAGATCTAGTAAGTAGTTTTTAGGGTTCCGTAGCCGAATGGCAAAAACGGAACCCTTATAGATTCGTCATGTCTGTCTGTCTGTCTGTCTGTCTGTCTGTCTGTCCGTCCGTATGTCACAGCCACTTTTTTCCGAAACTATAAGAACTATGCTGGTGAAACTTGGTGAGTAGATGTATTCTGTGAACCGCATTAAGATTTTCACACAAAAATAAAAATAAAACAATTAACTTTGGGGGTTCCCATACTTGAAACTAAAACTAAAAATATATTTTTTCATCAAACCCATACGTGTGGGGTATCTATGGATAGGTCTTCAAAAATGGTATAGAGGTTTCTAATATCATTTTTTTCTAAACTGAATAGTTTGCGCGAGAGACTCTTCCAAAGTGGTAAAATGTGTGTCCCCCCCCCTGTAACTTCTAAAATAAGAGAATGATAAAACTAAAAAAAATATATGATGTACAGTGCGACATAAAAGTGTAGAAAATAAATGAGGGCGCCACAATCGCTCAGATAGCAACCCAGTTAGTACGACCCAGCTGATCTTGATACTCGAATAGTATTATTTATTTATTGGGTATAAATAATGAGTAAATATATTAAATATGTATGTCTATGAAATAGTTGATAATTATGTAGTAGTAATAAAACAACAGCTTCACAAAAAATAAGTATTTTTAATAATCAATTGCTTTAAATATAAAGTCGTCCAATACCTTTGGGGGACGACCCCTCCTGTGTTTAGCTGGTGTTGAGAATTTCCCACCGTTTTCAATGCCGTGTTGCACGATTCTGCGCACTGTGCTTACAGAAACACCTAAAACAAGCAAAGAAAAAAATCATTGTCAGTCCGATGAAAGAAGTTCAAACGTGAAATTATTTTAAAATTGTTTTTTTCCATTTAGTCGATTGCATCAACAAATATGGTATGGCAAAAAATATTTCGTATCCGCAATAAATTACATTAATTTTTGTTGCCTTACTATCAACGTTGTTAAGTCGCGCTATAATTACAACGCTATTTGTTTATCTTAGCTTAACCTCAAAAATGGTAAAAAAATAATAGGTAAATGATATTTGGTTCGAAAATTTTGTTCCCTGAATGTATTAATCGTTTGTAATTAACGTTTAGTGCAACTTTCAATAGTTACTTACCAGTAAAATCTGCTGTACGATGGTAAACATCTTCTAAGTTGGATAGAAGCTTCCCAGCTTGGAATTCGGCTATACACTGCATATAAACTTTGTAAACTATATCACGGGCACCTCCACGATTTACCTTATTCATGTTTTTCCACTGTTTTTCTGTCCACACACAGAAATATCACACAAAAACCAAAATTCTTACGAAAATCGAAACCGATCGAGATGAATTGACAGCTCAAGTACTCATTTTAGATGTTGCCAGAAAATGAAAACTTTTAGTTCCCAAATATTTAACTTCTACTCTTTTATGTTGCACTGTACATTACTATGTAAACTGCCAACGAAAATTGGTTTGAACGAGATCTGGTCAGTAGTTTTTTTAATACGTCATAAATCGTAAACCGCAATTTACCAAGTAAGGAACCCTTCGTGCGCGAGTCCGACTCGCACTTGGCCGGTTTTTTTTAATACGTCATAAATCGTAAACCGCAATTTACCAAGTACGGAACCCTTCGTGCGCGAGTCCGACTCGCACTTGGCCGGTTTTTTTAGCAGCTGAGAAGGTGACTTTGAATATATATTATTTTTAAAAGGGTGACCAAACAACAAACAACTTGTAAATTGACAACATGTTTACAGAGAACGTGCTTTATGAATGACTAGAACAAAAAAAAAATATCCAAGAGTTGCGAAAAACATCGATAAAATACTTCGAAACTACTCAGAAATGATTTCGTCTGTGAAGCACACTGAATAACTGAAACACTGTAGAATTCGAAGAATTTGAAAGGTCCAGTCTTTCAAGGCTGCTAACTTTTCAAACAGTCGAGGAGGAGGAGGTACGTCACAAATCTCGAGCACGCGCTTGTGACATGCGAATTTAAATGAGTTACGCTGAGATTCTGTTGGTCCAAACTAGAAACGGATATATATTATGCGCCTTCTGAAGTCTGAGAGCCAGTTCCGCGGTGCTTTGAAATTTGCTCAGGAGAATAACTGGCTGTTATCGCAAAATTGCAATACTAGGCGTACATATAGTACGACTGATTATTAGCACCATTTAGACCAGCTTGTTAGCAGCTCCTAGCGTCTGACCAAATAACATACATTCTTGCAGACCACAAATAGAAATTGTGATGTGACAATATGATTACATTTCATTTGCCATCGTATTGCTGGTAAATTGTTTACAAGCAACTCAAAAACGATTGTCTGCAATAATTGAAACGAGGAAGTAAACTGTTCATTCAAGTCACGTACTTCATGTGTAAAAGGTAACTACTCGTATGTAGAGTACTTCTACTTACTAATTGTAAGTGCAGGGCCTTTAAAACAGCTCTTAATTTACCACTATATACAGTCATTATGTGCAGGATGTTTTAAAATAGATGGGAGAATTTGGTTTGCCGTCTGTTTGTCAATTTGTCAGATGAATTTCAAAATTGTATGCGCAATTGTGCAGACTGGTACCGACGCAGTGTTTATGTTGGTCAGAAATTGCATTACTCTCATTGGAGTCGATCAGCTAATGGATTATGCACATATCTGTGACATCCTCACGGATCATGCTCTAAGAAGAATGCTACTGCTAGAATGTAGAGCGAGGACACGTTGTCACACCATGTTATAGTTTTAACTAATACCATGTCAAACAAGTTAAATTAAGTATAACAATAAATTTAATAAAACTCGATTAAAACCGTAGGATGCACTTGCATCAAGACCTTGGTTCAGAAAGCAAAGATCCTGGTAAGGGCTCATATTACTGGGAACAGGGTTCAAGTCCGGGCTCCAGCGAGAGGAACCCTGGCTTGGACCATGTTTCTGATACCGGTGGGCTGCTATTTTTTTTTTATATTTTAAAGACATATTATATAATATATCCAGTAGGATAGAAACTGAATAAACGAAAACAATAATTTTATAAAACATGCAAAATAGAATTCCGTAAAAATAAGAACAGTTTTTGTCGCTTACCATCGTGTGCTATTGTTCAAAGGAGCACAAGCTAAGGCTTTTGGCCTAGTAGGGTCTATTAAAACACCCTGTAACATTATCCATGTACTTAATGTTATCATTAGGTATCACACACATTCCTAGCTGTTAATAGGGCTGTAAACATTCCAGGAACTGAACTAACGTGCCTTTAGCCCCACAGCAATTAACAAATTAAAATGTGTCATCACTACTGTGAAGACGGGTGTTGATATCATTTTATAATTATACTTGATAACAACATCGTACGATGTTGTTGTGATAATAAACGTATATTGAATTTGTAATCACGTGTTACGTAAACGATTTGAGCTTATTTTTGACCGACTTCAAAAAAAGGATGTCATCTTAATTCTGGGTTATCTCTAGCTGCCATCAGTGTTATCTGGATGCACAGCGATGGGTCGGTAATGCTAACGTTTTTTTTTATGTTAGCCATTGAAGTGAAAAATAGCTTTTACGGATGACGCATTCTGCTGAAGTAAAATTACTTTTAAGCACTAAGATTAATGATTAATGACAGAAATGTGATTTTCTTTAAAATTGCGATTCTAACGCAATTTATGTATGAGTCAGCGGGTCTCTTGTTTGTTCAGATGCAGGTTTCATAAACAGATTGCACTTTGAGCTGTATCGTACGATTGTGCCGGTCTGGTGTGGGTACATTGTATACTGCGATTATTTGCTAGCGTCGTCCGACGGCGACGTCGCCGTAGGTGCTCGTCGGCTTGCAGAGAAAAGAGAAGTAAAGTCCCCTCGGCGCGACTCGTGGAGCGTCGCGTGTCTACCGAGCCTCCACGTCGGCGTCGCGCCACCCGGCATCGACCGCCCCGCGCCCGCCGCGCCCCCCTGGCGCCCTCCGCTCGCACTCGCACCAGAAAGATACATTCCTCACGCCGACTCCGACCTCCGTGCTTCATATCGTTTTTCGTTTTAGTCACTCGTATAGTTTCGTGGAGTTCGCGTGTTCCGTTGTTTACCTAAAGTACCGGCTATCAAATACATAGCCCGAAAAGTGCGATCACTGAAAAATAAATTAATACTAACTGTCAATCTTCAGTCAGATTTGAATTTAGTTTATTTTGGAAAAATAGTGTTCTTTTAGCGATATATTTTTTTAAAGAAAATAAATAGTAATAAAAATGCAAGTTCCTATTAATTATTAGCTTTAATATTTTTATATCACATACGGAAAAGTTATATAATTTAAGTTGGAAGACAGTATAAACTAGTTGATGATGTCAGCGTTAACGATAACCACGACGCTCACGAACGGGCACGGGCCGCACCATGTCAACGGTCAGTTGGAGACTTCCAATAAATACAGAAAAAATGGATTTGTCAAACCAGAAATCAAGGACCCTGTAAGTACCTCTGTTTCCTTGTTTGCTCGCGTAACACGACTTTCTGTAACTACCGACCCACGGACCTTTCGCATGTCCTTAGTTCAGTTCAATGTTTACGTTATCACTACAGTCTGACTTACACTCTGCGGCAGAGATAGTATGATGTTGATGACAAACTGACAACTGAATCATTTACTTTAGTAAAACCGTGAAATAAAACCTTGTAAACGAAAACCCGCAGACTAGAAGACTTCAATGTTTGTTCAAGTATGAGTGAAAGTTAGAGCTACCCACTGCATTACAGAAGGTTGTCTATGTTTGACTTCTCCAAAGAAAGTTCGTTCGTACATAAATTCTCGCACATGAATAGGGTTAAGTGTTTAGCAAATGTACTGACTGCTAAAACAGAAATTGTGTCTATAGATACATCATATATTCCTAAAACTTTTTACCATTAATCAACGACAATGTTCTTTAATCAGCATCTATTAGTTACTCAAGAAATAAAGAACATAATTAAATTCTTCCTTCAAACACCGAGGCATTTATTTTACTTTCTAATTCAGCTTCAATACAGATGTTTAAACTGAGCTGTTAGAATGACTACAATATTTTGACAAGGTAAACAGTAGCAAGAGCAGGCTATAGCATCTTCAAATTTTGATAACAACCTATTGAATTATCAAATTAGTGCCTACTTTGTTAAAACAATCCTAGTCACACCACACCTAGCACCTTGAAAAAATTTAGAGCAATCGTATCTTCTCTTAGATCCCTGCCATATGTTTGTCTAGCTAGTAGATAGGTCAGCGAATGGATAGGAATTGGGATAACAAAGGCAGAATTGTATTATAAAACCTGTGAAACATAAGAATATGGATATCTGGAAGAAAAGAGCATACCGAATTTAAGAGGATTGCTTTCATTCCTTTCATCTAGGAAGCAAAAACTTGTCATATGGATGACAGGAAAAAGTAGGACCAATAAAGAAAACAGGGATGATCACTGTGGATGTCATTATGAAAGCAAAAGACTGATTCACTACTGAAGATCAGAAGCATGCGATAATAAAATAAATGTAACAGTAATATCTGACGCACTAGACCATCTAGTAGCGTTTACGTTTAGTAAATATAACGATCATGTTGATGATGCAACCTATACTTATGGTCAATTGCTGCTAACTTACTACGGTAATTATAGTAGTTGAATAGATTAATGGTGCACGACTATACAATTACGTAGGATAACGTAGGTGATTTGATGTTTAGCGGTTACTGACTACCCCCTACCCTACAATGCGGGGAACACCGTTATCCGGATTTAGACAAGAGCTTCAGTAATAAGTAATTTCAACTTCGGGATCCAAAACGACATTCACGTGAAGTCTTGCGTATGGTTTACTTATCTACGGTTTAATTACACCTGCGAGCTGCGTCACTCACCAGCTAAACAAACATTTTCAACTGTAAATAACATCATTGGGATTACTTATCTCTCCGTGGGCGAATGTTTCACTGGAAATGAAGTAAAGGCTGGCCACAATGTATTCACAAAGATGATTTGCATGAACCAGCGTGACGTAAATCGACGAATGCTCATTTAAATGAACAACAAAAAATGCCAAGTTAAGCAATTGGTATTTTCGAGAGCATTCGCTGCGTGGCTTGTAATTGCTGAATTGCTAAGTTGGGTGCACCGTGGTATACTAAATCGAGTTACCTACATTATGTTGAATGTCTTTAGAACTGGTTGTTGGCGTCCAAGGTTGCTGTTTCCCAAGTGTTGTATTGGATTACGTATGCAGTCGATTTCTTCACGCTCAATATAACCAGGTTCAAGTTCTATGTCACGGGATGTGGATGTCGAAGCTTTCGTTTCTTTGGGGCCGCGTTTAGTGTTATTGCATCCACTATTCTCGTAAAACCTCGGCGACCAGCTTATTGCGTGTGACGCGTAAAACACCTTTGTTTTCGGATGTCGTTTATGCTGAAGGTTACAAAATCTTTTGACGTCAACCAGACGGCATTCTCCTCCAACCACAGAAACGGTAGTTCACATTTCTCACTGGAAATGTCAGTTAAATCAGCTGGCAAATTACTTGGATTTGTTAGAAATAGGACAAAGCTGCTATCACATCTTAAGTCAAGTTTGTAGCTTACAAGTGGTTTATCAACAATCTCCGCTTGGTGTTGTTTGTCTTTGAGGGTTCGCTCTATATTATACATTAACTAGTTTCCAGCCAGCCAGCGGTTTCGCCCGCGTGAAAAGTGTTTCCTTATCCTAAAGGAACAGTAAACGGGGATGAAAAGTAGCATATGTGGTATTCGAGACTATAATCTGTCCCTTTGCCAAATTTCATCTAGATCCGTTTAGCCGTTCTGGCGTGATTGAGTAACAAACATACATATTTCACCTCTTCACGTCCAAACTTTCGCAGTTACAAAGGGTAATTAAACTGTTATTATTCAAACCCTAAAACAGTTATTTTCTTTGGTGGTGGACACCTTATTAACCCCAACAGATAATATTAGCACATATAATATAATACTAGCATATTAGTAAGATAATTCATTGTTAGCGTACGTTGTAAATTTTCGGCAACAAATGCCCAGTTTATAGCAAGGTTAATGAATGATATAACAGTTATTTTTTCTGAGGAATGCTCAGAATCATATAGCGTGACTCCAATGTTCATTATGAATGGTGCATAATAAACTTTGCCGCCTGTAATGGCGGCATCCTCACTTATGGAATGTTTGAAAATACTTCAACCAGAAAACAGAGGCGATTCAATTCTTTTATTCTTTACTCTTACTTCTGTTTCTACTAAAATGGGTGTTGTTTATATGTGTAGGTTTCCCCGAGCTGTTAACACAATTTACCGTTTATAGATAGATTTTTTTCCTTTTAGTTAAATGTAATTTTAATTTCCGAATGACGTCAAATGATACAATACACTATACATATCATATTATAAAATAAAGTCTCCCGCCGTATCTGTGACCGATAAACTCAAAACTACTGAACGGATTTTCATGCGGTTTTCACCAATAGAAAGAGTGAGAAACAAGGAAGGTTTTTGTGTATAATAAATAATCTCTAGTAATTCATAAAACAAGATATATTTTGACCTATAAAGTTTTCTTCTAAGAAATAGCTTGCAATTTTTCACGTCTTGTACCTCTCGCACACAGTCCTTCGCAGCATTTTGGAGTGGGTGCATTTCTCCCAGATGGAGGTCTCGAATCAGAAACCTACGCCAATGCATTCCTATTTTCCATATTATATTAAATCCTCATTGTATCGCTCACCAGTCGCCACTCACCACTTGAATGTCAAAATGAATGAATCACTGCGTGGTGTTGGTGTCTCAACCGGAGGTTTGAGCTAAATACGGTACTGCCTAACCTGTAACCGCTGCCATTGAATGCTAGAACGTAATACAATAGGCAGCTAAATATAAAGTAATCGGTTCAGTTTCACGCTTCACTGACTTTCAATGACTTTACTGATCGAGGTCTGAACTTACAAAATATTCTCTTTTCGTGTAACAGGTTGTGTCGGATATTGAAGTCATTTCTATCTTTACTTTATTTATTTCATTACTAGCTTCTGCCAGCGGCTACGCCCGTGTTAAAAGTGTTTTATCACCCCAGGAGAACATAATACCGGGATGAAAATCTGTGATGATGTAGCCTATGTGCTATTCCAAATTATAATCTATCTCTGTGCCAAAATTCATCTAGGTCCGTTCAGCCGTTCTGGCGTGATTGAGTAACATACATCCCCACTCACATCTATCCAAACTTTATTTAGTAGTAACAGTAAGTCCACAATATTAATAAAATGTATTACCTCTACCATTGATATATTAAAAAACCCTGTATTTACCTATCGATATAGTAAATGACCTCTACCTACAGTTCAATGAAATTCATGTTTTGACTTTTTATTTGATCTGAGGTTTTGAAAGATTTCAACATAGTGACCCCGCCAGTCGTCGGGCTACCGGCCCGGTTGTTTTATTACTCCTTATTTTTTTTAATACTAAATCCGGCTCATTCAGAGGAATCTTCCGATTGTTCCACTTAAGGCGAGCAAAACGCCGCGCAAGCCGTTTTTCGAGCTGTTTTTAGGAGCTATCTACTCGTTATTCAAAAAGAAATATATCAATTAATAAAAATACATTAAATTTCTGCAAAATATTGATTCTAAAATGGCAGATTTCGTTTTTAGGGTTCCGTACCCAAAGGGTAAAAACGGAACCCTATTACTGAGACTCCGCGGTCCGTCTGTCTGTCTGTCTGTCTGTCTGTCTGTCACCAGGCTGTATCTCATGAACCGTGATGGCTAGACAGTTGAAATTTTCACAGATGATGTATATCTGTTGCCGCTACAACAACAAATACTAAAAACAAAATTAAATAAATATTTAAGGGGGGCTCCCATACAACAAACGTGTTTTTTTTGCACTTTTTTACGAAAATGGTACGGAACCCTTCGTGCGCGAGTCCGACTCGCACTTGGCCGGTTTTTTTTTTAATGTTTTATATATTTCAATTTTAATTAATGTTTACAAATTATTTATAAAACTGCCAGTTTTCTAAATTTGAAAGCTAATAGTATTTTCAATTTAAGTATACTTTTTGAACTAATTTGTTATATACATGTTGTGGTCACTATGACGCATCAGTTATTTACATATCATATTATAATTATAACACACATACTTTATTATTGATTTATATGACTAAACGTACATAGCTTGTTAGGATACCATAAATAATGTTTATCCATGGTTTTCCTTAATGCTTTCCCCAACTGTTTGTAAAAACATGAAATCATTCTAAAAATATTTATTATTTATATAATGTAATAAAATAATATTGCATGGTCCAATTGCCCATATAAAAGAATTATGTACGCAAGATCTCTATTACCAGTTAATTCATATTATAACAATAAAAAAATAATGGTAAGTAAACTAAAATTAAGTGTGTAAGTACCTAATGCAATTATTGAATAATTAAAAATTTAAAACGTTTGATAGAGCAAGTAAAAAAAATGCGATTATTGTGGTTTCTGCGTGTTCAGTTATCGAGTTGTTCGTAGGAATTATTAAAGAATATCGATTTGTATCTACCTATTTCCTCATAGACTTGCTCCATAGACAAGGTCGTAATATTTTATTAGTGTAACATCGTGTTATTTGTGGCATACATTTATTTATCTACTTATCAATGGTATGTGCTTGACTTATTGAGTTATTATTATAATTAAATAGTGATGCTTATTACAAAGTTAATTAGCTTAATTAATCTAACAATGAGTGTCAATTTAATGAGACAGCTGCAACATTAGACCAGACCGTATTAGTTCCTAGTTTTATGCCGCGTTGTTGTTATATAGAATATCATTATTAGGTACATGTTATAGTTTAGAAATTATGGGCTTTTATATTATCTGCTGTAATCATAAAATAAATCATTAACCTGAAAAGTTGTAAGTAGTTACCTGGATTTGTATTTTATCTTTTTATTCTTTCATATACAATTGTATGTATCTGTAAATAAATTAAATTAGGTACCTGTACAGTGCACAGGATAGTCTGACCTGAATTTAATTGAGTGTTGAGATTGTCGCATCTGAAATACCTAGTACTGTTATCAAACGCCGTTATTTACATAAGCAAGCTATAATCTTTTCACCTCAACATGTGACATTGAGTGCAAAGGATTATAGACCTTATGAACTTGCATTGTCGCAGAAATTCTTTAACTACCTTCTCAGGCAATCAATCTGCCTAGCCTTTTCCCAACTATGTTGGGGTCGGCTTCCAGTCTAACCGGATTCAGCTGAGTACCAGTGTTTTACATGGAGCGACTGCCTATCTGACCTCCACAACCCAGTAACTGGGTAACACGATACGCCTTGGCTAGACTGGTGCCAGATCTCAAACTTCTGACTACTCGTAACGACTGTCAATGATCTTCAAATGACAGCCGGGACCAACGGCTTAACGTGCTTTCCGAGGCACAGAGGCAACTCGGTATGTTGAAATGGTCACCCATCCACGGACCCACCTCGTCAAGCGTTGCTTAACCTAGAAGATCGACCCGTGCGCCTGTTATTATTTAGCCACGTGCTCCTCTTTAGCCACGAGCTCCCCAACTACCTTTCTCAGGCGATAGCTAATATTAGTTTTTTTTTTTAAATTACGTTGCTTATTTATAATTTTCAGTTAGACACATCAGTCTTCTAATTATTTTGTAAATAGATATGGTATTTGTTTATTGTAGTGACTGCAGATAATAAATCGATCATGTGGTTAATTCTGGCCAGCTGTGATAATCATAATCAGTAACTTAATTTGTTTTTGTACGCATTATAAAGACATTGTGTAATTGACATGTTTTAGATTGAAGATCTTGGTTGTGCAAGAAAATGTTGTGGCCGGACTTTCGTTTGCCTCTCACAGCGACTGGCATTTCTTGTTTCAGGAGCATTTCTACAGACATGTTTTCATTTCTAAAGTGAAAAGTTTTTTTCTGTTGGTTGCTCACCAACAGAAAAAAACTTTAAGCCTTTCCGGTTTAGCAGACCGTCGTCTGTCCCTTATTCCATATAAAAGAGATTATAACATCGTATACCAACATGTTTTGAGTAATTTTGTCTGACTGCGGATTCAGCCAGTATTGGAACTTCATAAGTATTATTATAATCATCAAATGTACCTAAATATGGAATTATCAAGTATCAACCACAAGCGGAATTGTAGCTTCCTGTAACATATATTTAATAATTATTTCATATTTCTGACGCAGGTCTAAACTGTTAAGTACCTAGAAATTATAACAACGGGCCGCAATGAGACCTGCACCCTAATTGCGTATCAGTTTTAACAGCACGAAGCACACTCCTACCCTCTCATTTTGATAACCATCAACATTATTCATTGTGTGTTTTACGGCGTATGAAGCAATAGATGCAAAGAGAGCCGACCGTACTCTATTCCTTGAACTTACACAATTAGTCTGCAGAATGCATATGGGGCCCGTTGGCCATGCGGCCAGGTATTCATATAAGTCGTGCATTAAAAAAAACTGGCCAAGTGCGAGTCGGACTCGCGCACGACGGTTTGCGTACCATTATCGCAAAAACTTCAAAAAAAAACACGTGTTTTGTAATTCTGTTTATAGTATTTTTTGTTATAGCGGCAACAAAATACATCGTGTGTGAAAATTGCAACTGTCTAGCTATCACGGTTCATGAGATACAGCCTGGTGACAAACAGACAGACGGACAGTGGAGTCTTAGTACTAGGGTCCCTTTTTTACCCTTTGGGTACGGAACGGAGTCCTAAAAAGCATAATCTAAGCTATTAACGTAACGAGGTTTTACATAATATACCTCTATGGCAAATATAATAGAAAACATAGCCACAGAGCTACGTGCCACATGTAATAATGATTGGGATCGTTGTGCAATGTTTAGACAGTCTGTGTTTCTGTTTGCATGGCTGTGTGACCCGAGTTAAGTCTAACTTGATCGCCACGATTACTGCGTCTCGCGTCACGCGATATAAGTAAAAGTATTGTCTTTGATTGGCACATGATTGTCAAGCCATTTAATTGAAGTCTATGCCGAATATACGAGTACACTTTGCAAAAACGTTGACCTGTATTGGCTGCATTCTTCACCACCGCTCTGTGTCGACAGAAATAACCAAACAACAAATTATAGAAGGTACCTAAAGTATGGCAACGTTTTGCTTGTGGTTAGATACCTCATTATCTTTGTCTAAGTCATGTTAGTTTGCTAAAAGAACTTTCAGCATTTCAGTACAGCAACCTTCTAGTAGACGTGTGTGAACTGTGAATGTGAAAACTCCATACATATTGATCTTACCTTGTAATATTTTCGCATGTGGAAACTAGAAAGTCTTCTTGAGTGTAAAATAATATGTATTGTTTGTCACCCAGTGAATACTCGGCTTTACGTAGAATAATAACTTACTTGAGTCTTAAGTACTTCAATAAAAATGTATTAAATGTATAACAAGTCCCGGTATATCGCTTGAGTGTATTGTACGGTATTCTTCGATTAAATTCCAATCGAAAAATTATTTATGATTCAATGCATTACGAACATCTGAAAATGTTCGAAAAGTTTTAATAAAAATACACTAGGAATTTCTTCCTTTATCGTGGGTGCGTTTACAAACATTAAAAACTCACAAACACAAGACACCCAGATCCGGAACAACTATCTGTAGGTTATAAAAAGATTTGTTTCGCGGGAATCGTACCCGCGACACGCAGCGCAGCAGCAGATCAGCAGCAACCACTACGCCAACCGTGTCGTCGCGTGAGTCGTATCGGTCGGTTAATACCAACTGTAACGTTTCTGTAACAAAGACATGTGTTTAAACTATTCCCATTACTGCTATTCCTTCAAAGTATGTACTTAATCATTTCGAAATGTTTTACACCAACTCATCATTTTTTAGTTTTTGCTTTAAAAGGTTTGTTTGAGCTATAAAATGAATATCAACATCGTAGTAATCAGTGTAATTTGCATAAGTATGTCCGCTGATAGGCACCGACCGACACTCATGCGCGTTTAGATAACAAGCCATGAATCGTTGTTGTTAATCTATTGCCGGACACTGCGCCACGTCACATCACGCCACTTCATTATCAGCGACTGACTGACATCCAGCACCGTTTGAACCTTGACGCCCGACGCCGACGGCGACGCCTGAACCATAATGTCGTTTACTCATGCTTACACAACTTTATTTCAGTCTTCATTCATCTATAAGGACTGCGAAAGTAGTTCCCAATTGAATATCAATTTCTATCTATATTAATCAATATCGTTAGCCATTAGTATCATTACATTTATATCTGATATCGAATATGAAAGTAAATTGTTTTCTATGAATTTAATTTCAGCGACCGCGGCCTTACATTAATTTATCTCAAGCGTAGGTTGCTTTTTACATTCTGCCATGCAATATTGAATGCAGGCATTAAATTGTTGTCGTTCGAGTCTCGCAATTTGCATTCGCTGTAGTATTGTGTTTTATGTGGGTGGCATTCGTACCTACAAGTAAAGAACATTCACCCCATAGTTTATCGTAACCAAATTATATTATAGCTATTAGCTACCACATGAAAGCTGAAATTCAAATGTAATTAATTAAACTTCCTCTTTTGTTGCAGTCACTAAGGCTAGCGGCGCCATTCAGTACAGACCCCGATGCGATAGTGGAACGGGAAAAGTGTCACTATGGTCGCATCCCCCGCGCAGCAGCCGTGGCGGGCACAGCACACCGCAAGGTGCGCGTCTACTCAGACGGCATCTACGACATGTTCCACCAAGGACACGCCAGGCAACTGCAACAGGCTAAGACAGTCTTCCCCAATGTCTACCTCATAGTTGGAGGTGGGTGCATCCTTATCTTAGTACGCTACCGACATACCCTTGTTTACTTATTGCATCAAAACATTCAAGCCTGACTCATTGGGTCGCTCATGCATCGTACGACACCGATGCGTAATGTCAATTTACTGATTGCAACTACCGAACGATGTTTTTCTAGGCTTCGTAACGTACTTTTGAGTCAACTATTCAGTCAAGATTAATAGGAACTAACTACTGCGGGATAAAAAAAATCCTTGAGGTAACGAATACTTGGGAAAATTTTCAACGTGAGTGTGAACGACATAATTGCACGTAAACATCGTCACGCCATCGCTCCGCAGCTACAAATAACGATGTTAATAAATAATTGTTACGATACCGTAACTGCCTGACCGAGTTCTGATTAAAATTGAATGGTTGCTTGTGTTCGCATTATCTGGTACAAATAGTGTGCCCTTGGACTTGTATTCTCAAAATTAAATACCCTATAATAAATAGCAAAGTGCCTACCTGTCTGAATACAATAGATTGATAACTATAAATGGCGATCATTCACCTCAATTTGAATATCAATGTCTCTTGGAACAAACAATCATCATTCATTTAAGGATACCAGACGCAATGAGAAGTACCTACCTCCATAATCGAATAGAGAAAAGTTTAATAATGCGGCGTAACGTATTTGAGAGAACTATTACATAATCTGGCAGTAAATCGCGCGTGCCAATTTATTTTTAATGTAAACTGTAATGCAGCGTGCATTGTGCGGCCTACCTGGCGCTGTGCCGCATGCTTCTACAATTACAATAAAAAATAAATCGACTCTATTGGTAGATTTATCGTACGATACATGACCAGTCGACTTCGCACGTGTAGGTAACATTAAAGCGTAAACAATGCGATTCAGTTGATAAATAAATAAAATGGCCCAGTCCCTAAACCCAATCAATTAGCATTTAGCGATAATACAGTAGGCATAATTAAGAATAGCATTTCATGTTTAAGTGGCGATAAATGGATTAGTGTAACCGTAATCTATTCTAGGCGTCCTTGGGAGCGGCCACTGCCACTAGTACGCGCAATATTTAGGTAATCGACTAATCGGGCTGGCCATTCTTAACTTTAACCTCTATAGCGATTTTGCCCGCTGGCTACAAAAGATCGCTCTTTTTCATAGCAATTAGGTACTTATTCATTTGTAACATTTCCATTTCCATTCATGATTTATCCATACTCTTCCAGAAACTTACTTAGAAACTTACTATAAGTTAGTTGCCTTTAAGTCAGTGGGCCGCACTGAAAAGACCATCAGGCTGCATGTTGAGAATCGCAGTACTTGCAAAAAACTACACTCGGAATGTGTAAATTAAATTTATTATTAGGAAGGGGAATTTTATCACAGACGAGATAATAACTTTAATTGGCCTTGATGACGTAATACACGTAATTTTAGGCCTATTCATACGTCTACCTAGGTGACTAAGGTATTCTTCTTTAGTAATTTTTTCACTAAGGTGGATTTATTATTACAAGCTTTTATTAGTTTCTATGGGTCAAATCAACAACTGAATTTTAAATAGTTATCGCCAACCAAATACAAATATTTAGTTTGGATTGGCATCCAAAAGCAAACAAAATTAATTAATTAAGATATTTAATGTTTGTTTTTTTTTCACTTTAATTGATTGTTGGTTGTAATGATATTTTTTGTTAAATTCTACATATTACTTTTTTGATACAATGTATGTTGTAAAGAAATTAATGACTTATGTTTTTTTTCTAATATGTATTTTATTTTGTTAATTCCAGTATGCAGCGACAATCTCACACACAGTCGCAAGGGACGCACAGTGATGACGGAAGAGGAGAGGTATGAGGCTGTCAGACATTGCAGATACGTCGATGAGGTAATTGTTGTTTGTGATTCACTATTCACTTCAAGTCCCGGTATGCGATACTGTACTATTGCGAATATGGACTGCCCATTCCATAAGAAAGGCTTGATAAAACGCTAAGATCTCTTCACAAAAAATGGTCTGTATATAAATTGAGACTATACGTGTTCAAAAGAGTATTAAACTCCACTTAATCTCATTTCAAGTATGACCCTTTGATACACGTGACGCCATCATGGTGGCGCCTGGACAAAAACAATTAAATCAATGATGCCATTAATCATTATTCCTCTCAATTATATCTTTGACCTCAACGTCCTCAACTTTATTCTAACAATGATCGTACAACTACTTTAATTTGTTTACACAATACAATTCTTGAAAATGAGGTGATTTTAATATCAGATGACTATAGAGTTCAAGTTTGCTCGAAGAAGATCCATTTTTGTTTAGAGTGAGATAATTAATCAGTCACACGTTTCTCCTAACGGGTGAGATTTATACGGTTCATTTGAGTGCGTCAGTTATATTTGACCTCCAAGTCACATGCGCCAGCGGCAACGGTTACTCGTTACTATGATGCTAGGTCAAAGAGCTCTATTGTGCATCTGAATGGGGGGAAAACTACATAATATATGTATAGTCACGGTAAATGTCAAGCTTAAAACTATTTTTTGTTCCTTCAAGAACACGTCTATTGTTGCTATACGACTGTCTATAATTATCTGCACGGGATGTCTCGGAAATGCGCTTGTGCTAAATAAAGATATAAGAGTTTGCTTGTTAGATGGGATCTCATGTGATTCTGAGAATAAGTTGCGGCTTTATGCAATGCCTGTTAAAAGTATTCACTGTTTAAGACGATTTCTGCCAGTGAACATAGCCAGTTTGAATAATTTTGAATTTATCAAAGTTTTTTTTATTTATTTAAGAGGAGCTGTTCCTTTTTGAACTCTAAAAAACAACCGGTTGAAAATGTCAAATTTCAAGGTTATCACTCCTATGCATATTTGTCTACGAAACAATATGCCAAGATGATGTAATATTAAGGAATATTATTTTATCGACATTTGCATACACACGTAATGCCCGTCAGCTTTATATAGCAAAACGATTTTGAAAACCTGTATTTTTCTTCCGCGTAAGTACTGGTTATGTTCAGAGCGGAGAAATAAAAGAGATAAAGATTTATTATGATAATTTGTGCCCCAATCACGTTCAATAAAGAACAATTTGACCCGCTGTGAGGGCAAGGGGAATTCCGAGTTAATGACGTCAATGAAAAGATTGCTTTCAAAGGCTCCTTTTTAAACCTAATAAAATGGAGTTTTATTTTCTGCGGTTGTTTTTAAGGATACTTAACGCATTTAGAATGAATATGCGTAAATCTTAGTTTTTATTTCTATCGTGCTCTTTCACCGTCACGGTAAATATTTTTGGCATTCAAATATTAAAGTGTTCTCTCACCTGGAGCGTTCGCCTGTAAAGTAACATTTCAGATTCAATTTTGAGCATTACAGTACTGCCTCTCTGACGTGACGAACATTCGCCTGTAATGTAACATTAGATTCGATTTTGAGCATTGGGTTGATTCCACAATGTCTAAAAGTGGTGCGCATTGATGTTAAGTTGTATCAAAATATTACCTACACATTGTATCATCAAGTCGCTGTAATGCTCGGATAAAAACCCTCAGCAATGTAATGCTCGAATCTGTTACATTACAGGTTGCGTACTGTAAAAGTCGGTCCCCCTTTCCTCACTGATGTAATGCTCGACTCTGTAACGTTACAGGCGAATGCCCCAAGTGAGCACCTTAAATATTTTCGAGACTTTCAAGTCATCAACTGATTATATTCATATTTCTAAGCAGAAAGAAATAAATTACAGCTTATAATGTAACTGTATAGAACTGAATTATTGTCCTAATTTGAGTTACAAAACAAATAATTAATGTACCGTTAACTAACAGCATTTGACGGTAAGGCGGCGTCTCATAAGTTTCTGAATGTTGAATAAGTGCTTTACTAAATCTCATACTTATACTATTCATATTATTCAGCTTCACTTTTTTGGGGCGCTAAACTTGTCTGCTAGTAAAAAACGTACCATACTAAAGTTTTTTGTAGTCTTTCTGTAAGCTATAATCAAAACATAGAGCCGAAGTCCCACTAATTACCTTACCAGTTACCAGTAGTTGCGTCATAGCAATTTGATAGTTGATAACTATTCTTTTTCAACTCCATGAGTAAGCATTAAACACAAGGCTGTCAGAAAATGGTGGGCAATGATGGATTCGAATAACTTCCGTACATGCAAATAAAGTGAACTTTGATACCCAACACGCCATATTATTTAAATCGCCTTCGACATATTTTTTTCACTTTACATAAAATGAATTTAAAACTTGTAGTAAATTTCCATAATATCTCGCTAATGAATAATTAAACAACTATAAATAAAAGTTTTTAATAAAGGTTAACCTAACCATATCATTAAGGTCAGCGCCTTCCGGAATTTTTGTAGTCCGAGCTCATTGACCCTTCAGGGACATTTACATGTTTTTTTTTTTTTTTTTTTTTATTACTTTCTTTTTTTTTTATTACTTTTAATTTTTAATTTTAATTTATGTGACGTTCAAAAGTGCCGTTTATTGGCCTAATTGAATAAATATATTTGACTTTGACTTTGTTACATTTTGTACATGAACTTCTTCTAATCGAAAGCTGGGTTTATGGCTATGCCTTCAGTGGCCCAAAGCATTCTCTAACATACGAAACATGACAAGGCACAGCGTAGATCTTTAGAGCTTTAGATATAAACCGATAATAATAGAGGGCAGAAAGAGGCAGGACACAAGGCCGTGTGTCTGCCAAGTTCGGATTACTTTTTCATCAACTAATCAAATCTCCCTTTTGTCCAGTGTCCTTTGTCCCTTAACCAAAAAATATATAAATGAACGTTCCCTTATGTTGTTTGCAGGTAGTAATGGACGCGCCGTGGGAGTACGACGAGGAGTTCCTCGAGAAGCACAAGATCGACTTCGTGGCGCACGACGACATTCCCTACACGACGGAGGACTGCGAGGACACCTACGCGCTCATCAAGGCGAAAGACATGTTCGTGGCTACCCAGAGAACAGAAGGTACGTCGACTTGATTATGTGTTTGTCCTTATAGTCCATTCGCGTTAAGAAAATAGTAAGACTTCGTTGTCCGCCGGCCCCTCGACCAATCGGGTAGCAAGCTTTCTAATTTGTTGCGACCCGATTGGTTGAGAGGCCGGCGGACAACGATGACTAACTATTTTCTTAACTCGAATGGACTATATCTACTATATAAAAATAAGTCGGGTTTCTTGCTGACGCTATAACTCCAGAACGCACGAACCGATTTCCAAGGTTTTGCATTCGTTGGAAAGGTCTCGGGCTCCGTGAGGTTTATAGGTAGGGTAGGGTAGTGTAGGGTCGGATCGGGTAGGGTAGGGTAGGTAGGGTAGATAAATGTTTGGTATTTTTATGGCAAAACAAAGTTTGCCGGGTCAGCTAGTTCCTTTATGTATTTGGCCGGAGCTTATAATAGCCAGAAAGGTTTAAAATTTAATATATTACCGTTATTATGCAGAAACTCTTTCCTATTTCTTTTTGATCTTAAAAACTAACTGGTGAAATGTGGGTGTACTACAGATGCACCTCTATTTAACCCTTTGGGGAATACAGGCGTGATTATATTTGTAGCTATGTAAACAATTTAGGGCCGATTTCACCAATGTAACTAAATTACCAATCAGAACGCTGTATTTGCATAAACTGAGTTTAGTTGAAACTAATCGCGATTAGAAATCGGCTTTTGTCACTAACTTGCTAGCAACACTGCGGTCGGTCTGAAATTCGCCATATCTCATCTCACAGATCGCGAATATAGACGATCGCAAAAACATTAGGTACTCGTGTTCAAGAAGCATTGACGTAAGTAGTCAAAGATAGGTAACAAAAAGCTGCCGGTTTCGTAATAATTTGTAGGTATATCTTTATGGCAATTTCTGGTCATTAAATTCGATCTGAAAAATGATATCAACACTTTGCATTGCATATCAAATTGAACACCAAGGACGCACGTTGCGTCGTACTTTTATACTCGTGTTAAAAAACCAGCGCGCTCGCGGAATGAAAAGTATTCGGAATTCAAACGATGTTTACCTTGTTCATGATAAAACATCACAGTAGGCAAAGTTCTAAATATTTGTTTGCAAATCGTGATGCCTAAACAAGCATTCCATAGTTTTATTAATTTGCTGGTCGCATTCATGTTATTAGGACTAAAGCTGGAAACAAATGATCGGACGCAGCTTACGGACGCGACTGACAGCCGCGACTTATAGAGTATCTAGGTAATGAATGTACATAACATTACATTGTGCAAACTATGGGACGTAAGTAGCGGACGTGACCTTGGGCGTTCGGACGTCTGATAGAGATCTGGCTGCCGCATCCCATACGACTGTGCACACATATCAGCCGCGGCTGTAAGTCGCGTCCGATAATTTGTTCCCAGCTTGATGCAGTATCTTGTCTTTTATGGTCATGGACATTTCCATAATTATGTTGTTTAATAAACGGGTCCCATAAATACTTTGGGCCGCAGTTTGAGCATCACTGGTCAATGTGTGCATACATGCTTGAGTGATACCCATCAAAGTGGCAATTTTCTGAGGTTTGCTAAAGGTCCAGAGTCCATGCCTTTCTATAAACGGTTTAAGGAGGCCAGGCTCTGCCTGTCAAATCATTGAAGGTCGAGTAGCATATAATATACATTAATATATAATATTAAATGAAAATGAGTGATTCTTTTTTTAATATGATTTGATATGATGATGCAAAATGCACAAATACATTGCCATAGGCTTTAGAAATAACTAATACTGCTCAACCGCTTAGTGCTGGTTCTGATGAAATTGATAGACTTAAAAAGTAGTTTGTGCCCCCGCAGTAGGGTAATTTCTCTAACGGAAATTGAATGCTTCTGGAGCGGGCATTTTCATAGATGGAAATAAATATGTTTTTTTTTGTTAATTAAAAGCAGGACAATTGAATTATTTTCCCTAAGAACTATTCCATTTTTTCCATAACAACCAACATTGTTTGTTCCAGGCGTGTCAACGTCAGATATCGTGGCGCGAATAGTGCGCGACTACGACATCTACGTGCGACGGAACCTGGCGCGCGGCTACTCCGCCAAGGAGCTCAACGTGGGCTTCCTCAACGAGAAGAAGTTCCGTCTGCAGAACAAGATGGATGACCTCAAGGAGAAGGGCAAAAAAGTAAGTATCATAAATATTCTACCACTGATTCTAGAACGGTTTTGTGACTGATAAACAGCGCCCAGCGCGCTTAACTCCTGTTGAAAATATTTGAGTAATTTGGAAGTAAGGTTCCTTATGGAGTACCTACTCCTGTTGAAAAAAGCTGACTGGTTTGGAAGTGAGATGCCTCATGGAGTGTAGAAGAGTTTGATGACAGATTTATTTTCCGACATTACATCCATAGTCAAATCAACTGGGGGAAATTAGTAGAGAGCTAGCTACTACTAATTCCTTTACTTCCTCCTTCTTCCTTCCTCGTCCTTGTAGCTAGTTTTTCCTGGTAACCTATTCTTGTATCCCGCGAGATTGCCATCAGAACAGGATAACTATGGTCGAGCATACAAGTGCGCCTGTCCTCAGACAATGCCTAATTTTTCAAATGTAAAGTTAGGTAATAATAACGATACCAAACTAGCGATAACAAGTTCGCGACATTTAACCTTGTATTATCGGTTTTAACAAAAGCTATACGTAGTCAACGTTCTCCTAAAATAAATAGCAAGATACGGCCGATAGAACGTGAACGGCTGACCTTGCGTCGTTACCAACGGGGACCTGTTGCCCATTCAACGAACTTTTACTGTAAACAACCGAATCACGGATGCCTTGGAAGTGTTAGTGAACCCGATCAAGGTTCATACGATAGGGTGAAATATTAACTAAGTTAGTTAAGCCATGATAGACCTCGCATAATGGCCCAAAATGAGAGTCCTAAGTGCGGATAAGGGAGTCTCACCACAAAAAAAAACTAAAAACTTGTAGAAATTGTTGTTTGAAGATATCATATCTATTGTACATACTTAAATTTACATATACTTATTCCTTTTTTTGTACCTATTTATGTATTCTTATGTTTGTTAATAGACTAATTTTATTCAATAACTAGCTGACCCCCACGGCTTCGTTCCCGTCAAAATTATAGCCTTTATGTTACTCAGGAATAATGTAGCTTTCCATAGGTGAAAGAATTTGTAAATAGGTCCACCCATTTCAGAGATTAGCCGGAACAAACAGACAGACAGACAATAATCGTAAAAAAAAATTTTCGGTGTATGTACCGTATATATATTCATATACATGTAGTAAAAAACGGTTATTTCAATATTACAAACAGACACTCCAATTTTGTTATATGTATATAGATTTAACTGGCCCAATTATTGCTCTAAGTAAAATGATGGCCTGAAACACAGGTTTGAAAGAACCTAAATCCGGCAGACCCTACCAAAAAAAGACATTATTTTTTTAATAATCTTGTAGTTGTAATAAAATATTTAAGTAATAGTTTAGATATAAGCTCTATTTATACCATTGTTTTAGAAATTAAACTACTGCACCTAATATACATTTTTGTGAACGTACTTACGTTTTAATAAATTATTCTTATCTTAATACAATATAACAGCCGTGATAGAGATAATAAATTTAGATTTGAAGATAGTGGCTTGAACACGTCAGTCATCATTTGATTTATGTTGGATCATCTAACTTACATACGTGAATCAGTTGTAGGTATACGATTAATTCAGAATAAGATTAAATTCGCAAACACGTATAAAGGCTTGTTTAATTGCATAATAGTTCTTTCTTCACTACATAATTATAAAAAGAGTTCCCCGCCGCGTCTGTCTGCTGTTCGAGATAAACTCAAATCTACAGAACGGATTTTCATGCAGGTTTCAATAATAGACAGAGTGATTCGTGAGGAAGGTAGTAATTTATGTGGATAATTTATTAAGGTTTTGTGTAAATTGGTTGAAATATGACGATAATTGTTGAAAATGTCGGCAAAAGTCAAGCCGCCTGGGAGCTTTAATCAAAAACGCTGCGTAATCCCTTTGAGATATAACAAAACAATATATGGCGGGATATTCCTCTTTTATAGGTCTACAGAAAAGTCCGCGATGACATATATCTATCTATATTTTAAGGATAGCTTACTATACCCATACTAACTTCAAAAATAATGGTCACGTACAATGCGGTAATTGGAAAACTATTTAAATGGATACAGTATTAATCTTTACCAACTTAAATACTTTAGTTACCATAAGCATTTCATGCACAGTATGATAATCCCTTCACCATACAATTTAAATAAATATCTCATGAGTTATCGCAAAATAAAAACTGACGCGCACAAAAATAAATTCAAGCAAACACCGATGACGGAACTCATTTGCATTTTTGTTTTGTGTATGGTAGATAGGTAATTATTTTAAGAAATATATGTAGGCATAATATGCTCTAGTACCCGTGCGAAGCCGGGACGGGTCGCTAATAATAAAGTGAGCGATCTACTTATTCCGCAGACTAACGACAGAGCATACTGTTAATTGGTCCAACCATACTAAAATATTATGAAAATAAGAATACAATGTCCTTGTTTTGTCTGTGTTATCAGGGGCCTGACCATAAGCTCTTAGAGTAAGGTTATTATGAGTGTGTGTAAGGGACAGATATATATGACTTGTGTACATCTGTCGCTTACACACACTCAAAATAATCTTACTCTAAGAGCTTATGGTCACCCGTCTGATATAAACCAACCTTACTAAGCTTACAAGGCCTGCAGTACAAACAAATATAACTGGTACAATCAATTACTTACTAAAACCTCTTTATTCCCTTCCAGGTGATGACAAACATAGGCGAGAAGCGAGTGGATATCCTAACAAAATGGGAGGAGAAGTCTCGGGAACTCATCGACGCGTTCTTACTGTTGTTCGGGCCCGACGGGCGGCTGTCCAACATCTGGAACGAGTCCAAGGGGCGGCTCATGCAGGCGCTCAGCCAGCCACCTTCACCCCGTGGCAGCCCACCGCCCAGCGAGAACGGAGACGAGCATGATACGCAGCTTGTACACAGGTACTTAACACCTTGAAGATCTTGTTATATTGGTTCTGTGGCCTGGTGCTAAAATGGCCAAAGTACATTAGGTCGAAAATACATGCAGCATTATAATGCTTGTATAATTAACACCTTGAAGATCTTTTTATATTGGTTCTGTGGCCTGGTGCTAAAATGGCCAACGTACATTAGGTCGAAAATACATGCAGCATTATAATGCTTGTATAATTAACACCTTGAAGATCTTTTTATATTGGTTCTGTGGCCTGGTGCTAAAATGGCCAAAGTACATTAGGTCGAAAATACATGCAGCATTATAATGCTTGTATAAATAATTATTGTTCATGTTGGTTCTTTTAGCACCAGCTGGTCTGTTCCAAAAAAATATATCAGTCCTATTAGCACTAGGCCACAGAGTTTAGCGTTGTTTTTTTATTTGATAGAATTCTTTGATCTCACATCACTATTAGTCATTGGGCACGCTTTTTATCTTTTGTTTGGTCTAGCAAGTTTTTTGGCGATGACTTGTGTAAAGAATTTCACTCTGGTAATCCGTATAGCAAAAGGCGGGGCGTTACGTCTTGTTCTTATCTCACGTTTAAAAAGTTTGTTTCTCAGTCTACTGTCAAAAAATTAGATTTTACTTGTGCTGTGTTAATTTCATATAAAAAAACACTGCTCAAGTTTGTATGCAGAATCACGTATTTGTTATCAAAACAGCACAAGTAAGCACTGAAAAAAACAGGCCATAATCTAACCAACAACGTAAGTCGTAACTTATGTTAGAATGGACCTGCCTTTTGTGATTTGAAATCACATCATTCAAACTAACCCATTCCCTAACACAAATGGAAATAATAAAAAAACAATCTAACAAAAAAATGTTGTGTATTGTAGCAGGAGTTCAGTGTCACCACCCCCGCCCAAGTCCCGCCGCTACGAGAGTCTCTATGAGCCGCACGCAGGTAACTGGGTAATTATTGCACCGCTTGCCTTAGATACTGTAACGTGACAGTACACTGTATACTCACACATGTTGTCTACGGATGTGCTCGGGAATCGACACACATTTTAATATCGATTTAAAAAAAAAAACAAGAACTTTGTAAAAAGTATGAAAAATCATTCCAAAAGATTATTTGCAGGCACTTTTGAATGGTCAATAGACAGCTTGGGGTTGTGAGAAATTTGGAAAGAAACTTAGCTGTCTGCCCAAGCCCAAGAGTACCTATATTCATTCAAGATAATCGAGTCACCCTGAGCAACTCCGTAGGCATAATTTGAAATGCGTTCATTCATTTATTTAGGATGTTATTGTGTGTACTTTAGTTATTTTTTATTTTTTTTACCGTAGCCTTTTCGTATTCTTCTCAGCAAACCCTTTAATTTGATACCCATATCATGGCAGTGCATAAAAAATAACTAGTCCACCATCTTGGGCCGTCCGCCATTTTGGATTTAGAATGACGTCACTTAGCTACCCATGCATTGTCATCCAAACTAAACGTGTATGCAAACTTTCATTTTAATCAGTGGAGGATGAACTGCGTTAAAATTTACTTGCAAGATTTGACCCGAACACACATACATATATCCATACATTGCACGTTAATAAAAAGCTGGTAAAATGGATATTAGAGTGTAACTTGCTGTAAAAAATTGATGTTGGAATGAGAAGCGAATTATTAGCTTAGATTCAGAATTAATAATAGTCAGCATGCATGCTAGCATAAATAAAGTTGCCGCTTTAAGTAGTAATTAAGAGAGTGTACGCTCATTCGATTTATTGCTGTCGTAGCTCTCCGTTTCTTTACTTTATTGAACTTTTGTTTTTCTTGTATTTGTATGTTGGTCTCTCAATAAGAATTCGTACTAACACTCCACGATTTGTAACACTGTTATGTTTGAGTGAGTTAGTTACACAGAAGACTTATGTTCACGTTTGTCAACAGATGCATCGAGCTCTGACTGTACTGGCGACTCGGAAGCGGCCGCACAGCGACAGCTGACGGACGACGGCTCCGACGAGAGCGAGGACGAGTACCAGGACACCAGCCCCTACCTCTAGACCATAGACACGGCGACGGTGGCGCCCTCATGCCCCGCGTGAGCGCCCACTAGCTGTCAACAAGGAGATTCAATATGACGCCCTGCGCGTCACGGACCGCGTCTCGGTGTCCACAAGAGATAAATTATAGTATGAATTATGTCGTTTAAATTTTGTATGCGCGTTGAGTACAAGAGCGAATGTATTTAATATTATGTGTTCATAATATGAAATCTTAAAACCTTAATCTTATAGTTATTTATTTGTCTTGTTAAGTAAATTTAGTTCTCTTCTCGCCCCAATACGATTGCAGGATGGCTGCATGTTGTTAGCACCTATAAATACCATTGCGTAAAATAACTGGTGCAAAAATTTAGTTGAGATATTAATTTTATCTATATAAAATAGTTGACACTTTTTGACAGTCGATTAAAAAGGTGCTTATTAATGATTTATTTGTTTTATTGTGTACATAATTAACGAAACTAGTAAACAAGCAACTACTTAGTAGCAAGTCCGACCTACGGTCAACCTCGCATCATTGGTCATAATATAGGTACTTTAAATACGAAAACTGCTTGGGGTTATCATTGTCATATTGTTATCACTGATGTGCATGTAACCTGTGTGGCAGAAAGGGTCACAGATACTGTGACAGAATTGACCTTAGTAAAATATACATCACAGAGTACTTTTATTATATGGACAATATACATGTAAATGTTTTAACCTAATGATCCACGAAAGTAAGACAGGGTGTTGGGCATTTTACGAATTGGGTATTTAACGACTAAGCCGTGTATAGGACTGCTTGATAAATTATCATTGTGCGTGCATCTTTAGTTCCACACCTTTAACAGCCCCTGCGTGTCATGTTATGATCCAGTGGCAACTTTACTCATTGCTGGGCTTGTAACCACAAATACAGGCGACACGACTAGTTAGCAGAAGAAACGCCGTATTTTTAACTCCCCCCGGAAAAAAAGGGGTGTTATAGGTTTCAGGTGTGTTGCTGTGTATCTGTCTGTGGCATCATAGCGCCTAAACGGATGAACCGATTTTGATTTAGTTTTTTTTTTGTTTGAATGGTGATTTTGTCGAGAGTGTTCTTAGGTATGTTTGAATAAAATCGGTTCAGCCGTTTAAAATGATTATGGGCATTTTACTGTTTGAATCAGGGTGTTTTCACAAGATAAATGTGTCGGGGGTTTTTAAAATTTTGAAATTTTACTTGTATTGTTATTTATTATTTTGTTCTAAAAAGTAACATTTAACCTTAGAGCATTTAACCTATGGAGACGGCAAGCCGCGAATCACCGAACAACTTTTTCTGCCACTTTCTGCGGGAGGCGAGGAAAACACATACAGCACACTACAAAAAAATGACAATCACTCACAGATACGTGCATCCTATTGCTACAAACGCACACGAAAAAATAATAATCACACAATCAAAAAACACACATTTATTGACAAATTTGTGTGTATTTATGCAATAATCCTATGACAACAAATGCAAAGTGCTAGTGATGTGATACAAAGAATGACTGGAAATTCATTTTAATGCATGAATGAATGAGCAAAATGTTAATACGTTTTATTTTTGTTATACTAAATAATAATAAACATACGTAATTAAATTCACAAATAAAAAAATGCGCAATATGATTTGTGGTCTGCTAAACTATGTAGGTAGGTATGAAAGGTAGGAAATAATTTAAGATACACTAAAAAAAGAACGATTGAATTTATTTTAGTCAATAATATTTCATAATTACATAATATATATTGTTGGACCCGTGTATTTCCTATAAGATTGACGTTACAAATAAATGTAATATCCAAATACCCCATGCATGGTAGACGAACTGGGTATAGTACCTAATAAAATGGTGGCATACGTTTTGGAACAATGTTAATCATAAACTATAGTACCTACAAGTTTCAGCTTAGAATAGTATGAAACTGTCACTGACATTTTGGTTTTATTTAGGTTCGGGCATTCGGGATTTATACTTGAGCCCCGTTCTTTAATACGGACTTTATGTATACGTGTTAAATAGTAGGAAAGCGGAAATAATAAATAATACAATCAACCGGATAGACTTTTATTTGACACTTTTTTATACGTGTTAAAGTGTTAACTTTAACACGTCAGGTTTTCGTTTTTTTTAACTATTTGAGTACGGTGTTTCCTAGCTAAGCTAGTTTGATATCTTATAAAGGAAAACATACGTGTATCGTTTCATAGCCATAATCTAGTGCATATACATGTCTCAATGATCACGACTAGAGGCAATCACTGATTTTTGAAATGTACCAGTTTATTATATACATGTCGGAACACATTTCTGTGGCACAACTTTTTTTTAAATTTGTTTTAAAAAGGATATACGAACATTTGAGTATTTTTAACATTCGCAATTGTTTATGGCTTCGAATTGATGTGCAGTGGGGTTGTCATTGTAACCAACATGGCTGCGATAGTCTCCTCTCGATAGAGGTATCAAACAAAAATCTAAATCGCTTCATCTGTTTAGGAGCTATGATGCCACAGACAGACACACAGATACACAGCAATACACGTCAAATTGATAGCACCCCTCTTTTTCCGTCGGGGGTTAAAAAATGATTGAAAAACTCACTAACGAAACGAACAAACTTACTTTTTATTAGCCTAAAACTTTAAAAGAAAAGAATTTAAATCTATTCTCATAGACATTTAAAATAATATTTTTTTTTAGTTCAACCTGACTTGTCCAGATACAAACACAAACAAAATTATTTTGATACTGAACATACTGATTCAAAAAATCATTTAATTTATCGATCATTCATTCACGTTGTCCCAGCACTATGCACATCGCTACCCTGTCAGCCCCTGTACTGCGTTTGTGCTACCAACGTACCACTGAATTTTTCTATCGTATAGGCATTAACCATTATTTCGACATTGTACTTAAATAAAACTATGTTGATGTATAATTTATACTTCTACGTGGTAGGAAACACCATGGCTTCGCAAATTGAAAGTGGCAGCTCGCTTTTTGCAACAGGAAACCGATCAATTAACAATTTTTTCGGAGAACTTACTTGCTACACATTACGATACACAATGGCGGCGGTCGGCGAATGAAATAGTTTTATATAACGCGTATGGTCATATGGCCAAGCGACTTTGGCAGAGCGGTACGCTCAGCTATGCCATCTCCATAGGTTAAATGCTCTAAGCATTTAACATAATAAAAAGGTTAACAGGCCTCTAGTCGTCAAAGATAAACTTATTTAACTAGTAGTCTGACGACTCGGTTCAACATCGAGCGACACGGATGCTTGCAGAGTTGCAGCAGTCGAAGTCTGCGGTGTCACCGAAGTTTGTGTAGTCTGTTAGAGCAAAATCCTCGTTTAACCCCAGACAGCATCTAGAAGTTATCTATACAGATACTTCTGCTGTCACATGCAAGGGTATTTTGGGCACAAGAACTAGGAAGTGGAAGTGGCATACGTACATAATTTTAAATTTGTACACCAATGATATTCAAATAAACAGATACGTTATACACTCACAAAACAATTGAAAAAAGTGTTCCGCGCAGCAGCGGCAGCACACAAACACACTTTTCATTCATCTGACATTTCACTAAAATGTCGAAAGGGATGGCTTGATAAAACAAACAAGAAAAAAGAGACAGCTAGTGTTTGTCACTTGCGTGTGAATGTGAACAAACATTATTCTGACAACCAATGTTTTTTCTTTTTGTAACCTCCAAATAGAAAATTAGGAAAAAAAAATTAAATAAATGAGTAAATTGAGGTGTATTGCGTATTTACATATGGTATGAGATCCCTTCTGTTTTATGTAATTTGGTATTATAATTGGTACACTTTCTAAATACACACGTTGGCATTTTTAATTAATTTTGTTTTTTTTTCAACAAAGCGTATCGCTCTTCGCCATGCGTGACATAAACTAAAGACTAAATCATACAATTGTCTACTATTCGAGTCTTTACAATGCGCGTGCTTATAACATACTGTTTATTTGAATATCATTGTTGTACACCAAATCTATACATATAATGTCGAAAATAGAACCTCCTCCTTTTGCGAGCGAGGTTACTCACTCATCAGGAAATATCGAAAACCACTTATTAAATATGAGGGAGGTTCCTCAAGTGACGTAAGGTAAGTGTGCACTAAAAAAAGATTTTTGGAAATTCTATCCCGGGTTGAAAGTTTGTATGAAATTTCTACAGTTTGTAAATTGGACAGGTGAAATTTTACATTTACGCTCTTTATTGTATAGTGGTTTTTAGAAATTCCACCCGTAAGGGGGTTGAAAGTTTGTAGTTATGAAATTTCTACAGATTGTAAGTTGGACACGTAAAATTTTTGCTATATTTTACGTGTCCAACTTACGAAATTTTACGTTTTTTGTTGGGCTATATTTGAAACTTGGCATAAATACTAACTTATGTACCTAAAGGTTTTCATTATTAGATTTGAAAAAAACTTTTTTGCAAAAAAATACTACCGACTTCCAAATGAAAAACTACAAAGTGAAAAATAACTTAACTCTTGGAAGTCGGTGTCTTACGTAGGTACCATTTTTTTTCGATATGGACACCGACTTCCAAGAGTTAAGTTATTTTTCACTTTGTAGTTTTTCATTTGGAAGTCGGTAGTTAGTATTTTTTTGCAAAAAAGTTTTTTATTTTTCCCTTTTTAGTTTTGCCTACCTAACGCAAGTTGTTTCCTAAGGTCCCTATAACGCCGAATAGATTACCCGAATAACATGAAACTTGAACATAACCGGTGAAATGAGAGATCTGCGTACCCCTTTAGAGCGTACTGGCGTGATGTTATGTTATGAAATGGTATAAACAATAAGCAGACATGCGATTGCAGCAATCCCGAGAGTGTTGCCGTTATTTATTGAAGAGTTCTGTTGTATATCTGCGAAGTTCTTGATCAGACCTCCACCAAATTAAAATGGGACCAATTTCAAAACATACTCTTCCAAACAAAAAAAGAATTTTCAAAATCGGTCCACAATTGACGGAGATATCGGTGAACATAAAAAAAAAAAACAAACAAAGTCGAACATAGAACCTCCTCCTTTTTGGAAAGTCGGTTAAAAACTAGGAACTTTCTGTACACCATAAAAAGAAGCCCCCTATATTGATGTAGGGGAGCACTTAGAAAAGATTTTTTTAGGGGTTGAAACAATGAGAGAAGCCGCATCGTGCCCTCGTTTCGAAAGTAGGAAGTCACTTGTCGCTGCCGACCGTGGTTCGTTAAATGGTCGGCAGAGTACAGACTTGAGAGGCATCAGTGCTCTCCCGTCCCGCACTAGGCTTAGGTACCGGGCGTCTCTACCTAAAAGGGATGCAATGCCCTCCCTAAAAGGGTCCAGGGACGACGGATTCGTGGACATCTGTCGCCGGCACCAACCAGGACCTCGAGAAGGCGGCGCGTTGTGTTTCACGCGGGCCCTTTTTCGTAAAGAGGGAGGTTACACCTACTCTCCTCCACTAAGAGCCAAAGCCTGCGCAAGGCGGGCCGGCAATAGTTTTTGCAGGGCAACGGAAGTTACAAACGCACCCGCAGCCTCAACGCAAGTGTGCGTGGGAACACTTGGGTGGTTTCAGTCAGTAAGAATCTGACAGACCACTCTCTAGGGCGTAGGATATCAATGAGGCTTTCCACCACAATAAACAAATAATAAAACTCTTGCAAAAAGATAAACCTACTTAATAAAACACATTTCGCCAATAATGTTTTTAATCGTTTTTAATTCATGTCCGTGACTACCGCAGGACCCCGACAGCAACCGCTTCCATATTTGGTAAATAATTACTACTCAATTGGTACCAATTAGTACCCGAACAACAAAATTGGTACCTTAGTGGTTTTCGAGAAAATCGACTTTGAAGGTGGTCCTGCGGTAGTCACGCTCCATTCAGCAGGACCACCATGAGCGCCGAAAACGGGGGCATGCTACAGCTATTCTAAGTATACAAATAATTACTACCCATAAATGGCTTATTCCACTTTTCCCCGTTGGATGATCCCCATTGATGGGGATTAGTGAACTTTTTGTTCACTATTCCCCGTTGACCCAAAATTTTTATTTAATGGGGATAAGTGAACTAAAAAGTTCAATAATCCCCATTAGGTAGGTATGTACGTTAAAAAAATGGATCCGGCACATTTACTTTGTTTTCTTGTGGTACACTCCCACAAAACTCCACCATTTTTATATTTGCATTTTTTACTGTATTGATGTCCGGCCCGGAGAAGTATGGTAGCTTTACCTTTTTTAACGTACTCTAAACAAACGTCAGTTGAACTACCAGCCATTTCCTTTATTTATTCCTATATTAAACTAATAACTGATAAGAACTGCACGCTTGAACTACACTACACACTACTAACCCTTAACGACTACGAAACAAAAACAAAAGATGGGTCGACCAATCACATACGAGCTAACTCGCACCCCGCTCCGCCACCGCCTTGCGCGCGCGCCTCTAGAAAATGAGCATCTTTTACAGTATTGTGTATCTTATTAGATAGATAGATATAAGGTCTTATTCCCAAACATCGTTAGAACAATAATTTCGTTGGGGCAACAATCTGTTTTTCGTTCTAATAAAATCGTAAAGTAGGTATGTAGGTAATTTAAAATTTTGTTCTTACCTTATAAAAATACCTACCTAATGGGGATTATTGAACTTTTTAGTTCACTTATCCCCATTAAATAAAAATTTTGGGTCAACGGGGAATAGTGAACAAAAAGTTCACTAATCCCCATGAATGGGGATCATCCAACGGGGAAAAGTGGAATAAGCCCCATAAATGTGATCCATTTCGTAAAAAAAACAGAACTGAATCATTTTTATTTATCGAGAAATCAACGATGATAACTTTCGCTCGCTCGTTCAGCAGGACCACGACTTTGAATGTTGATTCCAAGTTGGAGGAGCCTGCGACTTTCCTCAAACCTACATAGAAAATTACTACCCTGCAAGATAAAATTAATACCCAGAATTCACAACTAGTACTCCAGTAGTTTACGAGATATACCATGCCATTGGTGGGGTGGCGGTAGTCACGGTGTTAAATTTTCATTTCAAGATTTCCCTATTAAAAACTTAGTGAATTCTGCCCAAATGTATACAAAAATTACTACTCCTACAGAAGATAAAGCGACCAAAAATTCAGATACCTAAGTGTTGTATTTTAAGAGAAATTAGCTTTCATTACTTTGCCATACTAAATCTTCGCATATAACCCGACCATATTAAGTTGTCAATGGTATTGAGCAGTACACTCGTGCAAAAAAGTTAACACATAAAAACGCAAAACACATAATGGCTTTTCTATTGTTTCGTTATAACATGATTTACATTACAAGCACAAGACCAGTTAAGTTTTGAAAGAAGTTAATTAAAAAACATTATAATTTATTTATAGTTTCAATTTTATTGTAAAGTTGTTCAATTTATAAATCAATAATAACAAAAAAAAAAGAACATATAAGAGATCTGTCAGCAAATGCTATAGCTGAACCAGAGCAGAGCTAATTCCATATTTCATAAAACAGTCTTACAAGACATATTTTGTTGTCTATAATCAATATTTCAAAATGACTAAAAACTATATACAAAATGCTCTACAAAAGTGCTTCTGATGAAAGATAGTCATGTTCTTAGGTTACAACTTTGTCAACAGTCCAAGTAAATGGTTTGGTACATATAGAAAAGTAGATACATGGTAATGACAAAATTAACTACATTATCATTATTACATTTATACCTTAATTACTAATTAAGAAAACTCACTAACACTTATAATATATTGGTTGAAATGCCTCCATTTATCACATAGTTCATAAACACAGACTATTATTTAATTACACATAGTTCTTGTACTTAATCCTCTAGTAAAACAGACTCTCATAGTTCTGATTTGTCAGACTTGACTCGCTCACCTTTGGCAGTGGTCAGCTGCTCAGTCAGGCATGAGTTATCTGCACCCCTCAGGGCATGCTGGGTACACAAGTGTTTCGTTAGTTCAATCTCTCCTTGGTGATTCCAGTACCAATCCTCAACTGCTCCTTCATTCTCTTCCAAAAGACTCTCACACTGAGTTTTCATGTGAGTTATCTCAGCAGATGGCTTATCCCACAACTCAAGTGGAATACCAAGGTCCACCTTTACACCCTTGTCAACCAACCCGTGTAGGGTTTTGAACGTTTGACTCATGCCTTTCGCAAATCTTGTGCTATCCTGGCGTTCCTTGTGGATGTTATATTCCAAAATTTTATCACAAACGCCTTCTAATGATTCTATTAATCTCAGCTCTGATTTCTGATACTTTGTCTTCTTTTTAGGTTGCACGTCGTCAAGCGAGTATCCAATTTCGATGACATCGTGAACTTTTCCGGTTTTCTCGAGCCTCCCTTGCAACTCGGTGGCTAAAATCTTGCATACCTCACACCGGTTTGCATATTTTACGCCTACATCTTCTTCTGATCTAACCTCCGCTTCACCACGACATAACATTTGAGTTGTAATTAAAAAGTACACACAAATAACTTTGAGAAACATTTTTCAAGTCTTCAAATTCAACTAATTCTGTAAAATTGTAGGTAGTGTAAAACCAAAATACACACAACCATGAACCAAAGCCAGAAAGCCACAGACCAGTGTTGCCATACCGTAAGGACCAAAAATCTGTACATCTGACCAAAAAAATCCGTACAAATTCCGTACGTGCAATAAATCTGAAACTCCGTACGAAATCCGTACAAAAGAAACCCAAAATTAACATTAAAAATTACTTATGCTTGTCTTTATTCTTTTTTTATTATATCATTGTCAACATTCAAATAAAAACAAAGTGTATTTGCTGAAAACAAAAAAGCAAGCAAAACAAATCGTAATATATTTATCTCTTTCATTCACTATTGCAATCAATGTCAACCGTGCAACATGCTATCTTAGTCAGTCTCTTAGATGAAACATGAAACGCTAATTCCCTGTCATAGAAAACCACGTACGTTCTTTATTTTATTCGAGAGGCAAAAAAATATCGATATATTGGTGAATTTTATGTATTGCATTTTAAAAAGAGTACGTACTAAAACGTTTTATTGGAAATCCGAACACATATCCGTACGCAAGTTTGATCCGTACGTAATGGTCAAAATTCCGTACGTGTACGGAAAAATCCGTACATATGGCAACATTCGAAGGAAAAACAAAAAAAGCTTTGTCTGTCAGTAGTGTCAGTGTCAGTTCCCATCTTTTTTTTTTCTTTCCCTCTGGCTTCGCACGGTTTGTGCATTCAGCCAATGTCACGTCAGGTTGTATTATTAAGAAATAAAGGTAGAGAAACCAAAATGAATATATTAAATTTAACGGAATTTAGGAAAGGACGGATATTGGATCAGTATATTTTAATGGTAATGGCGTAACAAAGAAATAATGAGTAAATTACAATGAGGTAAATTACAGTTTAATATTATTTAAGGTGATGAATGAGACTATGGAGTCTGGCAAACGAAAGTAGAGACTGAAAAAGCGCGGCAAATTTAAAAAATCTCGGCATAGCAAATACTTGGAATAACCTAATTTGATACTTTAGAATTAATAATAAATAATTCTAAAGTATCAAATTAGGTTATTCCAAGTATTTCATACTAGTTTTGGGGTTGCTATGCCGAGATTTTTTAAATTTGCCGCGCTTTTTCAGTCTCTACTTTCGTTTGCCAGACTCTACATTTATACACTGGAAAGCTATTTGTACAAAGTAAAGAAAGTATTGAGGTAGGAAAAGGAATACGAAGGGACAAGAGGTCACAAAGAAAGGAAGAACAGTCATGTAAAGGACAGGAGAAAAATATGTGATCTATGTCACCTACGTCTGTTCCACACGAGCAATTGGGGTCGTCGATGATAAAAGTTTGGCAAGGTGGGCTGGAGAGCAAACATGGCCCAGTCTTAACCGTATTAAAATGGAGGTCTCCACCTTACCAAACTTTGCCCTGCCAAACCACGGTTTTTCTGGAATCTCGGGTTGGATAAAAGAAAAGTAACGGCCTTTGGATTTGCAGTTCTCAACTTCCCTTAAATTATTATTTTACTCTCTTTGACAGAGCTTTTTTTGTTTTTGCTTTGCCCTTCTCGGGCAGGCTAAGATCTTGGAACATACCACCTCGTCTTCATTGTAATTTTAACATTCTTTAGTATAAACAAAAACAAACAAACAAGTCCGCATGACTTAACAGATTCTAATTTTTTTTGGAGTATTTGGCAACAAATTGTATAGAGTCAGCTTTGCCAATAAGCTTTGTGGATGTGGAGGTAGTCAATCTTATACTACTCTCCCTTCAATGTATATTTATGAGGCTGCAGTGATGATAAAACGCGATATTAGTTATTATGGACATAAAAATATCTTGAGAAGTCTATTAGAAGTAGAACAGATAAATTCAAGACGAGTATATTTAAAATTGTATTAAAAAACACCGAAAGACTGAATAATTTCAAAAATAAACTCAAAGTAATTTTAATATTATTGTATTTTTGACATAGATAATTTTTATCCGTTCACTTTGTAATAATATTAACTAATGAAAATGTATTTTAACATGAATAATGATAGAATAGATCTATGACTATTAAATTTTGTACGCCCTGTGGGTATGTTGCAGCGATCTTTAAATATATATTATGATAATAACTGCTTTGCCACCTGTGACAAATAACAAAGGAATTTGAATCTATATATATAAAAATCAATTGCTGTTCGTTAGTCTCGCTAAAACTCGAGAACGGCTGGACCGATTTGAATAATTCTTTTTTTGTTATGTTCGACAGAATACAGGGAAGGTCTAAAAGCAAAAAAAAAAAAAAAAAAAAGTTTGGTTGGATAGGGTAGGTAGGTAGAGTAGTGTAGGTAGGTAGGTAGGGTAGGGTAGGGTAGGGTAGGGTAGGGTAGCGTAGGGTAGGGTAGGGTAGGGTAGTGTAGGGTAGGGTAGTGTAGGGTAGTGTTGGGTCGGGTAGGGTAGGGTAGGTAGGTAGGGTAGGTAGGTAGATAGGGTAGGTAGGTAGAGTAGTGTTGTGTAGGTAGGTAGGTAGGGTAGGGTAGGGTAGGTAGGTAGAGTAGTGTAGTGTAGGTAGGTAGGTAGGGTAGGGTAGCGTAGGGTAGGGTAGGGTAGTGTAGGGTAGTGTTGGGTAGAGTAGTGTAGGATAGGGTAGTGTAGGGTAGGGTAGGGTAGTGTAGGGTAGTGTAGGGTCGGGTAGGGTAGGGTAGGGTAGGGTAGGGTAGGGTAGGGTAGGTAGGGTAGATAAATGTGTGGTGTTTTTATGGCAAAACAAAGTTTGCCGGGTCAACTAGTAATATATAAAATTCTCGTGTCACAGTGTTTGTCTGCATACTCCTCCAAAACGGCTTGACCGATTCATATAAAACCTTTTGTGCATGCTTGGGTAATCGGTCGTTATCTATTTTTTAAACCACAAGGTAGTGTAGTGTAGGTTGGGTAGAGAGAATTAGGTATATTATTGGGTAGGGTAGTGTTGGTTGGGTAGGGTAGTGTAGGTTGGGTAGGGTAGTGTAGGATGGGTAGGGTAGTGTAGGTTGGGTAGAGTAGTGTAGGTTGGGTAGGGTAGTGTAGGTTGGGTAGGGTAGTGTAGGTTGGGTAGGGTAGTGTAGGTTGGGTAGGGTAGTGTAGGTTGGGTAGGGTAGTGTAGGTTGGGTAGGGTAGGGTAGTGTAGGTTGTGTAGGGTAGTGTAGGTTGGGTAGGGTAGTGTAGGTTGGGTAGGGTAGTGTAGGTTGGGTAGGGTAGTGTAGGTTGGGTAGGGTAGTGTAGGTTGGGTAGGGTAGTGTAGGTTGGGTAGGGTAGTGTAGGTTGGGTAGGGTAGTGTAGTGTAGGTTGGGTAGGGTAGTGTAGTGTAGGTTGGGTAGGGTAGTTTAGTGTAGGTTGGGTAGGGTAGTGTAGTGTAGGTTGGGTAGGGTAGTGTAGATTGGGTAGGGTAGTGTAGGTTGGGTAGGGTAGTGTAGTGTAGGTTGGGTAGGGTAGTGTAGGTTGGGTAGGGTAGTGTAGGTTGGGTAGGGTAGTGTAGGTTGGGTAGGGTAGTGTAGGTTGGGTAGGGTAGTGTAGGTTGGGTAGGGTAGTGTAGGTTGGGTAGGGTAGTGTAGGTTGGGTAGGGTAGTGTAGATTGGGTAGGGTAGTGTAGGTTGGGTAGGGTAGTGTAGTGTAGGTTGGGTAGGGTAGTGTAGGTTGGGTAGGGTAGTGTAGGTTGGGTAGGGTAGTGTAGGTTGGGTAGGGTAGTGTAGGTTGGGTAGGGTAGTGTAGGTTGGGTAGGGTAGTGTAGGTTGGGTAGGGTAGTGTAGGTTGGGTAGGGTAGTGTAGGTTGAGTAGGGTAGTGTAGGTTGGGTAGGGTAGTGTAGGTTGGGTAAGGTAGTGTAGGTTGGGTAGGGTAGTTAGTGTAGGTTGGGTAGGGTAGTGTAGGTTGGGTAGGGTAGTGTAGGTGGGGTAGGGTAGTGTAGGTTGGGTAGGGTAGTGTAGGATGAAAATACAATTAATTCAAAAAATGAATGTAGCCAATCGGAGACTCGGACAGGGTAGAAGGATTAAAAATGCAAGACTTCAGTAGACAAAGTTCGCGTCGCTAACAATGAAAGTTTGGTGTTTTATGGCAAAACAACGTTCGCCGGGTCAGCTAGTACTACTATAAAATTCCACACTGCACTATCCCGAAATCGCGTCTCAGGACAGTACAGTGTCTAGAATGATTTAACAATCTATTTTTTTCCTTTTTGACCGTAGATATATGTCTTTTGACAAGACACTTGATGGAACACAGAGTAACATATGATTCAGATTACATTACCCTAGATAAGAAATAGCAAAGGCCCTAGCTTGCCTAATCCTATCCTAGAAGCCTTCTATGATCTATTACTAACTCCTTTAGAAGCCACTCAGGTAACCTGGTATATTTTTGTTTTTTATTGCAAATCTTCTATTTTTTTCTAAGTTTCACTAATGGAAAGAAAATAATTTTTCAGGTGTTGATCATGGAAAAAAGATGAGTTTCACAATACTTTTGGAATTAGGATAATAAAGAATAGGAAATCAAACAGATTTACTTTTAAGTAGTTATAATGCGTGGCAGTAAAGAATACAATATATGTATCAACATGTTTGTATTTCATATTGTACTTCTTTATTTAACCATTCTATCCATTCCTCATTGACCTTCTTCTCTAAAGTTACTTCTTGGAACACTTCACTTATGGACTTCTCCTGAAACCCTAATTTGTTAAACATTTTGATACTGATATTATTAGATAGAGCTATTTTTGCTTCAATGAATTTTAGGTTGATATTTTGAATCCCATATAAGAACATTAAAATAACTGCTTCCCATCCAAACTTTTTGCCCCGAGCTGATTCCTCTGCTATCATTATTTCTATTTCACCAGCTGCCAATTCATAGTCTGTTATGAATATGTTTGTGTCTCCTATCATTGCATCTAGAATAAAGATGTTATGATAAATGAACATAGATAGGGGGCTAAGAAAACTTATCATTGATTTAAGCTGAAAACTTGTCTGGCCTGCTTACCTGTCTCATCATTATGTTTATCAAACATCTGTTTGTCTAATATTATAAAAGTGCACTCTGAAAATACAGATATTATTACATGGTATCATCGTTCATCACATTAAATATTATAATGATAGCTACCTATCAGTAGCTAGCAGCAGTAAATACTATGAATAAAACACACTATCGTCATCTTCGCGCCATGATTTTTGCATTTCATACTCCTCTTCCAATGTCAATGGTTCAGATGCGGTAAGTTTTTGGAGTTCTACAGACTTCATCCATTCGTGGTACCTGTAAAAAGTAACTCAGGTTAACAATTTATCTGTCCAATGAATCATAAATGATTCATTCTATTGTTTTAAACTATTGTTTCACTAATTGGACAGTGAACCTGTTAACATTAAATAGCGCTTGAGACTAACAAAGTAATCTGAAAACTTGAAAAGGAACACATAAATTACCTGGGGACATGATATTCTCTATATGGTACTAGTATTATGTTCCGTCCAACAATTCGAGTATTGCTGTTCAATTTCATTTTGAATTTCAAATAACTGATGATTTAGATTAGTACCATTATTTAGTACACAAGTTTATTTTTCGAATTATGACATTTACATTCATTCATGCCAGCCAGCAACAATGAGGTAGGAAAAACTATGGAAACGGCATATTCTACTATATGAATAATAGTTATAAAAATATCTGTCATATCGGCACACACATGTCAAAAAGCGTTTTGTCTCTTTTTAACTAACCAAGAGCTGCATATGTAAAGAGAGACATCTAAATGTTTGTCAAAGACTAAAGGAGAATGGCAGGTTTGTATGGGAATTTCGTACCGCTAATAAATTTTCTTGTTTTGGGATGTTTTTTGTCTTAATTGGTACTTTATATGATAGATAATCCTTTTTTAAATTCTTAGATTTTTAGAACTTGGAACGTTAAAGTTATAACCAGTTTTAAGTTTTAAGGTTATGTACTAGCGTACCAATGTTACATATAGGTATATGTTACAAAATGTGTAAAGTAAATGTTTTAAATAGTATTTTGCTATCTTTGTAGTATTTTACTTACCAAAGTAAGTAGGTAGATTGAGATGAGGATTGTACCTACTCAGGGCATTATAAGATACCTATGTCCAACAGCGGATGGCAACATTTTGATAATGATGAGTTTGATTATATTTAGTGTTATTTGTATTTCTAAATAATTAATTATCATTTCAATATTTGTGTTATTTTAAACAAGGCAACTTCTAAAACATAACTGCGTTTTATGTACGATTTTATTACGTTTATTTATTAATATCTTTTTACTGATATTATTAATTAATCCGAAGTTCTAAAAATAGTTAACTTACATAAAAATAAATGGCTTAGTTGCCTTAATAACTGGTACAAGTTCTATAACCGAACAACAAAAAAAGTATGCGGTACGAAATCTGCCGTTCACCTTTGGCAACACTTTTGTGTGACGTTAACATCATGCCTATGCGTGACCGGTCGCCGTTTTATGTGCCAAAAGTACTCTTTGTTTTGTGGTAGTTGTGCGTGCTGTCAAACAGTTGCTTGTTCAGAATATTTTTGTTGTTTTATAAGGAAATACGTCTAGAAACTAGTTATTTTTGTGTTCTGAGTTTGGACATTAATAGGAAAATCATGCCCTCGTATTGTTTAAAACAGTCTGGTACGAGAAAAACAAAAATCAGCCTAAATTGACTCTGCACAGGTTAGTAACTAGTTTTCACTAATCCGGTCGAATTTTGTGTTAAATATTGTTACAAGATGGTATTTTTGAATATTATTCGAACCTGTGTCATGTTTGTACGGCATAAAACGTTATTATTTTCTTTATTTCTTTGCATTGTCACAGATAATATAATACTAGCATACAGATGCCTCATCCCATACAAAGAAACCGTGCCGACATAACTGCAATTTTCCTTCATGTTAGGGTATTTATTTCCGCCCAAAGATTCGTTAATTTTAGTGTTGAAATTTGTAACTTTCGACGACCATAACATTAAAATAAAATATTTTTTTATGCTTTTTTGTTTCCATACAGGGCTAGATAATGATGACACATTTTCTATTTTAATTTTTTTTGTGGACTGTACCTAGCTCAAAAGGCAAAGTGCTATCCCAAATACTCAGCTGTTCTGTCAATGCTGATTGCTGGCCACTGACTTAGAAACCTATGGACTTGCCATACCTACGAAATTGACGTGCATACCTAGAAAAATCGGGCACATAAAATGACTGCCTTGTAGGGTTGTAACTGCGAGAAACATGTGCAGCTGATATCGATGTAAATATCGACCTTCATGAAATTGTTTACGTTGTTGTTCTACTATATAATAATGTAATAACAATATAATATGAACAAACCAGGCCCATAGAAACCGAAGTAGCTAAGGGTATAGAGTTTTGTATGACTGGTGATATACACAGGGTGGCAAAAAATATATCGTGTATCGAACGAAATAGCGATTTTTGGGGATATTGAGAGATGTTTTTCTTTTGAGCTGCTAGAAAAAGCCCCAAATATCGCTCTGTTTCGTTAGATTCACGATTTTTGGCGGTCCCTATACCTAACCCATTAAAAACTAAAATGTATTTTGTTTTGTATCAAGTCAAATCAGCCTATCGCAATCCACTGGACATAGGCCAAAGAGCTAGTAATAATAAATAATACCAGCCTGTAACTGTCCCACTGCAGGGTAAATGCACCTTCTTATAGTAAATAAATAATAATATTTTGTTATCTTCCTACTTTTCGAACTTAATTTATGTAAAATAATAACAATATTTTATGTAAAAAAGACATTTATTAATTTTTGAACAAAATTAACTTATTGAAATTCACTATTTTATTTATTTCTATAAAGCCAGGTTCGGCATTAACATGTTGGTACCATATGCTCAAAGTGCGAGTGTGTCAAACAAGTGTTTTCGGTATTACTTATAAAATCATACGCTTTCAGCTAAAACAAATTAAAGCCTAAGGGCAAATTTTCTTAATTCTTCAGAATACTTTTTCCTAAAGTAGGCCTTTAGATTTGGCAATTTGCTTTTTACGAAATCCTTCTGCATATTCATCCAGAATGAAACTTCCTTCATTATTGATATATTTAACTTTCTTAAGATCTTGAATAATATTAGAAATGTTTCCATCACATCTCCGCACCTTTTCATTTAAAGTTCTCACTTTTTGATTTAGTAAAGCCCATTTCTTCGTGAGATACACATATATATATAAGTAGGTTGTTGTGAGGATATTTGCCCAGGCTGAAAAAGAAAATAGTCGCATAATTCTATTACTTATTTACATATTTATTTCATTTAAAGAAATACTGTCAATAAAAAAGTATGTAACAAGATGTGTTGAAATTACTCTGTTTTGCAACTTTTGTTTAAAAACACCAGTAAAGTAAATGTGGGTACTACGCCATCAGGTAACCTTATCACATCGAGGGTTCTGTTAAAACAAGATTCCTCAAAGTGTATGGAGCAGATATGCCACATTTTATGTCTAGGGTTTGTATTTTTAAAACCAATAGCTTCTATCCATTTGTTCTTTAAAATTTCTTTTCCAGGAAACCTGTGGATTAAAATATCATTGCAATGTATTTTACATACTATAATTTTTATCGATACTTATCGTATGCGAACATCGATCATCACTAACCTTACATGTAAATAATTATTGTAGGTAAACAATGCCACGGGGTCTCATTGCTAAGAAAGAAAAATTGGTTCAAATAAATCTCACTAGATGGCGCAACATGTACACAAAAAACAATAAAATGTGTGTAAAATTAACATTTTCTGGAATTGAACATAAATATTGTATGTTCTTGTTTAATCAACTCTCCTAAGTACAAATTTATGGAATATTGGGATGGTAATTCACATTTCAAAGATTATTTGAATGGATCATTTAAAATTGTTCCCAGTAGATGGCGCATTTTTAAATTACTGAGGCATTCCACTTGATTGTTAAAATTTGCATTGTAACGCTTTTAGTTGCAAAAAAAATAATGTAAAAACGTGCAAAAAATACTATAAAACGAACCTTCAATGTATTTAAAGAAAAAATATTCACGAACCTAGTAAACCCTTTTACTTGGAAGCCGCTGCTAACACTATCTATTGCCGTGAAACGGGATCGAACGCGATTGATGTACTTACAAAAATAACAAGATTAATCAGATGAAAAACGCTAGTTGAACAATGAGAACAATGGTAGAACAAAAGGTCTTAAGGAATTCCTTGATTACTGTAATATGGACCAGATCGTACCCACGCCTACGCACTTTGTGGGCGACAGTGCCACATTAATTGACGTGATCTGTACAGATGCACGGTATCGGAATGCTTCTGTGGACCACGTCGTGGAGCTCGGTCATCACTCGTTCGTCTCATGCGAAATAGTTTTTAAAAAAGAGAAACCATTGCGTAAACGGATAGTTTATCGCGCGTTCAGGGACATTAAGGTTGACGATTTCAGGAGAGACCTGGAGGCGATCTCGTGGGACTCAATCCGCGAACTGCAGGATGTGAATGACATGGTGCATACATTTAATTCCCACATCATTCGCCTTTTTGACGCACACGCACCCATTAAAACCAGAATTTTCAAAACCCAACCAACACCTTGGATAACAGACATTATAAAATTAATGTTTAAACTTAGGAATGATGCACGCCTTCAATATCGCCGAACAAAACTGGAGGCACATAAACGGTACTACTTAGACCTTAAACATCAGGCAGTAGTGGGTTTACTTAATGAGAAGAAAGCCTTTTTCACTAAATATATAAATGACAACATTGGCGACTCTAAATCATTATGGCACAATCTGAAAAAACATGTGCTTTCAGTAAGTAGGGACGATGGTGTGCTCACTGAACAATTTGATGACCCAGATGGGATAAATTCAGCATTCCTAGATGTACCGGGCGACCCTAAAGTGAACACTTCCCAGCAAACCTTTTTTCAGGATAATAAATTCGGTTCCGCAAAATTCACCTTAATGCCAACTGACACAAAGACCGTATTTAATATCTTGAAAAACATATCCACAAATGCACAAGGAATTGACGGTATATCGAAAGAAATGTTAACTCTCACACTGCCGCAATCTTTAACTACAATAACTGAGATAGTAAATAGATCACTTGAGTCGAACGTATTTCCTGATTTGTGGCGTAATGCGATAGTGAGGCCTCTTCCAAAAAATAATAACCCACAATGTTACAAAGATCTTCGTCCAATAAGTATATTGCCATGTTTGTCCAAGGTGTTGGAGAAAGTAGTGTATTCGCAGGTCACCGATTTTCTCGAGGAGCATGGTATGCTGCCTGAACTGCAGTCAGGTTTCAGAAAGGGACGCGGAACCGCGACTGCGTTAGCAGATGTTGTGGGTAACCTCCTTGAAGCACGAGACCGTGGTGAGGGTTCTATTATGGTGCTGCTCGACTACTCGCGTGCATTCGATTCAATTAATATCGATTTATTATTGGCCAAATTAACATACTACGGTTTTGACAGCCAGACAACGGGTTGGTTTAAGAGTTACTTATCGGGTAGGTCGCAGCAGGTGGAGTTGCGCAAGAAAGATGGTTCCACGGTATCTTCTGCCCCGAAATTAATCACAAGGGGAGTTCCTCAGGGATCGCTGCTCGGGCCGTTACTCTACATACTTTACAGTGCCGATCTAACTGCATGTATTAAAAACTGCAAGTACCACGTATACGCGGATGATACTCAATTGTATGTCTCGTTCAACACTAGTAACACAGTAGCTGGCGTACGTGCCCTAAATGAGGAACTAGACAGAATCGCGTCTTGGTCTTTGGACAACTCACTTGTACTAAATCCAAAAAAATCAAAGTTTATAGTCATAGGGAGCAGAAATCAAATAAATTCAATTCTTTCTGCGAAGCCTGAAGTTAAAATCATGGGAGAAAACATTCAAAGGGTGGAAACCGCTTGCAACCTGGGTCTAGTCACGGACCCAGAACTTCGTTTTGAGGCGCATATCGCTGGTGTAGTAAGGAACTGTTTTTATAGATTAAAGGTTCTGTACCGGGTAAAAGACCTCCTTAGTATTGCAATGAGGAAGAAATTGGTGGACAGCCTGGTACTGTCCAAACTGAATTATTGTGACACTGTATACGGGCCGTGTCTCCTTGCCCGCACAGAGCGTCTAATACAGCGAGTACAGAATGCGTGTGCACGTTACTGTTTCAGTGTACCCCGTAGGCATCATATCACACCGTACTTAAATAAACACAACATGTTAAAAATGGCTGCACGACGGCAATTACATTTAGCAGTCTTAATGTTCGGCGTAATACAAACACACAAACCGGAATACCTGTTTAAAAAGCTTAGCTGGAGACACGAGCACTACAGCTACTCCGCCCGTTCCACGTCCAAACCGCTCTCGTTGCCTCGTCGTGGTACCACAGCCTTCAGAGGATGCTTTAAGTATGCCGCCACTCGCTGCTGGAACGATTTACCACCTCCCATAAGATCGCTGAAAACAAAACAAAGCTTTAAATTTCATTTAAAAAAAATCCTATTAGAAGAACAGAAGGTTGGGCAAAGTATATTTTATAAGTAATGTTTTTTAACCTTTACAGTTACTCACTTGAGGTTCGTGATCCATGGGCATCATATCCAAGTGGTTCGAGGCGGCGGCATCGCATCCCTTTCACAGACAGCGATGTGCGCCACTCTTCGCTGGGCACTGCACTCTCTCTTCTTCCTTGGTTGTTGTCAAGCATCGTCACATTGTCATCACAATCGCGTATCTCACAAGCTAACCACAAGGCATGCGACCGTACAGGAATTGTTCACCGCCTGACGTCATACGACACGAACCGCGGCCGGTGTAGTAGGAGTATATTTATCTATGGGCCGGTGCGCGTCTGGGTGGCGCGCGCTGCCTCACGCACGACAAGCAGCGCGCGCGCTTGTGTACGACGTCACGTAGGCTCTCATTAAGGCTTTTTAAGAACGCCACGACAGTGTGGGCGCGATGAGGGCGGGACAGAGCAATGGTACCCGCACTTTGTGTTTCGTTGATTTTGTCTAGATACCTACTTTAATTTTAGTCGCAACATATTTACGTAGTGGTTTATATTATCTCTCTATACTTATTTGTTATATATTTTACTATTATATTAGACGCAACAAGCTTTGGTTTCCGTACGTCACGTCCTAGGCGACCACTGAAAATCAGCGCTGTGCTGTGGGTCTCCCACGGCACAGCATTATGCTGAGTGGAAGCCTTCTTGTCACAGTCACGACATGCATCTGCTTGTACTTACCTACTCATCATCCTTGTACTGTACTCAAAACTGGTATTTTATTTTAGCTTCCTTTACTAACATAATTTAAGTACTTACTAATACTACCGATGGTTTTAATTTAAGGAAAAATCAAAAATTGTATGTCGTTTTTGTGGCGAATAAACACTTTTTCTTTCTTTCTTTCTTTCTTCTTCTAGTTATGTCGGCACGGTTTCTTTGTATGGGATGAAGCATCTGTATGCTAGTATTGTAGTATCTGTGACAATGCAAAGAAATATAGAAAATAATAACGTTTTATGCCATACAAACATGACACAGGTTCGAATAATATTCAAAAATACCATCTTGTAACAATATTTAACACAAAATTAGACCGGATTAGTGAAAACTAGTTACTAACCTGTGCAGAGTCAATTTAGGCTGATTTTTGTTTTTTCTCGTACCAGACTGTTTTAAACAATACGAGGGCATGATTTTCCTATTAATGTCCAAACTCAGAACACCAAAATAACTAGTTTCTAGACGTATTTCCTTATAAAACAACAAAAATATTCTGAACAAGCAACTGTTTGACAGCACAACTACCTCAAAAACAAAGAGTACTTTTGGCACATAAAATGGCGACCGGTCACGCATAGGCATGATGTTGACGTCACACAAAAGTGTTGCCAAATTTAGTTCTTGACAAACATTTAGATGTCTCTCTTTTCATATGCAGCCCTTGGTTAGTTAAAAAGACAAAACGCTTTTTGACATGTGTGTGTCGATATGATAGATATTTTTATAACTATTCTTCATATAGCAGAATATGCCGTCTCCATAGTTTTTCCAACCTCATTGGAGCTCAGATGGTGCTATTTGGTGCTATTGTTCTGTGGTTGACACTGTCACTGTCAACAAGACGGTGAAAAAGTCAGAGACTGGCAAAATCGTTCGGATTCGGATCCATCGGCGTCCGGTCCAATCTTATCGTATAATTTATCTTGTTTTCGCGTTGCCCTTTATTATAATCGTTATCAACAAAACTACCAGGCGTATGTGCTGACCTAGTAATACTTTATCTCTCTGTACATCAAATTAATAAATGGTTTTTGTGTCAAACTTTGCTTGAGTAAGTTTTTGTTGTCGTTTACGCCCGCTTAATAAGAAGCTAATAAGAATACATAATAAGAAGTGTTTATATTAATTACCAAGCCATTGCAACTTAATAAATTGATGACCTGTTTTCCAGGATTCCATTAACCATTAACGATGAATCAGTATCAAACAGAGCGACGACTTTGTTGGGGCTATTTATTCGTGGCGGTGTTTCTTTCCGTGTCAGTTCTATGCATTGGGATACCGTACAACCACTGGCGCACGACACTGGACGTCTGCCCTGGCGGGTACTTCGAGAACACTAACTGCGGCTGCATACTGTATGGTGTCAGCACATTCGCCTATTTCAATGGTGGTCACAACTCATACTGCCTGTATGCAGTATTTGCACCACTTCCAGTCATTGTGTATGCTATAGTCATGGCACTGTTTCATATGTACAGAGTGTGTATCAATAATATTGGCCAGTATGAAGATGAGAAATCTACAACCATGGAAGAAATGTAAGTGTTCTAATAACAATAACCAAAACTGATCAGAAGTTTCATCTCATTCATTTTTCACTGTCAATTGTTATCATTATGAATCACTATTTCAGAGAGGGTGAATCAATAGTAGTGAGTACTAGGACACGTGTAAGTAGGAGTAATGACTCCGTCATATACTGCTGGATCCCTACATCTTGTATAGCAGCTGTGTTTGCTGTGTATTCTCTGGTGCATGCTGCCATTTTGACTGATGGCTTCATCAAGACCTGCACCCAGTACAGAGGGTATTTAGTCAGGGTAAGAAGGAAATTGTTTTATTATTTTTAAATCTTAGCAGCTCTGTGGTTTCTGCCTACTGCCATGGTAAAAAAATGTGGGTATATTAAGTACAATACTTAATTAAAAATAATGTTGCAAGTCTCAGCAGTTGGTAACAGTGAACATTATTAAATTCTAGCGACACTAAATTCACTCCAGGGTCGGACTGGCTATACGGGAGTACCGGGACTTTTCCCGGTGGGCCGGTCCCTCCTTGGGCAGGTTCGCTTTGCCATCCAGACCGGCACCTGGCCACAGCCTGGCCGGCCCGCAAAGCGACCCAGCAAAATGGCACTTCTTTTTTATATAGAGCCAAGCCGTGATTAGTGGGATAGCACTACGCCGCACTGCGGTCTAACCACTTGTGGTCATCTATATCAACTATAGCTAGCTACAAAATAGCGCGGTCAGGCTATGGCCTGGGCTAGTCTGGCTGGTGGACCGGACCGGTCCAGACCACTGCATGACCGGCCTGCGTAGCACTCCGGAGCCGGACTCCAGAGCTACATTTTCCCTTAATTTTTACATCTTTAAAATAGTTGAACACGCCAAGCTAAGCCTAGCTGGGTGCGCAACCGATTGAGTGCTGCTCTATGGGTGCGAAACGTGGAAGGTCACAAAGGATACAAAACTAAACATCTAACGCCAATTCCAAGTTTTCATCAACCACTGTCTTCGTTGCATGGTCGCATTTTAGGAATTTACTGGCCCGCGACTATCTCCAACGTAGAGCTTTTGGAGAAATGCCACGAGAGCCCGATCGACAGCTAGATCAAGGGTTGCAAGTGGAGATAGATTGACCACAAGCACCAAAGGGGTCTCGATCACATACCCAAATAAACTTTGGACTGGAATCCCCAAGGAAAAATGTAGGCCGTCCCCGTCAAATCTGACGTCGCTCCGTGTTGGCAGAAGCGACGAGCATCGGAATGACGTGGAACAAGACCTATCTCGATGGTGGATATCTGTGGACGGCCCTTCATGTTTTGTTAACCTTCAAAAGGCACCTGGACTTTTGAGAAAAAGACTAGGGAGTGTGGTTTTTTTTCCCTCACTAAAACGACCCCGGCACAACCCTGGGGAGACTGACAGAGCTTCGCCCCCGAGCCTCGTGCACGGCAGCACGTGATCACTGTGCCACCGTCTTGCCTGGATTCAATTGGTGGGTGGACAGAGTCTGCAGTTTCAGCGCCCGCGACCCCTTATGATGCGGGGAGGGTTTCAACGTTTTAGGCATCGGGGCGGCTGGCTCCCCGACGCCTTCTTTGCCGAGTGGGAACGACCATCTCACGATCCCGCTCGGCAGCCTCCTTCTGGACCATCACGGTCTCATAGAAGGAGGCCAGTTCAGTTTTCTGTTTCTGTCAGCATGGTCCTCACAACTGCTGGAAAAGACAGGTCTCGCCCGATCCTGGCGACTAAGAACTGCCGCTCAGAGGCCCACACTGGGCACTCATCGAGCGTATGCTGTCCAGAATCAAGGTCGCCTCTGCAGTGGTGGCAATTTGCCGTGGTGTCTCGCCCAATCCTATTCAGAAACTCATTGAAGCAACCTTGCCCAGTCAGTACCTGACTGAGCCTGTAAGATGAGCTCCTCTCAGTTCAGCCAAGCTGCGAAGTGCGGCAGGACGGCTTCGACAACGCGCTTGCGTGAAAATTGCGGCTGCTGTAGCTGATCGCACCACCGCTCCAGCACGTGTCGCCGTACAGCGATTTCTGGCACGATATCACCATTCTGGCGGATGGGGCGATTTCGGTTGTAAACCCTCGCTTCCATATCCACTAGAATATCTAGCAGAGGAAAGCTTGCCAGGAGTGTTGACGCCTCAAAAAATACCGTTCCGTAACCTCGTGCGATACGAATGGCCATTTTCCGCTGCAGGCTATTTAGTCCTGCAGCGTCGCAGATAGTCTGTTTGACCAAACAGGCGTCCCATAAAGGACTATCGATTGTACGACACCGCGTAGAGGCGGCGAACTTCTTCCCATGGTCCCGCGAAGTTGAGTAGCAGTCTAGATGCAAAGCACCCACTGCCTTTTCAACGCGAGGGACTTGCAGACGCTTCAAATGCTCTTTAAAGCACCACCGACTATCCAGGGTTAACCCAAAACAGCTAATGTATCGAACCACCTGGACTTGCGCATCTCCAACTGTCAGGGTCGAGCTGCAGGGTGTCGTCTGCGTAAATAACGATATTAACGCCGACGGGTAGGTCTACACTGAGGATCACATCGTATGCAAGATAGACATAGTCATCATCATCATTTCAGCCGCAAGACGTCCACTGCCGGACATAGGCTTCCCCCAACCTTCGCCACATTGACCGGTTCCGTGCGTCTCGCATTCAGCGGACATATCAGATTAGTGGTCAGATGCCAGATAATCTGGCACCATATAGGGGTATCGTATTACCCAGTTACTGGGTTGAGGATTTCAGATAGGCAGTCCTTTCATGTATAATACTCGTACTCAGCTGTATCCAGTTAGGCCCAGCATTAGTTGGGCACAAGGCTAGGTAGATTGATTGATTTCAAGTCAGTGTTTACCTACTCATTAGTAAATAATTATTCAATTAAACTCAAACATAGCCTCCGATAATTATTACATTCAGCCCTATTTTTTGCCTATGCCTAGTGTGGGTCGCAGTTTAAAAATGTCCCGGTAGTTTTTTGAGTCCCAGTCTGACGCTGATTCACTCCACATAATATTCTGGTATTCAGCAGAATCTGGTTAGGTTGAATGTTGACCCCAATTTAGTAGGGAAGATGGTAAAAGCTAACCTCACCTTTCATTACATCCATTCTCTATTGATTTTCATTTTCTTGCCCAGATTTCCATACATAAGAGTTGAAATGTTAGTGAATGCAATTTGTGATTCCACTAGATTTACAATAGTAATTAGTAATTGTACAAAAAAACAAGTGAAGGTTGCATCACAAACCAATTATTATGAGTCACTAAGAATTAAACCCAATTAGTTAATCCTGCACAAACAAGGTCTTGGTATCCTTCATAATCACTCCGTGGGAATTGTGAGTGGTACTAATATAATTCTCATTACCATTTGTTGCAGGAGCTCCGAGCTACAGGGGACCACGCAACCGCGATACACTTCCGTCTGGCGTGCCAAGCGATTTACGACTTTATGGACTACATACAGAAGGACGCGCCGAATAGTCGCCGAGGTGACTTCATTAATACCGGTGTGGCTTTACAATTAGCTGTCATCTTGGCCTGGGCGGCTGTGGGTATATGGGTCGCAATTGTTTTGTTTACAGCCTTGAGGGCATTTAAAGAGAGACATGTACTCACATGCTGTGGGAATTGAATGATCAGTTAAATTTTCTGTAACATAGTTTGTATAGTCAGCTAAGATGATATTGATACCTTATTAGCTCGGCATATGCCACACCAGAAATGATGAGGCCATGTACACTTTTGTTACTGTAAGGTCAAATATTTGTATCATGACAAAGAATGATCAAAAGAGACTTGCTTTTTTGCCTAAGTGCCTTGATATACGAATATTGCCGAGCAACGAACTAACAGATATTAGACTAAATTTCCCACAGTGTAACTTCCAATTTATATTGTAGATAATTTACTTTATTACCAGATAAGCCATAGATTTATGAGTCAAGTAGCGAAGACTGAGCTTTAAACCGTAATGTTGTATTGTAGCTTTATTAGTAACACATTAACATTCCACCGATCACGTGAGCAACTTAGTTACACAAGTAGTTCTAATTACAATTCACCACTTTTGAATTATTCTTATTACTACTTTTTGTTATAGTGACAATTTTAATTATTGTAAGTTGAAGAAATGTTCATCCATTTAATAGAGATATTTATAAAATATTAAGTATTTTATACTATAAAATTTTCGTCCATGTGCCGTCCAATTATTGAACTTAGATGTAAGCTTTGTTTAATGTATTTTACTACAATCTACTAATTATGAATTTTACTAAAATAAATTATACAATTTTATCCTACTAGATTTTTTTATTTTATTTCGTCTTTTAGAGTTCATGTTTCGCTTTATTTTATTTTAGGTTTATTGTTAGTATTTATAGTTGTTGTTGAAATGACAAAAGTAAATATCACATGAAACATTTAATAGTAAACATTACAAAAACAACAACATTACAATGTTACGATTAATTAAACTCTAACATTAATTTTCAACGAATTATAAAATACCTGGATTGTATAGTACCTATCAATTACAACACGACCCTTCATACAATTCAATAAAATTCTCCTGGTAGCAGCTGCTTACGACTTCATTAAAAATAGAGCAAAGGCTCATTTACACAGAGGTTGTTGCTTTGAAAAAGTGTGGCAAGAAAATTGTCTCGAGTCAATAAGCCTTAAATATAAACACAATAAATGCTATAATCGCATATGCACTTTTTCACTTGATGAGACAGCCACTCCATATAAATAATCCATAAATAGTTCGATTAAGCTTTCCCACCAACATTTTTCTTTAAAAACAACAATATCATCTACATTTGTGTAAAACAATTGAAATGGAAATAGCGAATTATTTACGTAAATAAACACTGTGTAGAATAAGTACATTTATAACGAGAACAGCTGAAATTTCCTGCTAATTTTCAATTCATAAGAGATAAAATACCTTGTGTGAAGAAGATTACAGTACCAGGCCCCTCAGAAAGTATTGCGAAAAAAAGTTTTTATATATGGGAGACTGGCCAGTTATAATGTTTTTCGAAAATATGATTATTTATAAGTAAAAATAAGTAAGTTCCAATTTCAAAATTTCCCTCCACATTTTTTGCGAGTTAATTCAAAGTATTGTGTCTCACTGAAATATGGATCTGCGCCGGGAACATTTTAGAGCTATGATTTTATACGATTTCAAGTGTCGCCTGAAACCGGATGAATCGTACGATAGACTTCAAATGGCATTCATGGATGAAGGCCCTTCCAAGGCAACCGTGTATCGTTGGTATAACGAATTCAAGCGCGGTCGACCAACTTTGGGGGATGACGAAAGAAGCGGTCGCCCTTTGACGGCTGTTACCGAAGAAAACGTGCTAGCAGTGAAAAATTTAATCCAAGACAATAGGCGAATTACATATCAGGAGATTCAACACATATTGAAGATTGGATCGGGAAGCGTTCACGAGATTCTACACAGCCATCTTCGCGTGAGGAGGATAGTATCACGCTGGGTGCCGCACAACCTCACCGATGCTCAGAAGCAGGCCCGGGTGGAATGGTGCCGTGATATGCTTAACAAATTTGAAGCAGGCTCGTCTCGGCGTGTTTACGACATCGTTACAGGTGATGAGTCCTGGATTTATCAATACGACCCAGAAACCAAGCGCCAGTCGACTGTTTGGGTGTTTCAAAATGAGCCAACGCCTACCAAAGTGAAGCGATCTAGAAGCGGGGGTAAGATTTTGATCGCTAGCTTTTTTAATTTGACTGGCCACTTGGTATCAATTCCCTTACGGGATCAAAGAAGCATTAATGCCGAATGGTATACTACCAAATGTTTGCCAGAAGTTTTCTCTGTTATAAGCAACAAGCGACCAAACACAGGGCTCCGCGGGCTACTGCTCCACCACGACAATGCACCTGCGCACACCGCACTCAAAACGAGGGACTTCCTGGACAGCACGCCAGTCAAACTCCTGGGTCACCCTCCTTACAGCCCTGATCTAGCACCGTGTGACTTCTTTTTATTCCCAAAAATAAAAAATCAGCTCAAAGGGATACAATTTTCGTCGCCGGAAGATGCGCTGGCTGCGTTCGAGCAGGCTGTAAACGAGGTGTCTGCGGCGGACTGGAAAAAGTGTTTTGAAAACTGGTTTAGGCGCATGAATCTTTGTATAGAGGCTGGTGGAAAGTACTTTGAAAAGATTTAATAAAAATATATGTACGTATAGAACAATTTTTTTTAGTTTCGCAAAACTTTCTGAGTGTCCCACGTATAATAAATAGTAAAATACTTAGATTTACACAAATACGTAATGTAGGCCTTCTCTACATTATACAAAGTCATATAAAACTTGGCTTTTAATAACATCATGTGAGAGATAAGTATGAGTAATTGAGTATGTCTTTGAAACTGTGCATCATTTAACTTGTCAGTGTAGAGATATAATTGTATTAGCTATTTATCTAAGTTTTATATGAATGTTAACATTGATTAAATATTCGCTATTGCCTATTAGGTAGATATATCAAAATATCGCATTTTTTAACATGTCTCTTAAATATTAACTAATTCTTTACAACAACAATTTAATACTTTATCAAATGTTCATAAGAAGTTTAGGCATCTTATTAAAAATAATCTCTTTAAAGGAGTCTAAGAAAAATATCAATCACCATTAAAAACAATAAAACGTGTCTGATACAGTCTTTACAAAAATTTTGACGATTTAAAAGTGGACAGATTAATGTAAATACTTCAGAAATCACAGGATAGTGTTCACACTGTGGAATGCATCTCGTTCACACCCTGTGCATTAATAAAAATGCTAAATAGTATAGTAAGCATTACCAAATAGGTACTATTGATTATTTATTTCAATAAAATGGTTGCAATTTTAAATTCGAATGCACCATAAGGCAGCGCGTTTAGAACGGTTCGATCCAGGTGAACTTGCTCATCCGTTCTCTATACGTATCGTCGAGCGGTCTGCCCTTGGATTGGTAATAGTAACAATGAAATAAAGTGTTCATTAACTTTATCAATTTACTAGAGTAGTGTAGTAGACAATATAAATTTTCTTTAAATGCAGATCGAAATACGTATAATATCAACGTGAGTAATACAAAAGTCTAATACATAAATTGAGTAAATAGCGTACCTTAGTCACATCAAGAACTTTAGATTTACATTTATCTAGGTATGTCTAGAACCATTCAGCCTGTTTAGCTGCCCTAACATACTACACCGTCACACAATAGGCTCAATTTTGGCATATAGTTATAACTAAATTTGAGTCTTAAAAATAAGCTTGTAACGACAAATTGTGATATAAGAAGTGTTTTCTTAGAAAATAATCCTAGTACTAAGATTTTGGCAAACATGATAACTGTGGCATTGTGAATTAAAATTATCGTGTCTATAAACTAAAAATAATTGTTAATCCACTGAGTAGATACAGTGCTAGTCTATGTGTAGATTCACTACTCTTTCTGGCAGATCTTTACATTTCTAACATATTTTAAGAAATATCTACAGTACTGTCGTTGTTAGAAACAATCAACACCTATGTTCTTAAACTAAGTTGGGGCCTTTGAAAGGCCCTCCCAAACATACGTAATTTTTGCGAGACACAGATATTGCGATCCCTTCATGGCACCTGGGAGTAAGGAGAGCCTCAATCTTACAAAACTATAACTATTTACATAATAAAATATAATATTCGACATTGTAGGTCTTCACTTACACAAGCAACTGAACTGTTGTCATACTTCTTAAATACGTAAAAAATTATAAGTATGGTTAATGCATTTTACGAACGCGCGTCAACCAATGTAATTTAAGCCATATATCAATGACATTAAAGTTTAACATAGCTCATGATTCGCAACGACTATAACGATTTACTTGTCAGTGTTGCCGCACTCCGCCTCCCAATCGTCAGATATAAACTTACTCATCTGCTTGCTGAATTGATTGTATGTACAAGGATCGTCACAGAATGGTAACTTCAGCTCCAGAGGAACTTCCACCTTTGTGTTGTTGCGATAGAATGTCTGAAATGATAATTAGCGCAATTTGTTAAATATTTGATTACAATGAAAAGTAATGACCTCTAATTCTCTTTCATCGGATATCCCATAAAACATGACCCGGGTAAAAAAGGGGCTTATATCACGAAATGTAGGGTACATAATAATATATTATATTTCGCACGATGCATTTGCATTTCGAAGTGGGTGTTTTCTGATCTTTTCTGAACATAGGTCGAATATTAAAATGCCTGATTTAATGCAAAGTTTATTAGGTTCTTTTTCGGTGTGGTATGGCCAATGAAAGTACCTTGACAAAGAATGCCTCCTGCTCAACATCTTCATGCAACTCGATCACGATGCTGGCTCCGTACTCGGGCTCCAGCAGGTCGGTGAACCCGAAGGCGCGCCAGAGCGACACCACCGTGACGTCATGTCCCGAGTACACGTACAGAGTGCGTTCCACGTTCTCGTGAGACACTGTCTCGTCTAGGTACTGCGTTATCTCCTTTAGAAGTGGACCTGAAATTACATAGCATGGCATAATCATCCTATTTATATTCTCACTACTGAGAGGGCATTAATCCACCACGCAGGCCCAGTGCGAATTGGTAGATGTCTCAGAATTTTTTGTTCTAAGACATTCTGTATTCCTTCACCGTTTTGAGAGCAATGGTGAAATAAATCAAACAAAGTAATAAACCTGCCTGGGATCGAACCCACGACCTTCTCCTAGTAAGTTGGGGCCGTAACCACTGCTCCTATAAATAATATATAACCTCGAATTTCATATATTGATAAGAATTTTACAATCGATTGGCGAATGAAGCCGCGTCGAGTGACCTGTTAATTTTTATTCAGACTTTTATGATAAGATCTATACTTAACAATAAAATTGTCTAACTATACCTAGATTATTATGCTCAACTCACCAACTTGCAGCCTCTGCAAAGTCTCATTATAAGACAGCAAAGCTAAACTCAGCATGAAAGGATGTCGCATTTTACTAGGAAACACAGTTCTCGTCCATTCTGGGAGCTTGAGCCCAGCTTCCTGCTCAGCTAAGAGTGTGCTGTACAAGAAGTCAACTGGTAGCACACTGCGCATGCTCTGATTCGTGTGTTTACTCAAATAATCGAATAAATCTGTAAACTTCGGGTCGGCGTTCTTTTCCGCCAGTAGCTCTTGATACATCGCCTTCCAGACTTTGCAGGGTTTTGTTGCTGCTACTATCTGAAATGGAAATTATAATACAACCGTTACATACCTACGCAAGTGATACTGATATCACGATATCATTGCTTAACATGGAGGCCATGCATGGGAGTTTTTATGCAAAAGTAAAGAGTTTTTGCGAAGACGTGCTGCCGGCATATTGGAACAGCAGAAAAGCTGGTTCAACAACTTTCGTGGAGTTTGAACGGAGAAGAACGGCAGCCTAATTGCGTAAGTAAATTAAAGTTGAATAAAGTTGAAAAAAAAAGTTGAATAAAGATTCAACTTTTTTGTGTATGTGTGTGTTTTTGGGAAAGAACCAGATTGTTTCCTTTGCCGAATTCACTTACACAATTAGCCTGCGGGTTCTCCATAACACCTTTTCTCCACTCTACCTTTGCGAATAGACAGTAAAATTAATTATTTTTATTTTATAAATTTAAATTTTTGACTTTCAAAAGTGCCGAAGGCCTAATTGTAATTTCCAGCTGCCTCTGATACTTTTTCACACGGATTCGGTCCCGTGGCCTGTATCAAAGTAAGGCGGTTTACACACGGCACCGCGCACCGCCGCGGTAGGCGGTGAAGCGGATCTCATGTCGCATTGGCCTCTAATAAATCCGTTGACGCCTAACACACGTACACCGCCCGACCGCGCGGGTCGAGCGGTGCTCTCTCCTCCGCGTCCGCGGCGGCGCGCGGTGCCGTGTGATAATCGCCTAACTGTGATTTTTCTGGGATTGAAAGCAGCCTATATGGCACTCAGTGATGGTGTACCTCTATCAGTAAAAAAAAATGTATTTGGGCTTTTACTTTCAAAGATTGCCTCCTAAAAAATATTTTTTTACATTTTTATATCTTAAGTTAATTACATGAATAAAACTAATAACAAATTGAAAATAATGTTAATAAACATGACCTACATTGTCCAGTTCCCTCGGCAGCGAGTGTACAGGTACAGGCTGCCATGGTAGCTCCGGGTGCCACATCTGCCTCTCAGTGGGCGGATACAATCCAGCAAGGAATGTATACGCGCTCATGAGACAACGGGACTTGTCGCTGCTGCGTATAAAGACATCCTTCTCACAGTATTCTTCTGGGATAAAGTTGGCATAGTAACTTCTGTACTTCTTACCTAACTCATACAGCTGAAGCTTACCAGCCTGAAAAAGCAGAAAATTATTATAAATATCAACATATTACAACATGACATCTCATTCAAATATAAAAGGAAGGCGAGGGTAGCTCTTATCACATTGTTTTTGCGATTATATTATGTAATTATAAAACTTGTCTCCATATAGCTTTAGATAAGAAACTTCTTTAAAGTAGTATTGTAATGACTACTTTGTAAATCTATTGTTATTTTCAGTATTTCTTATCTCAACTCGATTTAAAAAACAAGTCTTATTATCTTATATATATACACACTTGTTTCATCATGTTTGATTAATTATATATATTATAACTTCTGATGTAACAATATAAATATCTTGGTAGTGCTGAATGGATGAGTATGGCTTCTTAAACTCAGTGGTGAGGCCCAAGGCTGGATCTAGGAGCGGCATAAATGAGGGGCGGCCAAACTGCACTACAGCCCTTTTCATTTCATCAGAAAACCTAACTTAGCTATGGTGCTCATATTTTCAAGCTCGCATAACTGTCGAATGTTATTGGATATTGTCGTTAACGCATTGTTACATTCATATTCATGCAAGTACTCTTAGGTAAAATTTTCATGCTCACTTCACTCAAAGTTATCAAAAAAGCCGCTGTATCTGATCAGACAGTTAGTTAATTAAAAACGTAATTTTTTTCAATAGATAATATCCTGAAACAACCCTAAATCTTTCAACCGAAACCAAGTACCTACCTGGGCATTTATTTGGACAAACAATTGAATTGGGCGAAACATATGAACTATATATATTAAGAAAGCCTTGGTCCATCCAGTGCATATAAGAGCGGGCGCAGAGACTGTGTTAATAATTACAGACCGTTCTCGGTTCTTTCGGCAATGTCTAAGGTTATGGAAAGATTGATAAACTGTCGTCTACTTAACTTTCTATGCAAACATCAAATCATTGCGCGCAACCAATATGGCTTTAAAAAAGGTGTATCTAAGGAAGATGCAATTGCCGACCTAACGGAAACTGTTGCTAAGAATTAAGATGATCGTCGTAAATGCCACAGAACAGATAAAAGAGATCTCTTTTATCTGTTCTGTGGTAAATGCCTTTCAATATTCTTGGACCTACAGAAAGCCTTTGACACGGTCTCTGTGCTGTGGGCATTCGGGGAGCAGCGCATGAGCTTTTTAAGAGCTATCTCCAAAACAGGATTCTTGTTTGGGCTCCTCTTCATGTTCATGTTCTGTACTATCTCGTGTCAGTCATACCAAATATCTGGGTGTAGTGATTGATGACGGACTGAAGTGGTTCTCTCAAGTTGTAAGCCTAACTGCAAGGGTCAGAAAACTTATTTATATCGTTAAGTCACTAAGGCATTGCGCTGACTTCAAAACATTAAAAATGGTATATCTTGCACTTTGCCAGTCTGTCATCGGTTATTGCATTCCGGTTTGGGGTGGCACCGCTAAGACTAAACTGCTTGGATTGGAACGCGCCCAGAGGACTGTGCTCAAGGTGATGCTCGGCAGACCATATAAATTTCCCACAAGTGAATTGTACGCGGAATGCAGGGTACTTACTGTGCGGCAGCTCTTTGTGCTCAATGCCACACTCAGGAAGCATGGTCAGGTTCCTCCACCAGATCCAACCACTCGTAAAGCCAAATCTGCATGTCCATCTGTTTCTCACAAAACAGCTCTCGCTAGCCGCCAGTTTTATGTGATAAGCTCTCTCATTTACAGAAGGGTCAACAAACATATCCAAATAAGTAATTTAAACAAACACAAAGTCAAAACCAAATTACAAAACTGGCTGTATAATCAGGACTATTCCAGTACAGAAGACCTTATCTTTAATATAATGTAGGCAAGTAATAATCACTTTCATTATACAAAAACAAATGCAACATCACACGAACACACCTTACACGACTAGACTACACACACCCCCACACACACACTCCCGCAAGACACCCACTCCGCTCTCATAAACCACTCCACACTACTTCACACCCCATCCCACTCACACAACCATCCCCCCTTGTACATACCTAGTCACATATTAATAATCATAGTTAAATAAGGACATAGTTGGTTAATAACACACATAAAATAAAGGTTTATTTTGTACACGAAGTTACAGTAGAACACTGACTCCTAGGTCACAGGGTTCCCCTAGTTTAGGAGGCAGGGTTTTCACTATTTGTATGCCCTTTTCCAAACATCCAATGTAACTATGTGAAATCTACTGGTATTGTATACAAAGGTATTTTGCATCAATAATAGTACATTACTGCCGCGGTAATTACTATTTTGCTGCGGCTGACAGCGCAGCTCCAGGCCGACACAGCACGGTCAGCGTGCAGCACTTGATGGACAAGCTGAGATAAAGGCCGAGACCGTAGGTCGAGGCCAGCCAGCTTAGCCATTCATTTCCCTTAGTAAAGACAAATGTTTACTTACATTAGTAAGACCACCAAGTCCATCTGGCCATTGGTAGTTCTTGTATGGATCACTGTTGTAAGTCTCTACCGGTGTTCTAGCTCCATGGCGGAACAACTGGTAAATTAAATTAACTGTGTTGAATAAAGGCAAAAAAGAGAAGAATGAAGAAATGAAAATTATATTTTATCAATCATGAATTATGATGATAAATTATAGTAGGCTGAATACTTACAATAATAACAAGGCGCAAAGTCTTAGACTCGTATGGCAGAGTCTCGCTGAGTACACAATAACCAAGCAAGCAACTTAGCACTGCTAGTCCAAGTACCACAACAGCAACAGTTGATGACCGTTTGGGGATCTGGTGGCAAGCAGAGCGCTCCACCTTAGGCGTTGAAGGCCTACGCCAGGTATTCTCATCGTTATCATACTCCATTGGCACTGAGTCGCGAATAATTGAGTACATATATATTGGTATCCACAACAGTAGACAAGCTTTTGTAAATAAGACCTTGTGACGAATGAAAGATAATTTGTTACTCTGATAGATATACGATAGCACTTATATCCTACTTCAACACATGTTTGTGTAAATTTTCTGCTTTCCCATTACGAAGAAATAATAGTATCATTGAATGTTAGGATCCTAAATGTATGTTTAAGTATAACAATTAGACTGCACGTTATCTGGTAATTAAAATGGTTTTAACCAAAGGATAAGTTTGAGAACCCAACAGTTATGAAGTACACAGCCTATGAATAATGAGATAAAATTAAATAACAAATTACGGACACATTACGGTTCCTTCTTTCTTTCTTTTCTTTGACTTTGACTTTGACGTTGTTGATTGTTCAATGTATTTTTTTTTTTTTTTATATATTAACCGGCCTGGATACAAGTCCGTTTAGCCGCGTCTTCACTCAAATGTCAATTTTATATACACTTCTGGGTATTTAAGTTCTGTGCTACAACTTCACTTTAACACTTGCTTTTTGTGTTGTTTTGTTTGATATTTTGTTTGAAACAGTGTGCTTTGACGTTTGACCATAGACATACTAAATAATATGGACTGGAAATACCTACGATAAAAACGTGCCTACCTAAACCTCAAAATGTCTCATAAAATGGCCGCCGATTCTAAGGTTGTGTCAATCAAGCAACACACACACACTCACAAATCTCAATAATACAATATGTAAACAACCATTTGACAGCAGGACTACCACGAACACAACCACATAAATTCGTCACATAAAATGGCGAATATAGCACGTACCTACAACCGTCACTAAGTCATAACAAAATGTTGCCATAATGAGCAACAACTGAAATATTGTTGTCTCTTTCATCAAATACGTTTACTACATTAGAAAGAATGAAACAAAACGATGTTTCACATTCTGTATCGTATTTCACTCATATTTGTATAAGCTAATGTATGTATAAAACATCGCGGTGCCTCCATATATTTCCTATCTCAATGCGTTTGACAAATTAAAGACATGAATGACATGATGATCTTAACAAATTGGATCGACTTCTCAACAATTGTTGCTTTGTTTTTGGCCTTCGTAAATACGATCACATTTCTTCCTACCGATCTCAGCTTAAATGGCTGCCTATCCGCCCCAGGAGGTCCCTCAGATCTCTCTGCTTGCTCTTCACTATTATGAACGATCCTTGTGCTCTCGATTATCTAAAAACTTATTTCAAAGTGTTGGGCAGTTCTCACAGTCGTAACCTTCGAGCCTTCAAAAATCTACTTCTCCAAATTCCTTCACACCGCACCGGATTTATGTCCAATTTATACGCTGTCTCAACAATTAAGCTCTGGAACGCGCTACCCTTTGGTATTAAAAAGGCTGGAAGCAAATTCACTTTTTCTTCACGAGAAAAGTTCATATCCACTATTTGTGTCAGACAAAATAGCTCTCATCTAGAGACGTCTAGTCATAATAATTATTAATAGGTTTCTCGTTTTTATATTGGTATTTATTAGTCTATTTTATTTGTATAAGTGTATTGTTAATTTAGATGTAAGTATATACTTTTTCGTATACAAGTTGTTTTTTAAATATTATTTTGTACCCCTTCACAACGTTGTTCTTTTTTAACCCTAAGGTTAACTGGTAGAGAATGCCTTGTGGCATTAAGTCCGCCTATATACCACTTTTGTACATGAAGTTTAAATAAATAAATAAATATTGACCATCTGACAATTTGAGTTTTTGTCTTGCAAGTAGTACCACGTAGTCTTAGATCCAGTAAAAACCGGCCAAGTGCGAGTCGGACTCGCGCACGAAGGGTTCCGTACCATTATTGCAAAAAACAGCACAAAAATCACGCTTGTTGTATGGGAGCCCCCTTAAATATTAATTTTATTCTGTTTTTAGTATTTGTTGTTATAGCGGCAACAGAAATACATCATCTGTAAAAAATTCAACTGTCTAGCTATCAGGGTTCATGAGATACAGCCTGGTGACAGACAGACAGACGGACCGCGGAGTCTTAGTAATAGGGTCCCGTTTTTACCCTTTGGGTACGGAACCCTAAAAAAGGTAGATAGCGCACGGCCTAAAGTTTAGGTGAAGCCACAAAACTCAGCCGATTCAAGTAAACACACGCGCTCACGCACACACATGCAATAAAACTAGGTACGCTGATTTTTGTTAGTCTCTCATGCATGGAGCGTCGTGCAATAACTTTGCCTAAAAATGCCATCCTGTGTTTTCAAGTGTTTCAAAAACAACACTATAGTGAACAAAAAGTCTTTAGGAGTATCGTTTTACACGTAATTAAACGCAAAACTTTTTGTTTTCCAACATTATTTTGAGGTTATTCGGAACAGATAATGTTATTTTCCCGAAATTGACATATTGGGAGAGTGTTGCCAATAATTCATATTTCTAATTGCCCAAAATGTGGGTAAGTAAATTGTAGGCAAAGTCAAAGAAAATAATTAAGTAGTGTTGACCTAATTCATGTTAATTTTCTATTTCAATCACATTTTTATGTATGTTACATAAACCTAAGTCTAGGTAAATATTTAGTTCTTAGCTAATTTATTTTTGTTTAAAGTCATGAGTATAGGTCTACCAGAATCTCATGGCAAATGTGGAAATAAAAATTTGTTGTGTGCAATACTGGGGAAATTGGATTAAACGATCTTGATACTGTTTAATTTTTATTTATGTCTTTAGTATTAATGAACATGAGGTACCTATATTATAGTAGTCACAGCGGATCTTTGTGTCTTTGAACTTGGTCATGCCAACCATTGCGTAAGAAACAGTTTGTCATCGAGTATACTGCATAGAGTGAGCGAGATAGGACGATGTGACATACGTAAGCGAGTGAAAGAGACAGTTATACAATGCTATCTTCACCTTCAACATTGATACAAAAATAGCTACTGCGCGGGGTCTTGCAACCAATTCAGAGACACAAAGATCCACTGTGAGTATTATAGGTATGTGTATGAAGAATGTTGTTCGACATCGGGTTCTTAAATAGAAAAATATGTCATGAATAATAAATCAATTGTATATTAATGTATGTACTATATATATATCTATAAAAGCGAAAGGTGACTGACTGACTGACTGACTGACTGATCAATCAACGCACAGCCAAAACTGCTAAGCCTAGAAGCATGAAATTTGGCAGAAATGTTCTTTAAGTGACGTAAGTGTGCACTAAGAAAGGATTTTTGGAAATTCTACCCCTAAGGGGGTAAAAAGGGGGTTGAAAGTTTGTATGAAAAATCTAATTCCTTCGACCAAAATTCTTGAAACTTAGCACAAATAGTATTCTAAGTAAATGATAAAGATTGACACTATTAGTTTTTCGAAACTACCCCCAAGTGATGATTTAAGGGGTGTTGAAGTTTGTATGAAAAAATCAGATTTCTTTGATCAATAAACTTGAAACTTGCCACAAATACTCATCTAAATAAATAATAAAGGTTGCTACTATTACTTTTTGAAACTACCCCCCAAAATACGATTTAGGGGTGTTAAAGTTTTTTTGAAGAATCTTATTACTTTAGTTAATAAATTTGAAACTTTACATAAATACCAATCTAAATAAACAATAAAGGCTTTCATTGTTGGTTTTTCGAAACTACCCCCAAAAGATGATTTAGGGGATGTATTTTTTTTTGAAGAATCCGATTTCTTGGGTGAATAAACATGAAACTTGACATAAATACCATCCTAAATAAACAATAAAGGTTGTCATTATTAATTTTTTGCAACTACCCCCAAAATACTATTTAGGAGGTAATACAATTTTTGGAAAAAAAAAAAAAATCTTGGGTCAATAAACTTGAAACTTGCCACAAATACTAACCTAAATGAATAATAAAGGTTGCTATTATTATTTTTTGAAACTACCCCCAAAAGACGATTTAGGTTTGGTATGTTTTTTTTGAAGAATCAAATTATCTAATTAGATAATAAAGGCTTTCATTGTAAGATTTTCGAAACAACCCCCAAAAGATGATTTAGGGGACGTTCAATTTTATGAATAATCTGATTTCTTGGGTGAATAAACATTAAACTTGACATAAATACCATCCTAAATAAACAATAAAGGTTGTCATCATTAGTTTTTTGTAACTACCCACAAAAGACGATTTAGGAGGTATTACAGTGTTTTTGAAAATTCTGATATTAAGGGTCGATAAACTTGAAACTTGCCACAAATACTAACCTCAAGGTTGCTATTATTATTTTATGAAACTACACCCAAAAGACGATTTAGGGGATGTTAATTTTTTTGAAGAATCTAATGTCTAGGGTCAATAAATATGGAACTTGGCTTTAATACCAACCTAAATAAACAATAGAGGTTTTCATTAGTAGTTTTTCGAAACTACCCTTAAAATACGATTTCGGGGTGGTAAAGATTTTTGATTACTTTTACTGCACATAGCTTCTTTTTATGATGTAGGGAAGCACTTAGGAGGAATTTTTGGAAATTCAACTTTTTTAGGGGTTAAAAGGGAGACATTTATTTGTATGAAAAATCTTATTCCTTTTGCAAAATAATAAAGGTTGGCATCATTTGTTTTTCGGAATTATCCCCAGAAGACGATTTAGGGGTGTTAAAGTTTCTTTGAAGAATCAAATGGCATTAATACGGGGACCTCTACATCGATTTGGAATTACCGAACTGGACCGTTTGTCTCAGATAGACATAGTTGTGAATGACGTTTCAGTGATGCGTAATTTACGCTGTATTAGGTTTTTGTGTTGTGTCGCGTAATTTACGCTGTATTCGTTTTCATACTAAAGTAATTTTTGGTCCACCCGAAATTATGCGTCTCAAAAAACCCGACCAGTCTTCTGCTCCATATATCTTCTTCTATACATATAAAATGCTTTGTCCTGAATGACTGACTGACGGATCAACGCACAGCCTAAACCGCTGATCGTAGAGACCTGGAACTTTGAGAGTATGTTTTTGTATGACGTAGGCATCCGATAAGAAAGGATTAGCCAAAATTCTAAAAAATTGACATTATTAGTTTTTTGAAACTACCCTCACAAGTCGATTAAGGGGGTGTTGAAGTTTGTATCGAAGAATTTTATTTCATGGGTTACTAAACTTGAAACATTGCACAAATACTAACTTAAATAAATAATAAAGGTTATTAGTATTAGTTTTTCCAAACTACCCCCAAAAACAGATTTAAGTCGAATTAGGGGGAAATAAAGTTTTTTTTTAAATCTTATTTATTGGGTTAATAAACTTGATACTTGACATAAATACCAACCTAAACAAACAATAAAGGTTGATATTATTAGATTTCCGAAACTTCCTCTAAAATACGATTTAACAGGTGATAAAGTTTTGTTAAAGAATTGTATGTCTTGGGTTAATAAACTTGATAGTTGACATAAATACCAACCTAAATAAACAATAAAAGGTTGTCATTATATTTTTTCGAAACTACCCCCCAAAATAGGATTTAGTGGGTGTTAAAGTTTGTTAAGAATCATACTGGACAAGGTTTTGTTTTTGATGTAGGGATCTAGGGGAGCACGAAGAAGGAATTTGCGGCAAATCAACCTTTCACCATCATCATCATTTCAGCCAAAAAACGTCCACTGCTAGACATAGGCCTTCCCCAAGCGCTGCCACACTGATCGGTCCTGTGCGTTTCGCATCCACCGGACTCCTGCAGCCTTGACCAGGTTGGACTACCTAATTTGCGTTTTCCGGTTCGCAGTCGCCACTGAACTGTCAACCTTTAAGGGGGTGAAAAGGAGGCAATTTGTTTGTATGAACAAACTCATTCCGTGGAGATAAAGTAAATAATCAAAATTAACATAATACGTTTTTTTAAACTACCTTCCCCTTGATAGGGTTAAGTGATTTTAGTTGTTTTGAGACATCTTACTGAGCCATCTAACTAAAATAAACAAAAAATAAAAAAGAGAAAAAGGGTATTTTAAGTTTTAAGGGGCGGATTTTCTTAAAATATACGCTTTTAGTAGCGGGAGGAACGCAGTTGTGGAAGCAAAGTAAACAGTTTAAAAGGTACAACGAAATTTATAAATTATTACAACATAATACATGCGACACATTTTCTTTTTAACAACACTATTATTTCTAATCACCATGGTAACAGATAATTACTTTTTCTATGGAGCAAAGGGTCCAAGGAGTCCGCATTTAACACTTTCCCTTAATTGCCTGTTTAACATATTCCTAGTTTAGTACATGTCTTTTGGTGGATGGGCTTTGGCACAGCCTTGGTCAAAAAATCAGCCAGTTGCTCATTCGAGCTTACTTTCTTAACCACTATGTCTCCCTCTTCAACGATTTCTCTTATGAAGAAATGTCTTATCCTTATGTGTTTTGTTCTCTTGTGGAACTCAGGGTTGTGTGCCAGGCGTATAGCAGCTTCGTTGTCAACATGTAGTACTGGTACTTCTCTTAATTCAGTCAGATCATTAAAGATCCTACTGAGCCATACTTATTCTCTGGTAGCTTCACTGGCTGCGACAATTTCCGCTTCGGTCGTTGATATGGCGACTGAGGCTTGTCTTTGACTTAGCCATGATACAATGCCTCCAGAATAGCAGCATACCACTCCTGTGGTTGAACGTCCACTCAGTTGACAACCGCCGTGGTCAGCGTCACTATAGCCTTTCAATAGGCCACATTCATGGTTGGCCTTGTACCTTATTCCAAAGGAACAAGTGCCTTTAATGTAGCGCATAATTCGTTTGACTAGAAGACAATCTTCTTTAGTTGGTGACTCTAGTTTCCGGGATGCAACTCCAACAGCATATGCAATATCTGGGCGAGTTCCGGTCATCAGATATGCGAGGGACCCAACAGCTTCACGATATGGGAAGTGTGCCTCTACTACATCAACTTTCCCTGATTGAGCATTATTATCTATAGGCGTCCCAATTGAATTGCAGTTGCCCATTCCGAATCGGTCAAGGACCTTCTTGGCATATCCTTCTTGTTTGATGAAGATAGACCCGTCTGTTTCTCTGACTATTTCTAATCCTAGGTAGTAAGACGCAGGTTTCGTCGTAATTTTCAGTCTTATCTTCAAATCATTAAGAAAGCTGTTGGCAAGGTCCTCATCAGTAGCAGCTATCAAACCGTCATCAACATATAGGGTGATGAGTAGCTTTTTGCCATTTACTTGCTTAGTATACAAACAGCAGTCGGATACACTTTGTTTAAAGTCCATATCCAGCAGAATTTGTTCGAAACAAGAATTCCAACATCTTGGGGCTTGTTTTAGACCGTATAAGCTTCGGTTAAGCTTTAAAACATTTGACGAACCATCAGTGTAGCCATCCGGTTGATGTACATAAATCTCTTCCTGAAGTTTGCCGTTTAAGAATGCAGTACACACGTCAAACTGGACAAGATGTAGATTCTCTTGCGCGCTTACACTTAGTAAGGCTCTTATCGTTGCCATACGAGCAACCGGACTAAAAATCTGTTCATAGTCGATGCCTTTTCGTTGTTTAAAGCCTTTTACGACAAGTCGGGCTTTATATTTATCGATAGAGCCGTCAGGGTTCCTTTTAATGCGTAAGACCCATTTGCAGGGCAGTGCCTTCCTGCCTTTGGGTAACGGGCATGGCGTCCACACGTTTAGGTCTCTTAGTGAATTAATCTCACTCTCCATTGCTTTGCGCCATTCTTCGCTATCCTCTCTCACAATGGCTTCTTTGTAGGTTTCTGGGAATCTCTCATTGGTTACTGAGCACACAAAGTCCTCGTATCTTTTGGGTCTCGCGATCGTGGATCTCTCTCTAAGATTGTAGCGAGGTTCCTGTTCAGCAGGGGTACCATCAGCAGTTGAAGGCTCAGTTATCTCTAGCTCTCCTTCGTCACCAGGCTCAGTGACCTCAAGCTCTCCTCCGTCGCTAGCGTCGAGAAAGACTTCGTCTGGGACCAGAACTTGGTCATCCATTCTATCTCCCTCTTGAGCAAGTTCCTGGTTTTTGGCATCAGGCACAGGGTCAGGGTTGCTTCTATCATCGCTCTCAGCTCCCTCTGACCGTAAGGGCCCGCTGATGTTGATTTTAAATTCAACATCGGTCTGGAATGAGATATCTCTCGACTTCAATGTCTCTCTTCCGTTCCAGATCCGGTAGCCGTCATCACCTTCGTAGCCTACGAGCCTGCCTTTGATGGCTTTCTTGCTCATTTTCTTGCGCTTTTGTTTTGGTACATGGGTATAGCATTCACTTCCGATTATCTTTAAGTGACTTATTTTGGGTTTCTTACCGTACCACAACTCGAAAGGAACTTTCGATTGTACTCTAGTAGGCCCTGTTCTATTAAGCACGTAAGCAGCTGTGTTTATCAGCTCTGCCCAAAGTTTTTGAGGCATTTCTCCTCTAGCATAAAGCATAGATCTCGCAGCTTCGACAAGCGTTCGGTTTTCTCGCTCACTACAGCCGTTCTGCTCCGGCGTGTAAGGCATTGTCAGCCTATGCTGAATACCGTGTCTTTGCAGTATTTTCCGGACGTCCTTGTTATCAAACTCACCACCGTTGTCACTCAGTAAGGTTTTGATAATATGCCCAGCGTTTTTAGCTTCTTGTAGCATCTGTGTAAGTTTTTCTTTGACTTCTGACTTCTGCTTTATGAAGTACACAAGGCGGTAGCTTGAGTAATCGTCCTTAAACAATACAAAATATTTGTACTTTGAGATACTTTCAGTGAAGGGGCCACAAACGTCGGTGTGTATCAACTCTCCACATGCTGAGGCTCTTTCCCTAGTTCCAAAAGGTTTTCGATGAGCCTTTCCATAGATGCAGCCTTCGCATTTCACTTTATCTGGACGTAACTCGATGCCTAGCTCGCGTTTAGCTATGCGAATGACGTGGTTCTTGTCTTGGTGTGCGAAGCGCTCATGATATAGCTGCAGCATGTTCGTACCATTGATGGCATTGACCTCTATTGATTTTTGCTTAGTGGGCATGACCGCCTTCATTTCTAGTTTATAGAGTCCGCCAAAGGGTACTCTCTTTCCAACAATTCTAGTAGTGCCTTCAATATCGAGCTTGCACTGTCTAGTCGTTGATGTGAATAGGCTATTTTGCATCCTATCTTGCGCTGCCAACGGTGAGAACAGATTTTTAGTCAGATTTGGTACGAGCCACACATCGTTAAGTGTTATCTTCTCCCTTATATTATTAACATTTGTTTCTACCACCACAGTGCCTTTTCCTACGGCAGGAATTGTGCTTCCGTCAGCTGTTATTACTGTGTGGTCTAGATCAAATTCTTGAAAATCGCTGAAGAAGTCGCTCCTTACTGCGATGTGGGTTGTTGCTCCGTTATCGACAAACCAGTTCTCTCGATCTTGAGCTTGTACTGTAGTGCATGCGTTTACCATTAGCGAGATGTGTTGCACCTGCTTGGACTTTGAGCCTGTTCCTGATGTGCCTTGAGTAGATTTAGGTGGCCTGCCATCTCTAATCCACTTCTTGCAATTGCGCACTCTGTGTCCTTTCCTAGAACAGTAGTTGCAGATCAGTTGCTCCTTGTCTTTGTCATGCTTGGTAAGACGCTCATTGGGTGTTGCCACTAGCGCTTCCTGTTTGGGAATCTCTTGGCTGCCCAAATCTCTTTCGAATGCACAAAGGTGAGTCGTCAGACTATCTATGGTCTTCTCTGTCTGCTTAAGCATGAGCTAGCTTGACTTGAAGTTGAGATACCTTTCATCCAACGTATCTAACACCTTGCAAATGAGAAACATCTCGGGAAGTTTAGCAGTAGCGTCAATCTTCGAGACTTCCGCCTTCAACTCATTCCAGAGGTTCTTTAATTTGGCCATGTGAGTGGGTATGTCATCCACTTTATCGTGCTTCAGTCCAAAGAACTCTAGACATAAATTATATGCTCTATCTTCCGTTAGCCCGTCGAATAATCTGTGCAATTCTTGCCAGACTTCGCGTGCAGTCTTGTATCTCATTACTTTTTTCAGTGTGTCTTCAGACATGTTAGTGGTTAGCATCAGAAGAGCGCCAGTTTCGGCCTTCTTATACTTGGCTAGAGCCGAACTATAAGTGCTGACAGCGACGTCACCTTCCGATTGATCAACTGGTATTGGTTCTTTCAATTTGCCTTCGACGGCTGCCATCGCATTCTCCGTTCCATCCAGCATAATCGAAATTTTGTATTTCCATGTTTGCCAGTTTTCTTTACCAATTAACTTGCCGATATCGATTTTAGTTGTGTAATCCATTTCGTGAAGTGACACTTTTTCCGTTTAATCGCGGGTCGATAACCTCTTAAAATATACGCTTTTAGTAGCGGGAGGAACGCAGTTGTGGAAGCAAAGTAAACAGTTTAAAAGGTACAACGAAATTTATAAATTATTACAACATAATACATGCGACACATTTTCTTTTTAACAACACTATTATTTCTAATCACCATGGTAACAGACAATTACTTTTTCTATGGAGCAAAGGGTCCAAGGAGTCCGCATTTAACAGATTTTACTTTGTAGCGGTAACCTAAAATGTATTATTCTTTAAGTCAACTAACGAATCGTCCCAAACCTATAAACCGTAGAACTTTACGAAACAACATTTTTATTTGGTTTAATAACAGCTTATTTTTGTTGCCATCACACGAACGAAGTCGCTGGCGGAGTTAATATTATAAATGTGAAAGTAACTCTGTCTGTCTCTCTGTCTACCTTTTCACGCTTAAACCGCTGAACCGAATTAAATGTAATTTGGTTCGGAGATATTTTGAGGCCCTGGGCAGGACATAGGATAGTCTTTATCCAAACATACTAACGGAAATCATACTTAAGGGAGTGGAAAGAGGGGTAGAATTAAAAGTTTGTATGGAAACCTACAATATTAAGCCGCGATATAAAAATAAGCAATTCGAATTACTACTGCTTCGCAGACGAAGTCGCGGGCAACAGCTAGTTTATTACATATAATTTAAATCACAGTAATAACTTAACACCTCATTCAGAACTAGAAAACGATTCCAAGAACTCCACTGGCATTTCAAAAACTTGTATCTTTGTAGTTTTACGTCATCTCTCTCCATCAAAATGTTTTTTTGATTGGCATTTAACATATTCATAACCAATCTCTTTATGTAAAAGTCTGTAAAAATAATAAAATGTATCATGTTACTTATAGAATAGATTAGTCATTCATCATCATCAGTGCGTCCCACTGGGCACAGATTATAACTTAATATTTTTCTAACGTCAAAGATTCTCAACCTCCGTTAATATCAATATCTTGTCGAAGAATTAGTAACAGTTTCATTACTGTTGGCATTTCCTGCCGGCCATCATTTGATGTGCCCTCATCTACGATTGACCGTCTAATAGTAATGGAAACTCCTGTAAAGAAATAAAAATATAAAATAAACTAAAAGTATCTAAACAAGTCAATCCAACTTACTGGTCCACTCTACGACGCGCTTTAAAATCAAAGATTGAGTTTGATTTACGTCTTCTTCTTCCCTTATTTTACGATACACATTGCTAACAATATGTCTCGCTTGAGATCGAAGTGGATTTTTCGAATTTTTTACAAAAACCACAAATTTTCAAGAAGATATCACAAAATCTCAGCAGCGGTTGACAAACCTCGCAATTTGATTTGACAGGTGACAATTGACATTGCCATATGAAAATCACAATTAAAAAAAATAATAAGAAATGGCATGAGATTCCGGTTGACCTATACCTTTTTTTACTTGATCTGAGCACGTATTACGCTCGCTTTTGGCGTAAAAAACAGCGATTGACAAGTGTTTGTCAATGCAGCATCATTGGCTTCAGAGAGTTTGTGCCCCAAAGATTAGTGCGCGCAAGATAAGTCTGCGCGAGTGCGCGCGGCCAAAATCGGAACTAATCGTTTGTCATACAAGTCAGGTTTCAAGAGAGTGTGTCGCATTCCGTGTTTTATTCGTTTCCGAAGTAAATAATCGCCATTATTATGCCAAAAGTAATTTCAAGTGCTGGCAGGGATGTTTTCTTGAAGTGAACAAGACAGTAATGAGCCTACGGTACCGTTTTACAAAGATAGAGCCCGCGTTGCATAATTGACAGGTAACTTTTAGGGATACATTATACTAAAATTTCCCTAAATTTTCGTACTACCGGTGCCTGACAGTATTGGTTTTTGGTTGGTACATAAATAAACCAGCTGGATAGGACTGGCATCATGTAATATAATCAATCATCATTGTTATTTTGTTTTAGGCGTTTCTAAACGCACCGCACCCAAATAACTCAAGAGGGTTATGTGGCAGCAGCTACTTTAAAAAATTGTTGAATAAGAAAATAAAAAAGAATTTAATTTGAAATGAACGGTATTAGCTACTGCAGGATCATTGTTAGACAAAATTTAACAGAAGGTACTACTAAGTATATAATAAAAGATTTACAATAATTTTATGAAGCTTTTGTCATCATATTCTATTATTATCTTCAATTAGAAAAAGCTACTAATTAATTAACATAAATTACTTTAAGTTCCGGGTACATAATGAAAAATAACTAGGTATTGATTAAATGAAGAAAAAAAGGTGAGTTATGCTGGCAACTTTAAGCACGCCACCCGTACCCGTCGCGCGCAGACATATCTTGCGCGCACTCTAAATACTGTGAGTGGCTTAGGTGCAGAGAGTTTGTAATTACTGGGCTTAGTGAGTGGGTAGAGTCTGGCAAACGAAAGTAGAGACAGAAAAAGCGCGGCAAATTTAAAAAATCTCGGCATAGCAACCCCAAAACTAGTATGAAATACTTGGAATAACCTAACTTGATACTTTAGAATTAATAATAAATAATTCTAAAGTATCAAATTAGGTTAATCAAAATAATTCATACTAGTTTTGGGGTTGCTATGCCGAGATTTTTTAAATTTGCCGCGCTTTTTCAGTCTCTACTTTCGTTTGCCAGACTCTATAGTACTGTCAACCATAGACTTTACAATACACTTCAAAGATTACTATTAAGGTTGCACTACTCGATTATTCTTCCATACAAACGTAGTCTGGCTATTACTCCACTGTTTGACGATGTACGTTCAAAATAAAAAATGACATCAATTTTTTTCCTCATTGTCTAGCGTCTAGCCCTGTATGGAAACAAAAAAGTAAAAAAAATAATCTTATGAGCGTCGAAAGTTTCATATTTCAACACTAATTAAAACGTATCTTTGGGCAGAAATAAATACCATAGGAAAAATAAAATTGCAAAACAGCCACCATACAAATATAGATTAGTAGTCAACAATGCAAATAATTTTATTTCGAAAATATACATTTAGCCGTTTTTTGTTGATAACCAGACTCCCAAAGGCCTTTTTATAAAATTTCGCCCGCTCGTTTTCGTCCTAAATCATCATCCATTTCTCTACAAACATGCAAAACTGCTAATTCGTACGCGAACTAGCTTCTTACTGCTCATCACAGCATCTATGTCTTTCGCACGTGTTTTCGGTGAAAGAAAGCATGCATTTTAATCACGCGCACAAAAAAGTTCGTGACGTCGACCAGGGCCATTTAAAATGTACTCGGTGACCACGACCACGGACCAGGGCAGCCTTAAATAATGTGCTGTCAACAGTGTCAACGCGCTTTAAAAACTAAAAGTTAGTGTTACAGAGAACAATGAGAAAATAAAACTACGATAGAGTTAGTTTGGTTCACAGACTACTTAGAGATACTACCGGTTTGGTTAGTGTTACGAAGACTTGACTTTATTTTAGTTTGGATTCGAAAAAGTTTACTGAATAAAAATCAAAACTTTTGTAAGACAATAAGGAGTGAAGGTGAGTATTTCCAATACCATATAGGCCTTATAGGTAATACCAGAATTCCGGAACAAAAACTTTTATCTGCGACCGGCAAAAAAATACAAGCCACTTGCTGTAAAAGACTAAAAGTTTTTAATGTTTCAAACTATACAAAAGTTTAAAAGGGGAATTAACTATCGTTATATAGTTTACCGATAAATATGATTATCACTACATAACTTGCATCAGTTGATTTATGATAATGGTAAGGTAAGTTCCGTTACATTTGTTCATTTCCATCGCGTAAAAGTGGGCCTTATCTATAAATTTTCTGAGAAAAAGAGGCATATTAAATTGTGTATGTGTGTTGTCTTCTTCAGTTCATAAACAAGAATTTTCTAATTTGGTACTTCACTTGTTGTTAATAATTTCATGAGAATATAATTATTGTATAATATAATGAATAAATAGGTGTGAACTATGCTGCGAATATTGAAAGATTTGTCACATTAATTAAATATTGTTATTACTGCATAGTAAAATCAGAAATCAGAAGCATCTAACACGACCCACTGACCCACATATACAACAAACAGCATAATAAAGTTGACATTAAATACAATTCCATATTGTATTATTACAGACAAGCAGTATATTCCACATCACCCTCTCAGCACAATGCCTTGGTTCAGCGGAAGATGTCTGAGCACTGCCAAGCTGGTGGGCAAGACTGCCTTAGTGACCGGCTGCAACACAGGCATAGGGAAAGAAACTGTGCTGGATTTTTATAAGAGAGGTAATTTATTTTTAAACTAGCTTACAAAGCTTGTGCCTTTTCTGTATGAGATTTTCCATGTGCCCTGTAGTGGGTAAATTATATGGTGATATTAATCTATATATATAAAACAAAGACGGGTTTGTTACAACACTTATAACTCGAGATCTGCTGGACCAATTTTCATGGTTTTTGATTAGTTGGATTTGTCTCCGCCCCAAATAGCAAAATACATCTTAAAAACGTAGGGTAGGTAGGATAGGGTAGTTATGGTAGGTAGGTAGCCAGTTGACAGGAGCGAAGCCGCGGGGGTCAGTTAGTATTATAATAAAAGGTCATAATTATCATTCAACACTTCACACCATCCATTTTTGGGTGTCGTAAAATGATTTTGAAACAAAAAATATACAATTCGGGCTAATAACTACCAATGTTCCTATATAATTTTTAGGGTTCCGTACCCAAAGGGTAAAAACGGGACCCTATTACTAAGACTCCGTGGTCTGTCTGACATACTGTTTCACAGATGATGTCTTTCTGTTGCTGCTATAACAACAAATACTAAAAACAGAATATAATTAATATTTATTTGGGGCACCCATACAACAAATGTTTTTTTTTTTGCGATAATGGTACAGAACCGTTCGTGCGCGAGTCCGACTCGCACTTGGCCGGTTTTTTTCATAACAGCGGTAACTATTTTTGTGTACAATACAAAACATTCTGTATTTCATCATCACAACATTCACTTCATGGCATTCAATGTATTTAACCCTCTTACTAATAAACATGGAATAAAGATAAACCAGGTATAACAAAGGTATAACCATACATTTTTATAGGTTTATACTTGGTATAACTTTATTCCGCGTTTATTAGTAAGAGGGTAAGAGTTCATCTCTTAAATGGCGGTTCGGCTTTGACCTGAGATTCATATAATTCATACACTGAACCATTAAGTTGAAAAAGAGTTTGCTCCATGAACTTTTATGAGCAGGAAAAACAATTCTTACCTAATATGTTCATTTCACATTACGTATAGGTACTTCAACCTATGATTTTTTTTGGCATCACAAAATAAATTGATGAGTATAAAAAAAATATTGCCATGAATTTTATTTAGGTACTATATAATTTTTTAATTTTGAGTCTAGGAATTCCTCCTTTATTGTGGGTGTCTTAAACATGTTTATACTTTCATGCACAATCAGCCTGCCATACAAACATTTATGAGTACCTGAGACACGCAGTGCAGCAGCTAATCTCTCAGCCACTTCACCAATCAATTAATCTTAATTATATGTAATGCAAATTAAATTGCATATATATACAGTCACAGTTGTATATAATGGCTACAACATGGTAATTTGACATAGTATGTAATTTTATCCAGATATGAATTCAGTTTCAATATCAAGTATATGTAATTTTAAATCCATAGGTGCCAAGGTGATAATGGCATGTCGCAGTATGGAAAGGGCGGAAGAAGCGAAAACTGACATTGAAAAACTTTGCAAGGATTTGCCAGACACTGGCAACATTGTTCTGGCGAAATGCGACCTCACCTCCTTGAAGTCAGTCCGAGACTTCGCTCAGAGTATTCTGGATAATGAACCACAGATAAACATTCTCGTGAATAATGCTGGGGTCATGATGTGCCCTAAGAGCGAGACTGATGATGGGTTTGAGATGCAGCTTGGAACAAATCACTTTGCGCATTTCTTGCTGACCATGCTTCTTCTGCCACGTATCAGGAACAGCACACCGGCGCGAATTGTTACTGTGTCCTCTAGAGCGCATATTAGTAAGTAAACTCTCTAATTTCTTTTCTCTATCTATTCAAATAGAGAAAAGAAATCAAAAAAGGTTTGTTTTTTATAACATGTCATAGAAACTTGTGTCCAGTGTTACACTCAGTTACTGTATAAAATGTGTTACACCTACTAAGCTTCAATTGTTTCACTTGTGTATTGCAGGGTATGGCATCAATTTCGACGACTTGAACTACAAGAAGCGACCTTATAACTCTGCAGAGGCCTACTCACAGAGCAAGCTTGCTAACGTATTATTTTCCCGAGAGTTAGCAGCAAAGCTGAAGGTACAAAAAATATCCTAAGATTTTATTTCTTTAGATAGGTTTATTTATTTGCTTAGAATGTAGGTAAATAATACAATTAGGTGTTACAAATATTTTGGATCCTTATACATTCTGCCTCATGGCATGCAAATATTTTTGTTACTATATAAGAAAATTATAAATTAAATTGAATATATAAGAAAGTTATAAATTAAATAGTATTGACATTTAAGAAATCTGATACAGAGCATAAAAGAAATTAAAAATAATAGCATTTTGAAACTAGTAATTTTTTAAGGTTCCTTTTAAATATTCTTAAAGATTGCTCTTTAACCATTTTTGGTACTTCTATATACATAAAAGAAAGTCGTGTTAGTTACACTATTTATAACTCAAGAACGGCTGAATCAATTTGGCTGAAAATTGGTGGGGAGGTAGCTTAGAACTAGGAGACGGACATAGGATAGTAGGGTAGGTATGGTAGGGTAGGTAGGCAGGGTAGGGTAGGTAGCGTAGGGTAAGTAGGGTAAATTAATGTTTGGTGTTTTTATGGCAAAACAAAGTTTGCCGGGTCAGCTAGTATGGTTATAAATAAGAGGAGCCATGCACATAACACTATTTCTCAATAATGCAGTTTTATATCCACCTATGCATAACTTATCTTCTTATTGAGTTCTTAAACTTGTAGTCCTGATTCTAGTATTTATCAAAGTTGGGAATAAATATTCTTTCTCGCAATGTGCATATTAGTAGGGATAGAGAATGATCATCACCTTCAGCCTTTTAATGTTCCCACCGCTGGGGCACAGGCCTCCTCTCTTTGTATGAGCCATTATCCACAACGCGGGACCAGTTCGGGTTAGTGGAAGTCACATGTCTTCGGAATTTTGGTTCTCACGATGTTTTCCTTCACTGTTTTGAGAGCAATGATGATGAAATAATTTACACAAAATAAAACGCCTGCCTGTAAATAGAATCCTTGAATCCGGCAACCTGCTCTACTTCCGGGAGGGCGACCGGCAGTCCCAAGGCGGTGTCGGTTTATCGCCCACGAGTCCCTTGTGGCCAAAGTAGTGAAGATCGAGAGTGTGTCGACCACAGTGGCGTAACTTATACTCAGAGTATCCCTTAAGGTATTCGCTGAAGGTCATAGAGGTCTACGACCCGACCTCGGCACACCCCGACCTCGGCACACCCCGACCTCGGCACACCCGACGACGAAGTAGAGACTATGTATGACGACATTTCCAGAGCCATGCATAGTCATAAAACTCGATAAACGTGAAACTGGGTAAACGAGACGATAGTGGGGCAATTTGGATTTGGACGACGGAACCACCGGGGTTACCTACTGGCCAGTTTTAAGGAGAAGGAGGGCCTATATATGATGAACTCCTTCTTCAAAAAAGCGTGAGCACAGGCAATGGACCTGGCAGAGCCCCGATGATGCAACGAAGTAGTACAATGTCGAAGAAGAAGCAAGTGTTAAATGATGTCTCTGTGATCAACGCGGTTAAAACCGCAAGTGATCACCGTATGGTAAGAGGCAAATTAAACTTGAACATTAAGCTGGAAAGATCTCGACTGATGAAGTCTACGCTCCGTTCAGCACAGATTCAGATCCTAATGCTTTCAGCTCGATCTCCAGAATCGTTTCGAGTGCCTAGGTAGCTCCGTAGACGATTACAACGATGGGTTCGTGGAAACTGTCCATACGGTCGGGTCTTAGTTTTTCAAGACCCGTCGTGCAAATATGAACCAGAAACTATCCGATCCAACTCTTAAGCTCATGAAGGAGAGGCGTGAGATGATCCGGCAGTCTTCAGACGATACGTGGAACTATCGGCGGTTAAATAGACAGATCTCGAAGTCCTTAAAAAACGACCTCCGCCGCTTTAATACTGAGCGTATTAAACACGCGATTGAGCGGAACAAGGGCTCCAAGGTGGTTGCAAGAGATCTGGCTATTGGGCAGAGCCAGCTCACGAAACTAAAGACCGACGATGGCAGGATCGTATGCAATCCGCAAAACCGGATTTTACAGCAAACGACCCAAGAGCTAGATTGACCCGACACTTCCAAACTTAAGTGGCAGTGGGCAGGACCACAGATATGTGAAATACTAGTATACAAATGCCCCATCCCATACAAAGAAACCGTGCCGACGTAACAGCGTTTTTCATCTGATTATACCGATTAATTTTGTTTAAATCGATCGCGTTCGATTCCGGTCCACGGTGATAGATAGATCACCATCTATATTCGTCGAACGGAACGGAACGGAACCGAAGGCTATCAATGTACAAAAATTAATCAGAATAATCAGTATAGTACGTCGGCACGGTTTGTTTGTATGGGATGAGACACCACTGGCAGGGCACATTGCTCGCAGAACAGATGGCCGTTGGGGCCGAAAAGTTCTAGAGTGGCGTCCAAGTACCGGAAGACGCAGCGTTGGAACGCCTCCCTCTAGGTGGAGCGACAACCTAGTCAAGGCTGCGGGTGTCCGGTGGATGCAAAACGCACAGGACCGATCAGTGTGGCGACGCTTGGGGAAGGCCTATGTCCAGCAGTGGACGTCTTTCGGCTCAAAAGAATGATGATAGCGCCTGCCTGGGTTCGAACCCACGACCTAAAACTTACAAGTCGCGGCCAATACCACTGCTCCTATAAATAATATATAACCTCGACTTTTAAAATTATCAATATATGAAAAGATATCATCATTCATTTAAATGGAATCCTAACCTTGCTGTACCCTTACGTGTCCGAAACGTGGACCCACGCGAGACAATGGCTTTTCATTTGTTTCGATAATGATGGCATTTAACCGGGTAAGCTAAGTCAAGATTTATGAATAAGACACATGAAGATAACTAGCTGTATGCATAACTTACTCTTCCTTGAGTACCCAAATTTACCTACCCATAGAAGTGACGTATTTAAAACAAAACCCCATCAACCCTCCAGCATTGGTTAGTCCTAACATTGTATAACGTTTTGTTCCCCAGGAGCACAACATCCAAGGCATCAACACATACAGCCTGCACCCAGGCGTCATCAAGACGGAGCTAGGTCGTCACCTCAACGAGACGCTGTTCTGGGGCGCGCGCAAGATCATCGGCTTCGTCATGGCGCCGTTCATGAAGTCGCCGGCGTTGGGCGCGCAGACCACCATCTACTGCGCCATCGATGACAAGTGCGCGGATGAAACGGGCTTGTATTACAGGTAATAACTTTATATCAATCTGCCCAGCCTTTGCCCCTATTTTGGGATCGACTTCAAGTTTAACGTCAAACATCCAGTTTGATTCATCCACATACTAGAAACACTATAATACCCCTTGGAAAGACTGGTGTCGCATTTCCTGGCTTCTGACTTATATTAGCCACAAATGACAGCCAAGGTTCGAAGGAATCTCGATATTAAGATGGTCACCCATCCACGAACCGATCCAAAGACTCTTGACCCCATCAATAGACGGCAATCCACATCGCGTCTTTCATCGTCATTCGATTGGTTGATTGATAGGCACACTTGACGAATTCAAGGCCTGTGCCTTGTTTTTCTTTTTTTTTTTAATTCCTTGTTTTTCTTTTTTTAGTTAATTCGTCAAGGCCTGTCCATTCGTCAAGGCACAACCTAAATGAAACCTTGTTTTCCTTTCAGTGATTGTGCAGTAACTGCTCCTGGAGCTAAGGGTTTGAACGACGAATACGCGAAGAAGCTATGGGACATGTCCATCGAGCTGGTGAAGCTCGGAGACTACGATCCCTTCACAGCCAATGATCCCGGAGTTAAAACTGTGTAACTTATGACATGTTACTAGTAAGCTTAAGTTTTTGATAGGCTCTTCGACTTGCTTGATGAATCAAAATCCTATTTCTATACTCTATTTCTTATTAAGAATATCGAGTTGAGTTTAGCCTGAAACCCTGTCAAACAAACTTTGGCATAAAAGTAAAGGGATTAATTGCATGTCGTCAGACAAGCATGTGATCAAATACGCATTTTGTCATCTCTCAGGATAGACTCGCAACTTGTCAGAAACTGAACTCGACAGACACGCATTTCAAAAGACACGCAACACGACAGATACGCATTTTGTCAGATATTTGAAACCATCTACCCAGATCTAAACAGACATCCGATTTCGGCAATTCCGAGAGATTTGCCGTCATTCATTGAAGAGTTCTGTTGTATTTCTCCGAACTTCTTCATAAAATCTTTACCAAATTTAAATGGGACCATTTCGGAACACCCTTCTTCAAACAAAAAATAATTTTGCAAATCCGTTTATATAAGACGGAGTTATTTCGAGTTAGTTCGAATTGAGAACCTCCTCCTTTTTGGGAAGTCTCGCCAATCTTCTTGGCCGGTCTGAAGTTGGCTACAATCGCTGCTCAGTAGTAAATCTCATACAAAAACAGCACCAATATGTGCCTTGGGCATCGGAGAGCCAACTCAGGACGGTCAAGAAGTTTGGCGAGAACTATACCCACATTTCAATAGGTCACAAGGTTGAGTAGGTTTTTCTTAATCACGGAGATAGATGGCGATAGAACTGCAGTGAGTGGTTCAACTACAAAAAAATAATGATAACAGTAGTGTTGTGCCCAAAGCAACAAAGAAGATGGATAAATAAAATGAAATTAACTGTGGACAAGTATTATTTACTAGAGGCAATGTTTCCTTAATCAAATTAATTTTTTAATGATAAAATACGAAATCGTAGATTACTTTGTTTGAATAATTGCGTATGTTTAAGAGTAAAAGCGTTTAAATCCTATTTATTAATTGACTGTCGAGTTGCTTAGCTGTCGAGACAAGCATCTGTCAAGTTGCGTGTTTGTTGAGACGCGCATCTTTCAAGTTGCGTGTTTTTCGAGACGCGCATCTGTCAAGTTGCGTCTTTGATGTGGTGCAAATCTGACGTGATGCGTTTCTGTCAACATGTCATCACAGTTCGTCTGTTCTGTCACAATCCGTTTTTATTATTGGATGATGTTTTTAATTTTAAGCTATTTAAGTGTATCCGTCCAAAGTAAAGCTTATTTAATTACGAGCGAAATATAATCGAGATCTGTTGGGAGTTAGTATGTATGTATAGTACACGCCGTGATAAATAACTTGCCTGTCGACAAGACCGTAGCGTGGCTGACTGCCTATTATAAGCTGAATGTACTAGTACTATTACGTATAGGTAGATTAACGGCTTAGTCGTGAAACGTCTCTTTCGCAAACTGTCTCGTTCTCATAATGTCGCTTTCGCAGAATTACACTTTCTCAAACGATTGCATTTTCACAATTCCTCTTTCACAAAATGTCGCGTTATTAACTTAGAATAAAATTTAAGGGGGGTTAAAGTAACAAAAATACCATTTGTTAAAGTCGTATATTAAAAAAAGTAAACAAATCATATTATTACAAGTAGGTACTACTAGTATTACTTTGGTACCAATGATAGGTATTCAAATAAACAGATACGTTATACACTCACAAAACAATTGAAAAAAGTGTTCCGCGCAGCAGCGGCAGCACACATACACACTTTTCATTCATCTGACATTTCACTACAATGTCGAAAGGGATGGCTTGATAAAACAAACAAGAAAAAAAGAGACAGCTAGTGTTTGTCACTTGCGTGTGAATGTAAACAAACATTATTCTGACAACCAATGTTTTTTCTTTTTGTAACCTCCAAATATCAGAAAATTAGGAAAAAAAATTGAAATAAATTAGTAAATTGAGGTGTATTGCGTATTTACATATGGTATGAGATCCCTTCTGTTTTATGTAATTTGGTATTATAATTGGTACACTTTCTAAATACACACGATGGCATTTTTTTAATTTTGTTTTTTTTTCAACAAAGCGTATCACTCTTCGCCATGCGAGACATAAACTAAAGACTAAATCATACAATTGTCTACTATTCGAGTCTTCACAATGCGCGCGCTTATAACATATCTGTTTATTTGAATATCATTGTTTGGTACTCTAATTTATAATATTTTTAAAGATTTAAAAATGGAATAATCAAATACAAAGCCAACTTTGTATTTACACCCTCGTCTCAAATATCATCTAATATTTATTAGAACATTGCAAAAAAAATATTCTCTTTTATTAGTTTTGTTGTTATTATACGGTAATCGCGGAGTATAAGTAAGTGTTCTTTGGCCTTTTTGACTAGTGACACATTCAATTTCTTCATCCATGTTTTAACTCAAATCACTTAAAAATGTTTATTTTTATGACATATACACAATCAGTTCACAGTTTAGTAGTATTGACGTATTGACACGTATGTTTATAAGTTTTTTCGAAGTACCTTCACATTATTTTAAAATGTTGCCATGACATGACATTAAATTTACAATGACTTATTTTCAGTAGTAGCAATAATAAGTATGTAAATAATTAAAATAAATTATTAATATTTAATAATAAAGTAAATTATTATATTGATGATGACGTGGTTCATTTATATTCTCTAACATCAGATTAATTTTATTTATTATAATGCTAAATTAGTGTTAATGAATAAATTGTAAAACTTGTAAACATTTAATAAGAAAAACAACCGTTTTTAACTTGTGTCAATTTTATTCTAAGTTACTAACGCGACATTTCGCGAAAGAGAGTTTGTGAGAAAGAGAAATAAAAAAAAACGTAACATTAAAAAAAAAAAATGTAGTCCGAGGATATATCTGGTTTTGGTCAGCCAGCTCGCAAATACAGGGTGTCCCAGAAATCGACGTCAAGCCGTAAATGGGTGATAGACCAAGTTATAACAGTTCTCAGAAAATACGAAAAAAAATCTATCTCATGTTTTTAAAAATTTATGGTCACTTTAATAATTTACTAAAAAAATCAATCCCTGTAATGGTTCTTTAACTCCAATTGCTACAAATCCCATAATTTATCTAATTTTTTTATTATTATGTAATCTTGAATAATGCTTGTGTAGATTTTTGCCTAAAATTCAAAGCCAACTCCTCCTACTTGGAAGAAAATTAAACTTTTTCAAAACCAAATTATTCAAATTTACTATTTCGCCTAACTTTAACTGACTGTACTGAAAAAAAAATGTACTACGCTAGTTTGGCAAGTAACATGAAAAATTGGCGCATTTAATAAGGATTCAAAAATGGTGTAACACTTGCTAGATTACGTTTTCAATAATTGGTCAAATTTTTTTTTGTAAATAGTATCGGTTTTTACCCAAAATGTCCATACTTCCTTAAAATGACTTTAGCTTACCTAAAGCTTTGCTAAACTCCGTTTCTAGTTCGATAGAGACGGAGAGAGTCATTTTACGAAGTGTGAGCGAGACAGAGAGTGACGCCACCTTTATCAGTGACACAACCTTTATCATGAAACGGAGATACAATTTACCGATGAGTGCGAATGAGACAGCAGTAGTTATTGTTCTGTTTTGTAAGCGCAGACGCACACACAATTACAAATCAGTACGTTACGCTGCTTTGTTTACTGCGCATCTCCGTATTCGTTCATGTTGATTCCGTACTTACCACTTTTTGCGTTGTTTTCTGGACTTAATTGCTTGTGATTTGGACTGTTTAATTCCTCTTTCTAACGACCAGTGCTTTACTCTGGACTGTTGCTGATCCTGTGATTGTGTAGTACTACCATGGCTGTGTACACTGCATTGGAATATGCGAACATGCACCTCGTTTATGGTGAATGCAGATGCAATGCCAATGCAGCCGCTAGACTTTATCGTGAAAGGTACCCGAACAATCGTCACCCAGATCATCGAGTTTTTATTAATGTGCACCGTTCACTATCAGAGGGACGATTCCCTAACCAAGTACATGGTGAAGGAAGACATCGTAATCCGTACGAAGACGTCGTACTACAAGCAGTCCAAGAAGACCCAAGTGCTTCTGTACGTGGATTCGAAACAAGCACAGGTGTATCTAAGAGTACCGCCCACCGAATCTTAAAAAAGAACGAGTTCCACCCATATCATGTACAGCGAGTACAATCATTACTGCCACGGGATTACGCTCCCAGAGTTGCGTTTTGCCAAAGGATGCTAGAAAGGCACAGAGAAGACCCTCGATTCTTAGAGAAGATTTTATGGACCGATGAGTCAACATTTAAAAAAGATGGCTACATGAATTTGCACAATTTGCAAGATCTTTATGACAAAAGATTTTTATGAGAAATCTGGTCCTGACTTAAAGTAAAAAGGTTGAGTCACTATCATAACTTTGCTCTTAAATTACGTAAAATTTCGATTTCTTATCTCGCTCACACTTCGTAAAATGACTCTCTCCGTCTCTATCGAACTAGAAACGGAGTTTAGCAAAGCTTTAGGTAAGCTAAAGTCATTTTAAGGAAGTATGGACATTTTGGGTAAAAACCGATAATATTTACAAAAAAAAATTTGACCAATTATTGAAAACGTAATCTAGCAAGTGTTACACCATTTTTGAATCCTTATTAAATGCGTCAATTTTTCATGTTACTTGCCAAACTAGCGTAGTACATTTTTTTTTCAGTACAGTCAGTTAAAGTTGGGCGAAACAGTAAATTTTAATAATTTGGTTTTGAAAAAGTTTAATTTTCTTCTAAGTAGGAGGAGTTGGCTTTAAATTTTAGGCAAAAATCTACACAAGCATTATTCAAGATTATATAATAATAAAAAAAAATTGATAAATTATGGGATTTGTAGCAATTGGAGTTAAAGAACCATTACAGGGATTGATTTTTTTAGTAAATTTTTAAAGTGAACATAATTTTTTAAAAACATGAGATAGATTTTTTTTTCGTATTTTTCTGAGAACTGTTATAACTTGGTCTATCACCCATTTACGGCTTGACGTCGATTTCTGGGACACCCTGTATGTATCCTCCGACTGCACAGCATGACTTTCTTCTTGTTAACGTCTTTTTAGTTCGCTTTTTAAGCAAGCGGGTTTATTGATTTTTTGAATAAAAAAAATATTTACAAGTTTTAAGCCATTTTTTTTTAATTAGGTACATTTTAACATATAAGTGTTATAAATTTTTGAAATCACCTCTTAAACCCTTTATTTTGATAAACCACACGAAAGGATCGGCAGAAAAAACAATACCCCCAACAAAATGGCGCCCAAAATCCACCTTTTTTTTCTTTTCCAATTTTAATGTAGCTAGTGACACTCGCAGGGTTAAGACGAATCGATTGACGTAAGAATAATCAAAATCGGCCAACGCGTTTGGTCTCTAGTACTCCACATAGGAACAAACATACATACTTACATAGACTAATAAACACATTACCCTCCTTCGGCAGTCGGGTAAAAAGAGTCATTCTGTGAAGGCGACATTATGAGAATGATAGATATATGTATTTTACGACCAGTAGACATTTTGCGAAAGAATCGTTTTGTGACTAAGCCATTCAAACTTCATTGCGGCTCGGAACAAGAGGTGGGTCGCAGTTGCTGCAGTTGCAAATTCATGTGACAGCGGGGATGAGTAGGGGTACCGCACAACGAGTAGCGCACTTAATAGCCGCCATAAAGTTTGAATCGTATTATATCAAAGGCTCTTTTGTAATAATGTTTATAATTCTAAGTAAATAAAACGTAGTACTATATTCTGAACTGTAAAGTTAGCGAAGTCAGCGATCTTTCTGATGGCGCGATTGGGTATATACGAGTATCACACCGATAAGCGAAATTCCAAGTAGGTACGTTCACCGTGCGTGTTATCGCCTATCGCCGCATTTTAAATACGCGTCGCGTCGTCAGGAATGTTACGGTACTAAGTACCATGTTGTAAGCTAAAATAAGTATTAATCGCTGGTTGGTTTTATAACGGTTTTAGAGAAAAACTATAAAGTTTTTATATATTTTTTCCAATCTGTGATGATGACTCTATTTGACGGTATTTATTGTCTTTTTATACTCATTAATCTATTTATTACTATTTACCTACTTCTACCTACTACCTAGAAATCTACTCTTGTAATCTGTTTGTAAGATTATTTTTTTAGCATTTATAAAATGTGTCCTTTTTACACTTTGAAATATATTTGGATATAATTAAAGCATTATTATTTAGTATCATTTTGCTTAATCGAGTGGTTATCGTCGCGGTTATAAAAAAAACTGTTGTTTTTTTGCAACTGTTACTTTGGAACTGACTTTTAGAATTTGGAATTCTCTTCCGGAGTTGTTATTCCCTGATAGCTTTAACCTTGGAGTCTTTATGTCAATATTAAAAAAGTTACTTCTAGCGTCATCATCGCTCACCATCAGGCGAAATAGTGGTCAAACGCGAGCCTATAAACGATTAAAAAAAGAAAACATGTATGGCACAGCAGTTAAAACAAACGAGAGTGGTATGCTGATACTGCGGATACGTCAGCGGAAGCAAATGACAGCGGATACGTAAAACGGAAACTCACAAAAACTGAAAGATATGCAGAAATATTTTTTTACAAGAATAAGAAGAAGTGTTTCGACAAGGCGTTGGGTGTTAATACCTAATGCCGAGCTCGCCTTTGTACATACATTGTATTTGTATGTTTTGTGAGTAATCAATACATAAGGGTGCACGGTTGGCGCAGTGGTTGAGCGATTGGCTGCTGCGCTGCGTGTCGCGGGTTCGATTTCCGCACGGAACAAATATTAGTATGACCTACAGATAGTAGTTCCGGCTCTGGGTGTTTGTGTATGTGGTTTTATATGTTTGTAAACGCACCCACGATACAGGAAGAAATTCCTAGTGTGGGGCAACGTTTTTTATAAACAAAAAAAAATATAATAAATCTGTAGAAGTCTTATTGTCCATCGAAAATATTTCTAAAAAAAATTAGCCAGGGTGTTACACGATAACCAACAGAACCCATTTTTAGGGTTCCGTATCCAAAGGGTAAAAACGGGACCCTATTATTAAGACTCCGCGGTCTGTCTGTCACCAGGCTGTATGTCATGAACCGTGATAGCCAGACAGTTGAAATTTTCACAAATGATGTATTTCTGTTGCCGCTATATTAACAAATACTAAAAACAGAATAAAATAAATATTTGAGTCGGGCTCCCATACAACAAACGTGATTTTTTTGCCGTTTTTTGAGATCATGGTACGGAACCCTTCGTGTGCGAGTCCGACTCGCACTTGTTTACATCCAAACTGTTAGCTATAAAGACAGTTACATTGGAATCTGATTTATATACATTATTTTTTACAGATTCGTAATATGACCCAGGCATACAATAATTCAAACTTGAATAACTCTGATTGTTATTTAATAATTTACATAAACCTCTTCCAATACCATCTGCAAACATAATCGAATGAAACCCATGATGACTATTATTAGTTGGAAAGGTAGCAGTCTCAGGCCCGTCTACTTGAGGTACTTCCTGTGAAATATCAGTTATTTCTTGGTCTTGGTCAAAGACACCGTCCTGAGACACCCTCTCAGCCTGGGCCGGGCTCTCCGTTGCCTCAGGCTGGACAGCCGTCAGGTTTGACACTATCTGAACTGACAATTACATTGACACATCACCAACTCATTTGCGGCCAGAATTTGTTTCTTAATTTGTAATTGGGAGGCTTGGGAGCTAACATATTTATTGTAAAGGGAGCCCAGTTTGTCCTCAAGTACCTGAATATAATTTTGTAAGCGCTGTGTGCAATTTCATGGATTTTAAGCAGTTTAATAATTTGTTAAGCAGGTTCGTATCACTTTGACTCGGATGCAAAGGGCCTATACTCTCACTTATGTGTACCAAGTTCATCTCACTTCGACTTGCACTCAAAGGGCCTTCAGCCACACTTTAGCGTACCAAGTTCGTTCCAGAACCACTTGCACTCAAAGGGCCTTTAACCACACTTAAGCGTACCAAGTTCGTCCTAGAACCACTTGCACTCAAGGGGCCTTTCCTCACTTGAGCGTTGCAAGTTCGTTTCTATTTGATAGTGTTTTTTTTATTTTATTTTAGTAAATTACTTAAAGCATTTTATCTTGACTCGCACATACGTCTACGATAAACAATTTACCTTAATCGCCAGTCACGGGCAGAAATGGTCTAAGTTAGAACACATTTAAATTCATCTCCCAATCATCAATACCAGGCCCCTCAGAAAGTATTGCGAAAAAAAGTTTTTATATATGGGAGACTGGCCAGTTATAATGTTTTTCGAAAATATGATTATTTATAAGTAAAAATAAGTAAGTTCCAATTTCAAAATTTCCCTCCACATTTTTTGCGAGTTAATTCAAAGTATTGTGTCTCACTGAAATATGGATCTGCGCCGGGAACATTTTAGAGCTATGATTTTATACGATTTCAAGTGTCGCCTGAAACCGGATGAATCGTACGATAGACTTCAAATGGCATTCATGGATGAAGGCCCTTCCAAGGCAACCGTGTATCGTTGGTATAACGAATTCAAGCGCGGTCGACCAACTTTGGGGGATGACGAAAGAAGCGGTCGCCCTTTGACGGCTGTTACCGAAGAAAACGTGCTAGCAGTGAAAAATTTAATCCAAGACAATAGGCGAATTACATATCAGGAGATTCAACACATATTGAAGATTGGATCGGGAAGCGTTCACGAGATTCTACACAGCCATCTTCGCGTGAGGAGGATAGTATCACGCTGGGTGCCGCACAACCTCACCGATGCTCAGAAGCAGGCCCGGGTGGAATGGTGCCGTGATATGCTTAACAAATTTGAAGCAGGCTCGTCTCGGCGTGTTTACGACATCGTTACAGGTGATGAGTCCTGGATTTATCAATACGACCCAGAAACCAAGCGCCAGTCGACTGTTTGGGTGTTTCAAAATGAGCCAACGCCTACCAAAGTGAAGCGATCTAGAAGCGGGGGTAAGATTTTGATCGCTAGCTTTTTTAATTTGACTGGCCACTTGGTATCAATTCCCTTACGGGATCAAAGAAGCATTAATGCCGAATGGTATACTACCAAATGTTTGCCAGAAGTTTTCTCTGTTATAAGCAACAAGCGACCAAACACAGGGCTCCGCGGGCTACTGCTCCACCACGACAATGCACCTGCGCACACCGCACTCAAAACGAGGGACTTCCTGGACAGCACGCCAGTCAAACTCCTGGGTCACCCTCCTTACAGCCCTGATCTAGCACCGTGTGACTTCTTTTTATTCCCAAAAATCAGCTCAAAGGGATACAATTTTCGTCGCCGGAAGATGCGCTGGCTGCGTTCGAGCAGGCTGTAAACGAGGTGTCTGCGGCGGACTGGAAAAAGTGTTTTGAAAACTGGTTTAGGCGCATGAATCTTTGTATAGAGGCTGGTGGAAAGTACTTTGAAAAGATTTAATAAAAATATATGTACGTATAGAACAATTTTTTTTAGTTTCGCAAAACTTTCTGAGTGTCCCACGTATGTATCATGTTCTCAGCAGCGGTTACGCCTGTATTTTTCTTAGTGCTCCTTTCACTGCCTTTTACAGCCGTCACATCATATCTATCATTCCCCAATACTTTCTTCACTTGAAAGGGACTTTTGTAAACAGGTAACAACTTCCGACTTTGCCCGTCATTTGTTTGGCTTTGTATTTGAGTACTTATCTCCTGTAACGTAAATTCGTGCTTTTGTACGGTTTCTATCAAATCGCTGTTTTTGTGATGCATTGGTCTTAATATTTGTCTCTGTCCTCTCGTGCAATTCAGTTACATCTAACCTATGCCCGTTGTCAATCTCCGGAGCCAAACTATCACTATCCGTGCGCAATCTATATCCGAGAAAAACTTCACTAGGAATAGTTTTTGTTGTCTTGTGAACTGTACTGTTTATACCTTGCTTTTATGTACCTGTCGTCTGTGTCGTTAGCAAATATTGCTTTTAGTGCTTCTAAAATTTGTTAAAACGCTCAACCTGGCCATTAAAGCATACCGGTTGCAATCATGTGTAAGCGTATGTTTCTATACGTACAATACTGTGTAAAATTATTTGAAGTGAAGCATGTCGCGGCGTCTGTAATGACTCTTTGAGGATTGCCGAATGTCTTAGAAATAGTTTCTAGTTATTTAACTAAACAAGAAGATTTGGTTGTTCGAACCACTTGCACTTTTTTGGCTTTAGTCGTAACAAAAGGTCCTAAATGGTCCATATGAAGCGTATGGAAAGGTAGTGCGTACTTTGGCAACGGGTATAAGTCCGGCCGTTGGACCGCTTTTATTCTTAAAACTAGCTGTTGCCCGCGACTTCGTCTGCGAAGCATTAGTAATTCGAATTGCTTATTTTTTATATCGCGGCTTAATAATGTAGATTTTCCATACAAACTTCTACCCCTCTTTTCACTCCCTTGAGTATGATTTCCGTAAGTATGTTTGGATAAAAACTATCCTATGTCCTGCTCAGGGTCTCAAAATATCTCCGAACCAAATTACATTTAAATCGGTGCAGCGGTTTAAGCGTGAAAAGGTAGACAGAGAGACAGACAGAGTTACTTTCACATTTATAATATTAACTCCGCCCGCTACTTCGTTCGTGTGATGGCAACCAAAAAACCAAATAAAAATGTGGTTTTGTAAAGTTCTACGGTTTATAGGTTTGGGACGATTCGTTATTTGACTTAAAGAATAATACATTTTAGGTTACCGCTACAAAGTAAAATCCACCCCTTAAAACTTAATATACCCTTTTTCTCTTTTTATTTTTTTGTTTATTTTAGTTAGATTGCTCAGAAAGATGTCTCAAAAAAACTAAAATCACTTAACCCTATCAGGGGGGGAGGTAGTTTTAAAAAACGTATTATGTAAACTTTGATTATTTACTTTATCTCCACGGAATGAGATTGTTCATACAAACAAATTGCCCCCTTTTCACCCCCTTAAAGGTTGACAGTTCAGTGGTGACTGCGAACCAGAAAACGCAAATTAGGAAGTCCGACCTGGTCAAGGCTGCGGGAGTCCGGTGGATGCGAAACGCACAGGACCGATCAGTGTGGCGGCGCTTGGGGAAGGCCTATGTCTAGCAGTGGACGTTTTTTGGCTGAAATAATGATCCCTACATCAAAAACGAAACCTTTTCCAGTGATTCTTAACAAACTTTAACACTCACTTAATCCTATTTTGGGGAGTAGTTTCGAAAAAATATAATGACAACCTTTTATTCGTCGCCAACACCGCAAAGGGGCGAACCTCATACAAACGGTCAAAAATTAGTTAAGTATACAAAAATGCTCCATTTGTTGAGCTCTATGTCGTCACAAAAAGGCGAAGCTCTAAGAGTAATAGAAACGAAAAAAGATTGACGGCGTATCTCAAAATCAGTTCCAGCAAAATTTTACGAAAAGACGAACTCGAAGTACGCCTTTTAGCGGCGACATCTAGCGAGTAATGCAGAAAGCCCTAGTTGAATTTCGCCCTCTCGTCGCGTCCCGCTTCATTTGTTTACGTCGTTGTTTCGCCCCCGGCTTAGCGGGCTGCGCGAGAGTTACATTATTTTCATTACGTTTAGCAAGTAATTACGCATTGTATTTCTCATAAGTGTGTTTGTAACATAACAATGTAAGTATAATGGTGTATTGGTTTTATTATATTTTTGTGTGAAACAACAGAAATCTCAATATTGCTAATCATAACCGGACATTAATTGAGGTTAGATAACTTTTTAAAACTTTATTCAATTATTGATGAGAGATAAATTACCACGTCCACATTGTTTCAGTTGTTTCATTCTGAATAATAAGAGTTAATTATACTATCTTATTTCGGCATATTTTGATTATTATGATTTTGTTAGGTACAAGGTTGAAAAAGTATAGCGACAGTGAAAAAATTTTTTTTTTTTTGGCAAAATAAGTACCTACCTAAATTTAATGTTTAGCCCTTAGCTAAATCAACTAGAAGTATATCAATTAGAATTTGAAGATTTCTAAGAAGAAGTATGTACTTATGCATCTTTCTTTACGGTACAGTCAGTAGCTAAACTATCTAACTGGTAATATAAATATTTCAACCCATATGATATAGCTTGTTTACAAAGTAAATTGTCAAAAAACACAATTTAGAGTAGGTATTGTAAGCTCAGGATCGCACGGGCGATTTTTCCCGCGGCGATTTTTTTTCATGCACTCGATTTTTAACTCTGCTAAGCGCCGAGAGTCGAAAATCTAACTGTGTGGCTTTTCGACGCGCTGGGATGCACTCTGTTAGATACTCAACGCTCGGTTCAAAACCGAGAGTTTAAATTCCAGTGTGCAATAATATCCTGCCGCGATATTTTTACTTCCGTGCATACGTGGGCTTGAGTGTGTCTGTCCGCTTTAGATTTTTTTTTTTCAATATTCATAGCTTAGTTACCTACTGCAGTAATATTGCCTGTGTAGCCTATGTAATAGTATTTATGTATTATTTATATCTGTCTTCTCTTACCTAGTTATCATAGTACAAGCTCTACCTAGTGTGTCTGTCTTGTGATATTTATTATCTCATATTGTACGTTTACCAAATATTTTTGGTTTGTTATAGCATGGACGTCATAGTGACGTGGGAAGACCAAACGAATAATTGCGTTTGCATATCTGAACTGAAACCCATGATAAAAAATGTGCCCATAACTTTAGGAACCAAAGTTAAAATGCGTTTCAAAACAAAATGGTATTATGGAACTGTCACAACTACAGAAGATGATGAAACTGGTGAAATAAAAACTGTAAAACCACTTGAACGAAGACGATCAAATGGATCAGAATGCTCTGAGGATAATGTACCTATTTCTATGCTCATTGATAAAAGTGACAAAAAAAAAGCACCTGAAGTTGAAATGAAAATTCAGACGAACGACGATAGTAATATTACCAAAACTGACGCTAAAAAAGCTAATGAAACTGCAATGGATATTCAGACGAACGACGATAGTAATATTACCAAAACTGACGCTAAAAAAGCTAATGAAACTGCAATGGATATTCAGACGAACGACGATAGTAATATTACCAAAACTGACGCTAAAAAAGCTAATGAAACTGCAATGGATATTCAGACGAACGACGATAGTAATATTACCAACTGTCCTTCTGATCAAAGTAATATTACTTACTGTCTTTCTGGTCAAAATAACTCGGAACTGTTTGAAAACATGGATATAGATGACGTTGATGATCCGGATTACCACCCTGAAAGAGCTTTATCACCCACGGTTTTACAAGACTACCAGGAAATAACTGTGGATCATCCTATGTTACTGTCATGTGAAGTACCTCATTGTGGAAATGATATTTTCAATTCTTGCAATACGTGTTTCCTATTTTTGTGTTCCGAACATTTCGTAGAAAACGTATCCTGCACTATGCATGAACAAATTGTCGAAAAAAATGGCTCAATACCACATGATGATATTCTTTCTGATCAAAGAAAACAGGTTATTCAGGCACACTCAGCTAGAATAAGTCCCATATCTTGTTCTGCTTTAAGTGACATAGAAACACATAGGAATTACAACACTGACGAATTCAGATCACAAACTTGTGAAGTTCCTGGCTGTTTAGGCGATGTTTTTAGCTCATGTTTTAGATGCAATATACTTTTGTGCTGGACTCATTTCGACGAAGATATTTCGTGTGAAAACCACAAAAAAAAGGAACAGGCCAAAAAAACAGCAGATACTGAAGTTAACATGATTAATCCCGCTGAAAGCTCTAATATTGAAAAACTTTATCCCATTGAAGGTTCCAGACGTGAATTTAACTTAACCAAGAAAGAGAAACTAGACAAACGCAATTTAGCTAAAATGTTACGAAGTACTGGCCAGGAATATATTTCACCTATAACAAAAAAAAGTGTACCTGCAAAAAATGTCGGTGCATACTGTAATGTTGCAAATTGTAAAGAGAACAACCGCTATTGTTATCGCTTCACAGAGATTGATAGAAAAGTTATTTTTGCCGATTTTTATAGCATGGGTGAAACCTCGCTAAAACGGGATTTTATTCTACGACACATTACTGAATGTGAGCCGAAACAACGAACGCAAATACCCGGAGGTAGACTTTCAAGACGTAAGAGATCACTCAAGTATTATTTATCTTTTGAAGGGAAAAAATACCAAGTGTGTAGAACATTCTTTCTGAATACACTTGCGGTTTCGGAAAAATTTGTTCGAAATTCTTTGGCTAAGCCTAATCAGTCAGGAATTCTTTTTCAAGACACTCGTGGTGGACGTGTGGAAAGCCTCAAACAAAGAGACAATAAAATTAACAACATGATACGGGAACATATAAATCGTTTTCCTAGAGTTGAATCGCATTACTGTCGTGCAAATTCAACGAAAGAATATTTGCATTCTGATTTAAGCGTCAAAAAAATGCACCGTATGTTACTAAACGAACTTGAAATACCAATCCAAGAGGCTCCAGGTTTGACAACCTATAAAAAGGTGTTCAAAGCCATGAATTTGGCTTTTCATCGACCAAAAAAAGACCAATGTAGTCTTTGTGCTGCTTATCACGATGGATCACCTGAGACTAAATCGAATTTAAAAGAAAAGTATGATAAACATACTACAGAAAAGCAAACTGTTCGCCAACTTAAAGACACAGACAAGCAAGAAGCTTCTTTCGAAAACCCCCGACTAGTCTGTGCATCTTTTGATTTGCAACAAGTCATGTTCTTACCCATTACAAAAGAAGGAGCAATATTTTATAAAAGACAGCTTTCAGTGTACAACCTCACAATTTACAATATAGCAAATCGAGATTGTTATTGTTTCACGTGGCCTGAAACAGAGAGTAGACGCGGGTCTTCAGAAATAGCTACCGCTGTATCTATGTTCCTTTATGAACATGATGTTGTAGGTTCTAAGTCAATAAGCTTGTATGCAGATGGATGTGCAGGGCAAAATAAAAACTCGATAGTCGCTTCTGCCTTGCTATACTGCATTAATAACGTTACACATCTACAAACTATAACTTTAAGATTCTTTGCTCCAAGCCACGGACAGAATGAGGGAGACTCTGCACATAGTGCCATAAGTTACGCTGTGCAAAAAGCTGGAGATATATTCCTTCCATCCCAACTGTATCCTATTATTCAAATGGCTAGATCTTCACAACCTTACATTCTTCGACCCTTACAATACTCTGATTTTAAAGACTATAAACAGCTATCACAAAACATAAAGATGCTCAGTCTTCGCAAAGACAATGAATCTGGTGCTTCAATAAACTGGACGGAAGTAGTGGAGTTTAAGGTAGATAAGGAAACCCCTTTAAAACAACCCCCCCGTTTAAAACAAGTCACACTGATGTTGCTTACAGGTCTATTTCTGTTAAAAGATCGCAAGCCAAATTCTTAAAAGAACCTATAAGGCCATTAAATGATTCACAAATAAAGATTTCTAAGCCTAAATTTGATGATTTGCTGAGTCTTTGTTCTGGTGACTGCCCTATCATTAGGTTCCATGAGTATCAAAATTACTATAAAAATTTGCCACATGAGTAAATGATAAAGATTATTAACAAACCTCATTGTATAAAATCTAGAAATTTCATGAATACAATTACGTTTAAAACTTATAATATAAGTCACTTTAGTTTGTAACTATTAATCTTTATGATTTATGACTGAAATTCTCATTGATCTCTTTATAATACTAGTCTTAGTATTTTTCAACTACAGTTTATAATTACTGTTAATTACTACAACACCAACGTATTCGCCTATTATAAGATCTGTACTGTACCGGTAAAACGGGGTGAATAGGGATGCAGGGGTGGATCGGGACGAAACTTTAAAATGGATTTGAACTTTAAAATAATATAGTTTGTTGCTAACAAGGACACTTAATCTTTAATTAAAAAACAGTAACACATTACAATCTTTTCTGGCAACAAACTATATTATTTCAACGTTAAAATCCATTTTAAAGTTTCGTCCCGATTCAAACCTGCAGCCCTATTCACCCCGTTTTACGGCCTAAATTTAATAAAGGGTGTCTCAGAATGTTTTTCGTTTTTGATACTTAAAAAAAAGGTAATAGAATAAGTTAAAACTCGCTTTATTTACTGTTTAATTAACGAGCAGTTTTCCAATTTTGTTTATTAAAAACAATAATAAGTAAATGTGCATCCTTGACTTCCTGACACTCAATTTTCCTGGAACTAAAATCTTAAATCACACGCCAAAAAGTGAGGGACCGACTATTCCTTGACGTGATATGGCAGCCCAAATAGCCCAGATTAAACGCTTGCTGATGTTCTCCTATAGAGCTGCTTAAAAAGTTAAGTTTACAAACTAGTGCCACCCAACCTGAATGTTTAAAAGCAAGCAAAGACTCACAGACGAAACAAATAATGAAAATTTTAGTTGCAGGCCAAACGAGTGTCAGGACGAGGAGGGTGCGAATTTACTTAATTTCGTTTTTTACAAATAAAATTACAATACTGCTCATTAATTCAACAGTAATTAAACTGAGTTTTAACTAATTCTAGTACCTTTTTTTTAAGTATCAAAAACGAAAAACATTCTGAGACACCCCATACATACATACACACTTTATTTCATACTTTTTTTTTTGCAGATGACTGTATTTCAGTAGGTCTAGCATCGATTTATTTTTATTTTGTTGTTATGAACATATTTCTGATATTATTTGTTACCTATGTGAAACATTGTAATAATACCAAATTGTTTTTATTTGATTTGTAATACCAAATTGTTTTTATTTGATTTTAACCATAATACAGAGTTATAATGACAAAGAATCCAAACTTACTAAGTAATTTGGTTTGTTTAAAAAATATTTTAAGGTCAACAAGTTTGTGATCTCATAATAAATTTTTTGATCGTATTGAATATAGTTTTAGAAATTAAAACAACGCATATTATCATAGCGCATCGAGGCGTAACTCTAAGAGAATATTAGTTAAACGGGATGTCTTGGTGATAAAGTGGCGCGACGAAAAGGCGTATATATTTTCTCGGCTTTTCCTCGAAAAACCCAGCATTGTAAAATATTATATTTGTATTAATTTTGTAGTCCTGTTTCCATAATGCACCTTCGCGTTTGATTTTTTTGATTATTATTTATATATTTTTTAATATCATCAAAATAAGCGCGTCATCGGGAGAAAAAAAACGTTTTTTGGCTCTCCTGTAAAATTTTCTCATTTGAGGTTCGCCCCTTTGCCGCGTAGGCGACGTATTGTTTACTTAGGTTGGTATTTATGTCTAGTTTATTAACCCAAGACATAAAATTCTATAACAAAACTTTATCACCTGTTTAATCGTATTTTGGCGGCAGTTTCGAAAATCTAATAATATCAACCTTTATTATTTGTTTAAGTTGGTATTTTTGTCAAGTATCAAGTTTATTAACACAATAAATAAGAATTTTCAAAAAACTTTAACTCCCCCTAAATCGACTTTTGAGTGTAGTTTCTAAAAACTCATAATGACAACCTTTATTGTTTACTTAAGTTGATATTTATGTCAAGTTTCTAGTTTATTATCTCAAGAAATAAGATTCTTCAAAAAACCTTAACACCCCTAAAAAACCGTATTTTGGGGTTAGTTTAAAAAAACTAAGAATTTCAACCTGTATTGTTTACTTAGGTTGGTATGTATGTCAAGTTTAAAGTTAATTAACTCAAGAAGTATTCATAAAAAAAAATCTTTTGGGGGTAGTTTTGAAAACTAATAATAACAACTTTTATTGCTTAAGTTTCAAGTTTATTAACCTAAGTAATATGATTATTCAAAAAAAACTTTAACACCCCGTAAATCTGTTTTTGGGGGTAGTTTCGAAAAACTAATAATAGCAACCTTATAATTTATTTAAGTTAGTATTTGGGCAATGTTTCAAGTTTAGTAACCCATGAAATAAAATTCTTCGATACAAACTTCAATATCCCCTTAATCGACTTGTGAGGGTAGTTTCAAAAAACTAATAATGTCAACCTTTTATCATTTACTTAGATTACTATTTATGCCAAGTTTCAAGAGTATTAGCTGAAGGAATTAGATTTTTCATACAAACTTTGTCCCCCTTTTTCTCCCCTTTAGGGGAAGAATTTCGACAAATCCTTTCTTATCGGATGCCTATGTCATACAAAAACATACTCTCCAAGTTCCAGGTCTCTACGATCAGCGGTTTAGGCTGTGCGTTGATCCGTCAGTCAGTCATTCAGGACAAAGCATTTTATATGTATAGAAGAAGATATTTTTTTTATATGTATAGAAGGAGCAGAAGACTGGTCGGGTTTTTTGAGACGCATAATTTCGGGTGGCCCAAAAATTACTTTAGTATGAAAACGAATGCTGCGTAAATTACGCGACACAACACAAAAACCTAATACAGCGTAAATTATGCAACACTAAAACGTCACTCACAACTATGTTTACCTGAGACAAACGGTCCAGTTCGGTAGTTCCCCGTATTAGTGCCATTTGATTCTTCAAAGAAACTTTAACACCCCTAAATCGTCTTCTGGGGATAATTCCGAAAAACTAATGATGCCAACCTTTATTATTTTGCCAAAGGAATAAGATTTTTCATACAAATAAATTTCTCCCTTTTAACCCCTTCAAAAGCTGAATTTCCAAAAATCCCTCCTAAGTGCTCCCCTACATCTTAAAAAGAAGCTATGTGCAGTAAAAGTAATCAAAAATCTTTACCACCCCGAAATCGTATTTTAAGGGTAGTTTCGAAAAACTAATAATGAAAACCTTTATTGTTTATTTAGGTTGGTATTTAAGCAAAGTTTCATATTTATTGACCCAAGAAGTTAGATTCTTCAAAAAAATGAACATCCCCTAAATCGTCTTTTGGGGGTAGTTTCAAAAAATAATAATAGCAACCTTAAGGTTAGTATTTGTGGCAAGTTTCAAGTTTATTGACCCTAAATATCAGATTTTTCAAAAACACTGTAATACCTCCTAAATCGTCTTTTGGGGGTAGTTGCAAAAAACCAATAATGACAACCTTTATTGTTTATTTAGGATGGTATTTATGTCAAGTTTCATGTTTATTCACCCAAGAAAACAGATTCTTGAAAAAATTTAACATCCCCTAAATCATCTTTTGGGGGTAGTTTCGAAAAACTAACAATGAAAGCCTTTATTGTCTATTTAGATAATTAGATTCTTCAAAAAAAAAAAAACCCCTAAATCGCCTTTTGGGGGTAGTTTCAAAAAATAATAATAGCAATCTTTATTGTTCATTTAGGTTAGTATTCGTGGCAAGTTTCAAGTTTATTGACCCTGAATATCAGATTTTTCCAAAACACTGTAATACCTCCTAAATCGTCTTTTGGGGGTAGTTGCAAAAAACGAATAATGACAACCTTTATTGTTTATTTAGGATGGTATTTATGTCAAGTTTCATGTTTATTCACCCAAGAAATCAGATTCTTCAAAAAATTTAACATCCCCTAAATCATCTTTTGGGGGTAGTTTCGAAAAACTAACAATGAAAGCCTTTATTGTCTATTTATATAATTAGATTCTTCAAAAAAAAAAAAACTCCTCTAAATCGTCTTTTAGGGGAAGTTTCAAAAAATAATAATAGCAACCTTTATTGTTCATTTAGGTTAGTATTTGTGGCAAGTTTCAAGTTTATTGACCCTAAATATCAGATTTTTCCAAAACACTGTAATACCTCCTAAATCGTCTTTTGGGGGTAGTTGCAAAAAACGAATAATGACAACCTTTATTGTTTATTTAGGATGGTATTTATGTCAAGTTTCATGTTTATTCACCCAAGAAATCAGATTCTTCAAAAAATTTAACATTCCCTAAATCATCTTTTGGGGGTAGTTTCGAAAAAATAACAATGAAAACCTTTATTGTCTATTTAGATAATTAGATTCTTCAAAAAAAAAAAACACCCCTAAATCGTCTTTTGGGGGTAGTTTCAAAAAATAATAATAGCAATCTTTATTGTTCATTTAGGTTAGTATTTGTGGCAAGTTTCAAGTTTATTGACCCAAGAAATCAGATTTTTTCAAAACACTTTAATACCTCCTAAATCGTCTTTTGGGGGTAGTTGCAAAAAACTAATAATGACAACCTTTATTGTTTATTTAGGATGGTA